>KK499822.1:750895-1120957 GCA_000688715.1 Glossina pallidipes
CGTGAGTGATATGCGATATTGGAGCATGGGACTTCCTTGGCGAATATTCCCCTAGATTTAAGTTCATTTACAAACTTTTCGACATCTTCAGCAGGCCCAGATATAGTACATGACTCGGCGCTATTGTGACATGCGACTTCAATTTTGTCAGGTAACATGTTTACAATTTTCTTATAGCCCATCCCGATAGCGGCCATCGAACCTTTAATTTTTTCAACCTCTAAACTTACTTTACCGCGGGAATAAGCGGCCAAAATCATTTGCTCCGGGGTGAATGCATCGTCAGCGTAACCACACCCTAATTCCCCTACTGAATGACCGATAATATAGTCAGGCTGTATGTTTAAAGAACGCAAAAGATCGACCAGACCAATTTGTACGGCAGCAATCCCAACAAAGGAATGCAAAATATTATCAAATATCGTTGCATCGGTTGAAGTGAGGATTTCTATTAAATTGAGGCCTTTCGATTCCAGGACCTTCTGACACCGTTCAATAGATTCTCGAAACTGAGGAATAGCCATTAAAGATGATCCCATTTCTGTCCATTGAGATCCCATTCCACTGAATACCCACACAATCGGTCTTTTAATTCCAGCATAATGATGAACATCTCTGGCAAGACATTTGGCGGACGTGTTTCCATCCTTCGCAAAAATTCCGTAACCTCGAAACACCAATCCTGTCACATCTTCCCCTTGTATGTTGTGTAGTAGACTAATCAACTCTGCGTCCAGAGGTTTCCCCTCAATTGAATTTAAAATTACATTAACTGATTCTTCAGTACGTCCAGCCCAGGTAATTAAACGGGGAATATCGTCGCCGGGTACTCCATGGTTAATTTTGGTTTTATCAAAAGCCTTTAATAAAGCGTGAGCATTAGCACCTCCGAAGCCAAATGAATTGACACTAATATACGGTTTTTCCAAGTCCGTTACATCGTTTACAACAAGCAAACGCCCTTCCGCTAAAGCGGATATTTCTGGTTTTACCTTCGTAAAATTAATATTAGGTGCAATTTTTCCGGTTTCAAATGCAAAGCAGGTTTTAATCAGTGAACACACGCCAGCAGCCGCTTCCGTATGGCCTAAATTCGATTTGACGGAACCTACCAATAGAGGTGTGGAACGTTGACTACAAAGGGCGTTATCAATTGCTCGACATTCTTCCGGATCACCAGCTCTTGTGCCAGTACTGTGAGCTTCCATGTAACCTACATTATCTGGAAACACATCAATTTCTTGATAAAACTCCCTCAGCAATCTCTCCTGCAATTTTCCAGATGGATAGGTAATTCCTTCGGGCTTATAACCATCACAATTAGTTTTTGAATACACTACGCTAGCATATACGCGCTTAGCATCACGTTTGCGCTGCAAGAATAAGCAACTAATAGTTTCAGACCGGGTGTAGCCGGAAGCATTTTCATCGAAAGGCCTACAATAGCCATCAGCGGCCAAAACACCGAGTCTGAAATAGACAGTTGGACCTTACAATTTTCAAAGTATCTTTAATAATTATTCTTACATACCGAGCAAATTGCAACGTTACAAATGGATGCAAACATAAATTTGCGCCACCGACAATAGCTGCATCTATTTCACCATTGCGAAAAGCGGTAAACGCATTGTCTAAAGCATACATTGAACTAGAACAAGCTGTGTCTAATAAAAATGAGGGCCCTTCCAAACCCAAGCTATATGAAATGCGGTTTGGCAACATAGCACGACTGCAGCCAGTTACGCCAAAGCCTCCACTTGAAGGTTTTTCGTAGAACCATGTCTTTTCCGACTCGGAGATGCAAGCTCCTATGAAAACTCCCGTCCTAGTCCCACGTAAGCTTTTTGGATTTATACCGGCATCAATAACAGCCTCATAAGCAACTTCCATCAATATTCGTCCTTGAGGATCCATTGTATGGCTTTGTTTGTGATGTACCCCAAAAAATGCTGCATCGAATTTCTCTAAACCACCAATTTTTCCGTTGCGCTTAGGAACCTCAGGGTGAAAATGCCGCCAACGCCGTTCATCATCGTCTACCATATCAATCTTCAAAAAAATTTAACAAGAAACAAAAGTTTTTTAATGCTATTGAAGACGCCTACTAAGACTTTGCCAAGGTTTCAGGCATCTTGGAAAGTCTTTTAATCCTTTTCCTACTGAAAATCTCATTTTCAAGTTATTCCCAATTTCCATGGGCGCAATAAGTGAGATTTTTTCTGTAGAAAACATATAAGCGAGTCAACGGACAACACTGAACCCATCAAGAATCTAATATTCATGTAGATACTCATAACTTGTGCTTTGAAGTCTTTAAGCGTCCAAAAGAAATTGTTGATTCATATTCTTCGTATGGACATACATACCCTGTTGTAGAGTTTATGTTTAAGTTCAGCAACGTTCTCACAGTTGGGGAACTTTCCGGCCATTCCCGAAATGACAATTTCATCTCCTTCTGTTTCTGGATATGAACAGGGACAGGAATATTTTTTGTTATTACGTTTCACTTGAAAGTTCGCTTTGTCCTTGAGGTGTGGCATGTTTGCACAGTCTGTTATTCACGTATGTTTAAATAGAGCAATGTGAGGAGAATTCAAATGCTCTTGCAGTTGTTCAAAGCTTAAACCGATCGCAACTCTTGATCACTTTCAATTGAATTCAGCAGGAATTAGACGCCTTTTTATATATTATTTAAACTGAATTAATTAAAATTATTTAAAATTTAATTACTTTCGCATATAATAGAAAAGTGTTAACGGGAATCGTACGATAATTATTAAAATCGTGTTTGTTTGACGAAGCGGTATTAATTAATTATACATAATATGCATTTCCAATATAATTATGCATATATGAATAATCTTCGAAACTAAACAAAATTTGAAATAATTTGAATGCGAAAGCTTGCAGGAAGAATGCAAGTAAAAACCCTAGCTTCGTAGGGGGAATGAACGGACGGTATTTGCGATCCAAATCATTTTTAATAGAATTCGTCCTTAGCCCAAAATATGTCGGTGCGGGAAATTTCATAAAATTATTTCCAAATTTGCGTGCTCGCGAGCGACAGACAGACTGACCAGCTTAGATCGATTCAGAATCAATGTCTCACTATTCTAGGTGTTGCATACATCAGCACAAACTTAATATCCTCGCACAACCAGCCTGTCGCTGTTGAAATAATAAAAATAAATAAAAATTTTCGACACTTCACGATAATTACGTTGTTGACAATCGACCAGAATCCCTTGGTAACAAACGAAAGTATAGTTTCCGCATTTAAGAGGATTTAGAAGAACATCAAAAAAAGGCGACAGCACACGAATTGTGTTCGAACGATTTGCTCGATATAAGTAGAGTTCACTTGTGACATTTGGCATTTGCAGGGAGACTAAACGTAGAAACGGGGAGTTTCATGTTCGGCAAGAGCTATTGATGAAAATAAGTTGTTGTAGCTCTGTAAAAAACTTTTTCGTTTAAGACAGCGTTTCTCTAATTTTATGAGTCAAGCCCAGGTCATGACACGCTTTCAAGGATGCGAATTCAACTTAAAAGATATTAGAGACTTAACGTAATCAGGAAACAATTTTATATAACAGCACCATTATCCGTTTTTATTAGGTCGGTGCGGTTTCCCTTTATTCCAAATCAATTCAAATTTATTAATAATAAGCGATTTGTCGAACCAAAGTTCAGTTTAAAATTTGTAAAAGAAAATATTAAAGTGCGCTTGTAATTACACATAATAATGGATAGTAAATGGGGAAAATTATAAATTGTCGTACTTGACGAACGAACTTTAATAATTGTAGTTGTTGTAATTGAACGCACACTACCAAAAACGTCATACATATTTTTCGGATCACCATATGCAGCATTGCTTCAATTATATGATTTATGACGGTAATGTGCACACGAATATATAACGATCTATGAGACTGAATGCGGCTTCATTTATATCATAAAACATGGAATTTGGAGAAATAACCTCGTTTCAAAGCACTGTAATTTCACTATACGCATTCGATCACAAAGAGCTGGATGAGTTTTTCCATTCACACGCTTGCTAGCTACAAGTCAAGTCCACAATCCAAGGAATTGTCAGAGTTGCTATCGCTTAGGTTGGAAACCGATAGTGTACCTATTTATGCTTGCTGACAGTGTATTCTCTCTGTATAGCCTGAAATGAAATGAAAAGAAGACTTGTTTATACATTACAATTTCTGTAAAAGAATAACATAGCAGCTTAAGTGAAGCAAACCGAAGAATTACATCAAACTTTCTTGACGGAGTAATCGATATTACATGAAATTTCTTTACACGTTTTTATGTCCTAGAACACTTGTGATGCACATCTCTTATCACATCGATCGATTCAGAATCTTGTCTGCCCAACTGTCCATCTGTCCTTCTGTGTGTTTAATCTTTGAAAATGATTTGGAAAGGACAGGACTTTTTCATGTAACGCCTTATTTTGAGAACATTTATGTGAATAACTAATGCCATTTTCCGATTCCATTTCATTAAAGTTAAAGAAATAAAACATTCGGTCACAGCCGATTATAATTTTTTTACTTGTTGTTTTTTCGTAAGTTAATCCTTGTGTGTGCATGAGTGAACTGATAAGGATAAACTTTTAAAATTTGAAAAATATCCATGCATGTATGTAGACATTATCAATCGCTCAGGGGATGGCCTGTGTACGTGTAACACACTGAATCAAAGACAAATGAATTCTATGGACATGCTCCTAACCTCTTCTGTTTCCGTTAGACCTGAGCGTTAGCAGTTATATTTAATGAGTACAGCCAAAGGAAAAATACCCCTAAATTAAAGAAAAATTGCCCCTGAGTCAAATGTACGAGAAAGAAGAATCCAACAAATACTACTGCGTCAAAGAAAAAATACCCCTAAATGAAACGCGTGATAAAAACAAAAGCAACAATTAAAACTAAAAATAATTTGTTTTTTATCAAAAACGTAAGCGGTAACATCATCTTCCACTTAATATAAAAAAGCAGATTAGTATTTGGAGAAAAAAAAAAATTTAGAAACTTAGCCAGAAAGTTCAAGTTGAGGTTAGTTTAAAAGATTGTGATAAGGACATGGTCAGATCGTTTACATTTTGAGTTAGTACATAAAAAAACCAGTAAGAACATTATATTCGGGCGCGACCGAATCTTTTATATCCATCGTCGTTACCCTTCGTAAACCTTTATGATGTTCGCTATGCTTAATTTAGAATCGACACACCTGACACTTGTCGCATTATACTCTCCACGTCCTTTTATTTGATACCCGTTTCGTTACACTGCTAAGAAAAAAGGGCGTCCCTACGTTGGGGGTCCAACATACCTATTTTAGAATTAACACATTTTTATACAAATTATATATCGAAATAGTTTTCAGCATTCCATCTTGTTTATTTTATGAGTAATAGGTAAGAAATATCGAAAAATTGAAAAAAAGCACTTATAATTCCTTGTAGGCGTGGCCAATTTTTTTTCATTTTCATGCACGCGCTACAGGATCACCCATAGAATATGCATGCAAACTTTTGTTGCTATATCCGGTGTAGTTTATAAATAACGAGCACAAAACGAAATTAGTTTTATTTTTAAAAACAGAAATGACCTCGAATTACATTACACTGCGGCCGTGCCCTTGGATCGATTTTTTTCGTTTTCTATAGTAACTTGCGTGCGAGAATTTCCAATGCTTCTGCCGAATTTGAAGTCGATGATTTGATTTTTGCCACCAGAGGTGTCTTTATCGCGAACACCTCACAGGCGGACTGACATGCTTAAATCGCTTTAGAATTAAAAACATATATATACTTTATGGGATTTCTGGAGCTTCTTTGTGGATGTTGCAAACGCTTTGAAAAGATGAATATATCTCCCATCCTTCGGGGATGGTTATAAAAACAAGTACAAGAGAAACGGAAGAAATTGTCAAACGAATAAACGAACTGAACCATATAAGTCAAATAAACACATTGTAGTCGGACAAAGTCGACTATTAACCCCGCACTACTTCGGCGAATACTGCTATTCACTTATTTTTGCCATAGTAAGCGAAAAACTATTAGGGATATTTTTCATTAAAAATGCCTCATATTGGAAAGTCTCGAAAGCACCAACTGACCTGATCTAAGTTTAGGAAACTCAATGTACTTGTTAACGATTTTATTATTCTATTCTTCAGGCATTGCCGCCATATAAGAAGTTTACTTTTCATGGGAATTTCTTTATATGGCGCCATCTAAAAAATAAACTTGTACGATCGAAATGTAAAATTTTAACCGAAATGTATAGATCAATATAAAGGTTGATTCTTCATGATCTTATCTTCATCTTCTTATATCAGGTGAGATGCAATAAATGGACGTACTTGATCCAAATTCAGTAAGGGTTGTATTTATGTCAAAAACTCAAAATTGAAAATAAGATAAAGAAAAATACTTTTTTATTTGCTGTTTTATTTAGTTTTTTTCACGCAAATTTTTTTACCTTTTATATGCATTTTTCACAGAATTTTCTTCTTTTTTTCAACTCCTAGAAACTGGACAAGTACGGAAACTGCTAATACGGAAGCGAGAAAGGCCTCGTAAGACTGATGTAAATTCGCAGCAACCTAAAATAAAAGATAAAATTGAAGAATGTGTCAATAATTATCCTGGCGAGCCCACTGTTTATGCTTCCACTACGAAGCGAACCGTAAAATTAATATATGAAGGGCACCATTTTCGTTAGTCGTTCCGTAAGGGGCCAATATTCAATAGTTCCATGCGGTTATAAAGAGATCAAAGAGGAATGTAAAG
Organism: Glossina pallidipes; assembly: GCA_000688715.1. Taxonomy (NCBI): domain Eukaryota; kingdom Metazoa; phylum Arthropoda; class Insecta; order Diptera; family Glossinidae; genus Glossina; species Glossina pallidipes. The sequence continues at coordinate 757,716 of KK499822.1, forward strand.
TACGCGTAGTTACTGCTCATAAGCGTGTGCATGTGCACTTCGTACAAGCTACTGATAGAAGTGTCAAATTCTCAACAGGTGAAGAAAATCTTCAGGGAATGAATGTTATCACAATGTCTTCAGCGATTCACAACGTATTGTAAGTATAGACGAACAATTTCCCGAATTTGCCCCTTCGGCAGGGAATTTAAATACGGATGCAAAAGTGGAAGACTGTTTAATAGGGTATGTGTGCAATTCCTATATGACCTTGAAGTGTTTAATAGGCCTTAAGATCGTTTAATATTTTTATTTATAAAGTAAATCTACGATTTGATGCATCAGTGTTGTAAATGTAAACCGCTGCTATTTACAAAAATGTTGTCACCTAACCCGAAGTAAGTTGATAGTTCGGTTATTTATAACTGGGCACAGACAATGTTAAAGAAAATATCGAGCACTTTATAAATTTGTTCTTAAGCTCAGTTGTTAATATTTACATCGGGGTTAAAAGACGATGAGCCAACTGGAACAAAAGCAAAACAGGATAGCCACGGAAAAAACATTTTGCTGTCAGTATGGTAGGATTACAAAGGAAATGTGTAGCGTAGCAAATTAATTGTAGCCCAATTAAATTAAGCCGTGCAGCGGAAACGTCCCGGATTGGGGAACCGAAAAAAATATTATTTTTCTTCACATACTTCTTTCCTCACCCATCAAAGATTATTAGGAAATTAGGCTGTGGTCCACAACCCCCTCTTAGTCTTCACATTGCACCATCCGATTCTCTTTCGATCTCTTTCGTTCTCTGCAAAATTCTTTATCTGGCAAAACTTTCGGTTCAGATGGCAGGGTAAATTCATGTACACAACCTTTGTTTGCTGTAAAAGATCAAAAATTTTACGACGAGGACATGATGAAATTGCCTGAAAAGTGGCAGCTCATTTTCAGTAAAATGTAAAATATATAAATTAAGTTTATTCCTTATATAAAAAAAAATTATTTTATTGGATAATGAAAGAAAGCAAGAAATTTCCGGACAACCCAATGTATTTAAAATGTACACCTCCCTAGGCAAACCTTGCGTATTGATGTATAAGATTTTCACGCGATTCTTTCATAACCTGTCGATGGATTGCACAGAAGGATACAAAGATATGCGAATATTGTGTGAGTGTTCGTCGATCAACTACTACAAAGAGAATAAAGGTGTTTTTCTCTCGTGAGAGAAAAGATCAAATAGGCGCCTTTCTTTCGTACGGTGCATTCGTCAAAAAAGGTGATATGATATGTAAACTAAATCAGTTGCTTGCCAATCGTTTGTTGCGCATTAACTGTGCTCTTAATATACAGAAGAAAATGAAAGATGAAAAATCAGATAGAAAATGTAAAAAAGAGATGAAAATGTGAAAAACGAAAACCAAAGAGACATCACTCGCAGTCGCAATGGTGCAGAGATGATATGCGGATTTGACAAACCGCAAGAATAAATTTGGCCGCTGCTCACCAAAAGTCAAAGTGAATGCGCCCTTCGTCGTTCGATACAAACATTAAACGCTACTAGACTGCAGAACATCAGAATGTAATTCAAGTGCACCGACCGCCCTCCTCTTTACATTAAAACGCAGAACTATATTTCGCATTCTTCGCTTGAACACCAGCTGAGAAATGTAATCAACTAATAAAAAAAATATCTCACAAAAGTTGACGACATTCTACATACACATATGCACACGTGTAGTATATTTAAGCAAAGTCTAATTTGTAAGTGTATTAACAGCGATGTGTATAGAGATTTATTTATTATCGCATGATCTGTACAGTTTCGGGCGAAACTAGATTTGGATTGAAAGAAAATAGACTCCTTTGGGCTCTATGTCAATCTTCGTAGTAGTTATTGTTTTTCTTATTGCGGGAAAGTGTCTGATCCAAGATTGTTTGTTCGATTACGCGGAGAATATGCTTACGCTCGTACTCATAAGATCAAGAAAATATAAAGAAAAAACATTCAAATATGTGGAATTAATTTTTAATCACATTACGCAACTGTAGTTATGGTCATCACAATTAATTCACTTTACACTCATTCACGTACGTGACGTCTTTATAGTGAAGTCATCAGGTGAATGAGAAACTACTGGACTTTAAATTTGATTTGTGATTATGAATAAAGTCATATGTACATTACATTTTTATTCCGTAAGTTGATATTAACTGCTTTAGAAGGTTCAAGTGCACGACAATGTTGTTAAATCAAATTATCGCAGTGTTTCTTTTTTGTGTCTCAAAATCGAGTATTGGTTTATTATTAAATCCGGACTCAAGGTAACTAACTAAATGTACGCACAATTGCATGTTTGAATATTTTAATGCAACACAAACGGTCGATGGTGGATAAATGAGAAAACATGATTTACGTTTGTTTGTGTGTGTGTGTGTGTGTGTGTATGTGCTTGTGTATATACAGAATTTGTATTATACGCATTCATCCTTGTTAGTATAGCATAAGTGAAAAAGTATTAAACTTTCGACTAATGAATGACTAATATATAAAAAGCTAATTACCGGCAGAGTTGCTTATAGTTACCGTGACTTATATTCTTCTCTCTCTCTCATTCAGTTGCATAAAATTGCAAACAAGAAGCATCTAAAGATGCGTAGCGTGCAGCAATCTAAGCCTTATTCCATTAAAATTCAATGCACATCGTAAGAAAAATAAATTCCATAGAAATTTATAAATGACTTGATGTACTACACCAGCGGTGGGCAAGTTTTTTCATCAAAGGTCAAAATCTTTATTTTCAAACCACGGCGGGTACCAGCACACATTGAACGGATTAACAAAAAGATAAAAGTTAAAGTATATAATAAACTTACTTATGTAACATAATGAGCACAGCAGACAGACTACGCGAATTTCAATGCGATGGATTAAATCAGGAGCGTTCCTGATTTGCTTGAAGAACTGTTTTAAATTTTCAACTCTTTACACCTTTGACTCGCCTATTTTTGAATAAATATTTCAAGATCCAACTGTGATTGCGCCATTCTGCCTCAATTTTCCGTTCTTTTGACTCGTTCCTTTTATGGCCCAATGGCCAAGAAATAATACTTAAACACCTTTCACATTTAATATGTGCACAGCTGAGCCGGTAGTCAAAGTGAAGAAACAATCCTTTTGCAGCATTGCCATTGGCGAACAAATTGAATTATTTGAAATTTCAGCCCTCGGGCCGCTGTTTGCCCATACCTGTATTGCACGGTACACGGATAGTTATCATATTCATAACATTTTCCTGATTGCAGTAATGTCTGTTAAGCAGTCCAAGCATTTTTTTCAACCTGGGAAACATTTTTATTGAATTTTATAAGGACGCAATACAAAGTTATATAATACGAACATAGATTGTGCACATTGAACAATAAACAAAACTTGTAAAAAACTCAACTGCGTCCGAGTGCTTTATACCCATCATCGCTTAGTGCTGATCAATAATATAGGCATTTTTTATGGTCTCTGAAACTTCTTCCTTGGTGCTGTAGGCGCTTTGATAGAAGAAAAAAATTTCAATATTCTATGATATTCGGTAATGGGTGTGCCATTTTTCCATTTTTGTACAGGTGCTGCAAGACCACCCGATTTCTATCGTTGTATCTGCTGTCGTTTGCAAGTAACAAGCAAAAAACCAAATTTTTTTTACTCTTGAAAAAAGAGGTAGTCTCAGGTTATGTTGTACTATGACCGTGTCCTTTAAGCGGTTTGGCCCAATTTCAGTATCAAAATGCGCGGAAGGTACCAAATTTGAAGCTAATTGCCGCATTTTTGCCCCGAGGAGAATAATTACCACAGGCATTACACAGGTAGGCAGACAGACAGACGGACACGATTAAACTTCCACCCACCAGAGATTGGGCAAAGAAGCCAAGTGTGGAGGGTAGCATACAGCTGTTTGGCAAAAACGACTGAATGCAAAAGCTTTCAGCTGAATGATTACCGTGTGATTACCCTGATGTGAAACTTGTTCTGCTAGTGTGTTCACCAGTGGAATGTCTTTTTTTAATCCTACTTGGTTTTGATTTAAATTCAAAATACGTTTGGCATGCACGTTTAAACGCAATGAAATTTTGTGTAATTAACGTTGATGGCTACAAAATATAATTTAAAAAAAGATTACTTCGTTTCTTAGCTTCGAATTTTTGAACAGATTCTCATCTTCTTTTTTTAGCATCACTAAGACAGTTTTCATATCTCAGTAAAGGCATTTGCATTCGTTTTGCTTAAGTGTTTACTTTTGATATAAGCGAATAGATTTTCTGTTAAAGTTCTCTAATAACCCATTTAAACTTTAATAACTTTCTAACCACTACTATGCGGACATGCACCACCACTAGAAGACATTCTGCGAGTGGCTTCCTTTATTTATTTTTATACCCGTCACCAAACGGCGGGGGATATATTCATGTTGTCAAAATGTTTGCAACACCCAGAAGCAAGCTTCAAAAATCCCATAAAGTATATAAAACTTAGCCAGTTTCAAATTCGGAATCCGTCCATCTGTCCGCTCCCGTTCGCAAATATGAATATGTCGCCTATAAATTTTCAAAAGAATTTGAAAATGACCCAAACCAGCCAAAGGACACGCCTACAATGCTAACACTCCTGTGCGGCTAGATTAGTGAACACCTTTGCTTTTCCTCTCTCTTGCTTGTTACTCAAGAATCAACCGCTCCCACCCAATATTATAGAGTTATTACTTGTCCATGGCTACATGACTACGGCTGTATGCGTTGTTCCATTTTGACTAATTAGATGTCTTCATATCGAATTTGCTACATTAATATATCCTAAATACTTTCACCAGTGTTGTCTGTCAAACAAAAAAAAAAAAAATCGTTCCCTATTTGTGGACTGATTTTTGATATTTTCACGCCCAATGCCAAATAGGAATTGAAGCAAAAAAATTGTTTTTTATCTAATTAAAATATTAAGATGGTAATAGAGATTTGAAAGGGCTGGGAGGAAAGAATTATTTTTATATTTTATTATGACCAATCACTCAGGAGGTGTCTCCCATACGTGTCACACGAGGATGGTGAAAAAGAATTGGGGAAAGAGTAGGATGTAGGAAATAGCCATAGCCTAGTGGCTGTCGCTATAGCTGCCACCATTTCTGTATTGAGGTTTGAACCCGCTAACCCCGACAAGGCAACGCATAGCCGAGGGGATAAAACTCGCAACAGGTTGGTGGTCGTGGGTTCAAATTTCAGCGCAGTAGACAAGCAAAAATTGCTGAATTATTGCTGTTTTCATGCAAAAACATACTTTTCATGAAAGCCCGCACATTGCAACACGCCCAACACATGACAGAGCGTGATCTAAACTATTTTACTTCCCAAACTTTTTACTGTCTTTCAATTTCCATCGCAAAATCCACTTTCTCTTCATATAAGGGCTTACCATTCATGAGAAATCGTCCATGGAAGGGGGTCCAACAAATAGGCCCATGTGGGTCAAATTTGGTCCACCTAATTTTTATGTCAAGTTAATATTGACTCATTTAATTTTCATATCAAATTTTCATCATAACACGTAAAACATTTTGCCATATAGAAGTTTGCATATTCTGGGAACCCTGATGGGCACCCATAAACACTTCAAAATTAAGCAGAGTTAAACATCAAAATCAAAATTATACATTCCTAAATATTCATATTACGCTACCGGGTTAATATCAACGCTGAATCCCGTGTGTTTATGTTTGTGTTTGACAATAGGCACACGGGCACTACGGATTGCGAGAACAAGAAATGTTTGCTATGAATTAAAGCTCTATATACACGATTCAAGATTTTGCGATTAAATGTATCCCACTTTTGCCGGCTGCGTCGGCTCTCAGTACTTTGCAACTGAATAGATTGACATAGATTGACGTCAATGCCACAATCTGCATTTGAATTTTATTTATTCCTTATCTAGAGATGTATCAAAGTTAACTGTAAAACTAACCTTATATGCAGCGGTTTACTATTATGAGCCCACTTTCACGATGAAGTATTGAAAATTATATATTTTCATCATACAAAGTTTTCGTAGGAATGTTTATATGTATTTATTAGGGGGATCCAAAAAATTACCCCATCCGAACAAAATCAATTTAGAATGTCAAAGTACTGTTTTTTTATTTCGCAGCGAATTTTTTTGAAAAATGTTGAATAATTTGCAAATTTTTTCCAATGGCGGCCTTTCAGAATGAGGGGGAGTGGTCCAAACAATTTTCAATACCAGTTGTCCTTGGGTTACAACACGTCAGTGCAGCGAATATCATCAAAATATCTCGAAAATTGCGAACTGTAGATTGAATACAAAAATACAGGGACCTGAGACCTTCTGGGTGTTACGTTCGTCGGCATAAACCTGATATACCCTGTACCACAAGTTGTGTGAGGTATAAAAAGGCAATGATTAGTAAGTTGAATACAAGAGTAAAAACGGACAGGCGGACAGACAAGCGTAGATCATTATAATAAAAGCTGTGCCCATCTTATAGTCTTCTATGTGTTGCATACGTTGGTAAATACTTTATATAACACAAGTACCACAAGTGGAAGTAAGGTACAAACATTCTTCATAAATAATTGCAAGACTGCTTTGAGTTTTTTCTTCGAATGTTCTTTTGTACCATCAAAGGTCTTAAAACCATGGCTTTTATATCAAACTGAAATATAAAAAGCAAAATAACAAAACAAAATCACGCCATGTAAGACAAGCAGGTTGTACGCATTATGTACGCGTCGTGTTGCATTAAGTGCGCCAAATAATAGGGGCGATTCGCGACTTTCGACTGCCCTGGAATTGGAATACGAAGATGTGGCTCAAGTGTTAGGGCGACATGGTGTAGATACGGGTTGTTGGGGACCGGGTCATGAAGGATGTCAACAAACACTATTACATCGTGCCATCAACAAAAACAAAGAGTCGTCCGCCATATTTCTGATACGTAGTCAATGCGATCTAGATTCACCACGCCAACCGGGACCGAACGGAGAACGGAGAAGGTGGCGAAGAATCAATGACATTATGACATTGCACAATTGCCCGTGCACGTCAAAAGATATGAGTGTGTTTGCCGTTAGGTAATCAAGAATTTTAATCCATTTGCAGTAAATTTGATTCTTCTTCGATAATGAACACTGTTAACATTCGCACTCGAGGAGCAATTTATGTAAGAAAGAGACGAGACAACGATCAAGATGATGTGAAGTGGTCAATCATCAATGAGGAAGTGGATACTGTTGTTCCATTAGTATTGCAGCATTTGAAAAAAATGCGAGTGGAGCATTTATTACTGCCGGATATAAAGGAAAATATCTCTGTGGTATGTAAATTTCTTTTGCCAGCACTAATGAGTTACATCAAATTCACTGTTATAATTTCAGACGCCCTTAGTCCTTACGTACAATACTGGAATTTATTTAACAAACGGAATTGCCTACAACCTGGCAGGTAAGTCAAGTTGTTTCAAACCACTTTGTAAGTTACCTTAGATGAATGTTTCAGGTATCAATCGATTTGGTCGGGCTTATATGACTTATGAGAATGGAGCCTTTCTGGTACGATTCTATTTGAATGTGAGAAATCTACAGGTATAAAAATATTATCATAGACTATCGACGACTTTTATTCTAGTAAGGATTTATTGCTCCGTTCATTACTTAGCTAGGTGCTAGGCATTCATGCACACTTTCCTTTTTCTTCTCTTTTTCCGCATTTAGTTCGAATATGACTTTTTGCTAAAACTATTGGCTCTCGAAGGGCATGGGAAAGTAATAGGTTCATTAGAAGATACCCTTGTTTATATGGATCTAGGAATCGATGTCAAAAGTCTGAAAATAATCGTTTACGATTTTCGCGTGGTAAACTTTCGGTAAACATGTTATACCTTATTTGTAAGAAATTTAAATAAATCGTCCGTTTTTATTTTCAGCAACATTCAAGTTCAGTTAAACGAGGCTCGATTTATTCGAGATTTGTCTGGATATATTTTGACGCCATTAACTAAGCTGTTTAAAGAGAGCATCACGACATCTATTTCTGACAATTTAAAAGAACAAATGCAAATGGTTATGGACGACTTTAATAACGGTGATCCATTGGAGCTTCAAAAGTTTGTTAAGCAAGTTCTTGGAGGTTTAACAGGAAACCAAAATCATACGCAATAAATAAATATGAATACCTTACACTTTGTTTATATCTTCGGAATACGGTAAATAGCAATATCATTATATGGATTATTATGTTGGATTGGAAATATATTTACTTTTTAATATATACTTTTTTTTATTGAAAATACGTTTACTTAGTTTATAGTTTGCCGAGAGACGCATTATAATCCTGGTTAGGTTTCACAAGCAAAGGCACATAATGTGTCAAGGAAGTCGATCAAAAATTCATTAAAAATACTCTCCAAATTTTCTTTTCAAATGTTTAATCATTAGAGGTCGTAAGGGTGACTTAGAAATGGCTTGGCTTTACAAACACGCAATTGTAATCCATAAATCATTTGATGACGCATTAATCGGATTACGTTTTTCCATAGCCGTTACAAACTTTCGCTTCTTTAAAAGATTTAAATTTCCGTGCTTTTACTAAATAACTTGCTCTTGTCAGTTTATATTTAAATAATTTTCCGTGCGTTAAAAGATTATTTTTCATCGAAGATACGAATACTTTTTCCTTTATGTGCAATCGTTTCATTCTACTTTGTTCCCCTGTCCAGTAAAAGTAGTAGATTTAAGGTTGTTTATTTACGAGTTTTCATTTTACTGCCAGTTATTTATCATTCACTATAGTGGGAGAAGCTTCACCATATAATCAACTTTCAATCAGTTCAAGCCAGCGCAATGTAATATTCGATAGTTCGACAATAATTCAAATTATGTTTCAGCAAATAATGATTGTGTTGTTTTCTATTATATGCAAATATATTCCGTCAAAATCAAAGTTTCTATTAAAATCCCAAGCTCTATGGTTTGCAGGTTGTCAAAGAAAGCGAATTGGGAATTCGTCATTTACAAAAACACTAGCTGACGGTATTTTTCAAAATATTAGGAGCAAATTAACGAATTACAAGATTTGAGCCTGACATTGATGTCAAAATTTAAGCACTAGAAAGTGCGAAAGAGAAAAATCTACACAATTGTAATATCGATTCCGAGATTTTCACTACCTTTTGAAATTTTCAGGTAAAAGTAATGTATTATAAAAAATCATAAAAGATCAGTTTTTTCTGAAATGAATTGAAACTTTTTCTTAATTTACTATTGCAACTCAAATGTAGATTTGCAATAATAGGAAAATTTGAAACTGAAAGAAACACGATCTACGCATCTTTAACAATTTGAAATATAAAATGTTGGGTTAGGGCAAAGTGCTTCAACTAGTTCCGAATTGACATCAATAGCAAGAGAGCGCGTTTGTGAGCCCGTTTCGCGTCAGTCGTTGATTAGGAATTTTAAACATACAATATAGCACACATTTAGTTGCATATAAGTCTTTTTGAATATGAGCGTGTGCGTTCGTGCGTTTTTGTGCGTGTGCATGTGTGCGTGTGTGGGGGTGTGTTCATATATTTCTAAAGCACTTGTTTTGACGATTAGTAGTATTTATTAAATGCTTTGTTTATATTATTCAATATATTCATAGGCAGCAGTAACATGATTTAAATAGACATTTCAGATATGAAAAATTTCATTGAATTTTGAATTTATTGTAGATAGAGGCTCTTACATAATGTTCAAATAAATTGAACGAACGCTTGCTTATTGTTGTCGGCCCCAACCGGCCCGAATGCAAACTGTACACTTTTTTTGTTGACTTCTTTGTTGATGTCGACTGTTTTTTTTTCTTTTTTCGAATAAAGGAACAAATAAAATGATGAGTGAGACGAGGACATCTTGGCGATTTAGAGAAAATTATGTAGTAAGGCATTGAAATATTTTCTTCTTCGCAACATTATCTTGTCATTTTAGCAAAATCGAAGTTGAATACGGAAAGGAAATCACACGGCTGTATTTTTTTTCTCAGTTGGCTTTTATGTTTGTTATATGTATCAAATCGTTAATATAAATATACAAATACGAGAGGTGACGACTTCTACGAGCATTCTTCCTGACTCTTTCTTACGCAACGTGCCACTTTCCTTTTAAATTCAGGATAAGATTCTCTCCATTCTTTAGCAGCATCAACATTTGCTGGCGATTCGTCATTTGGATCTGCCAACATTGATATCACTGATATCAAAATTGTTTCCACCGTATGCACGGGCAGCCAACGTTCGGAGGCTTTCTCATAGCCCCATTTGTCATCTCCGGGTTCATGTAGTATAGAAATACAAACATCACCGTTTTTCTCAATATTGGGATGCCATATTTCTGTAACAAACTTCATTCGAGGTGGACGCAGTGGATATTCTTTTGGGAAGTACAAATGAGCCTTAAAAAATCCACCTTCACTGTAAATAAGGATAAGCATGAAATCTTTTGCTTTGCTACTACACCTCTTCAAATTGCAAACAATGGAAAATCAAAGTTTTTTTTTTTAATTATCATTATACACGAATCATATTTCATAATATATAATTCTTTTATTCTTTTGTGTCATTTTTAAGTTACGATTTTCTGTCTACAATTGAACGCAGTGCAGTCAATGATAATTAGGTAATACATCCAACTTACTAAAGTGTATCCGGAGGGCCAATAATAAGTACTTCCCATCTAAAAATGTCATTTTCATCAATCAAACCAGCTGAAAATCCCTCAACTGGATTTTTGTTTAATTCTGAAAAAGGAAAAAAATGTAAAAAAGAGACTCATTGCGCATAACTTTTAAAAATAAATTGAAATGTAACATCAATAAAATTAATCGGCTTTATCTAAGACACGATCAGGACACGAGGTAGGATGAAGCACGGAAATAAGGTTGCAGGTTAAGGAAATTGCATTGCATTACAAATAAGCAGAAATCTTTCTTATCGAAAGAAAGCGTAAGAAAGTCTTTTCAATGTGAATTGCAATAAATTTCATCCCATCCCACACTTCCTGCACACACTTTTCTCATATCGAAGGAATTTATTTGCTTCATGTCTTTGTTTAATGAAAAGATTAGAGCAGTTTCTCCTTCTTCTTCTATGCTCGTTAAAACGACTTTCGTATAAATCGAAACACGCGTTTTTGTCGAGTCACGACACTTCGTTCTGTTCTCAAATCTTGTCTTTATTTTTATGCCGACTTTACCGCTATGGAGAATAAAAGTAACGAAAATAAAATACTCTTCTAATAGATAATCTTACATATGCGTCTACAATCAAGCTAACCGCCAACTTTATTAAGGTTCAGGCAAAGAGTTTCGTGTTCATATCCAATTTTTTTTTTGCTTAAGTCGGTGAAACGTTGAAACGTCTGAGTTGATTTGCTGACTCGCAAAAGAAGAAGAAGCAGAAGAAGATCATCTTGGAATACTAATGAGAGCGGGCATTATTTTTAAACTGGACCTAGTCCTCTTTGAGTGCGTCAATTAGCAGAGTTGCCGAAACTATTTTTGCTTTCTTGAGGGAAAAATATGTACTTATACTTTAATGTCGATGTCTGTCATGCGCTCCTAAGTTATTGACAATAACAGTTTGAAATTTGCTTGCTTTTTTCACTTTTTCTTTTCATTTTTTCCTATTTTCAAACTAACTGCAATTAATATCAATGCTTTTTTTTTATTTGAAAGTTTCAATAATCCCTGACTCGCACATCAAGATATTTTCCATATATATGTAGATGTGAAGTATCAACAGTAATCTAAAGTTAAAAAGATAAGTAAATAATTACAGGAGTTTAGGAAAAACTAGTGTGACTTGTGCAACTAAATGAAGATAGATGCATAAAGAAAACCCTCGTTAGAAATTTTCTCGTTAGGGAAATTTTCGATCTTGTTACTTCTGGGAATAAAGGCCCCACAAAGAACTCCACTCATCCAATGTTTATAAGCCCTTTTTTTAATTTTGTATTAAAAAATATATGCGACTACTTATAGAAGCGTTTTTTTCATTCTAGGCGTCCATCCATTTTCTAGCTTTATGCATTAAACAAAGCCTTTTAATGGATTTAAAATTTAAAGTTTTCGTGACATGTTTATATCGCTAGTGGACTCGGTTCTCAAGTATATGTGTTGGGGAAAAAAAGCTACGTTATAAGATTTCCAATACTCCATTTCACACATTACCAAAAGATAAAGATATATTAGCTTCGTCATTTCAATTATGATATCCAACCATAGGCATTAAAAGCAAAATACCTAAAAAAAAATTGGTATTTTCAGTATTTTTTCAATAGCTCAACATTTTTGCCAATAACTTACGAGCTTTAACAAATATCGTATAGCTACTAAACATATGAATAAGGAAATATTTTCGACCAGCAGACAACACGAACAGACTCAATAGAAAGACGGATTTGTTGCACCCAGTTTTCAATTTTTCTTTTCTTTCTTTTTTTCAATTATAAATGGACCTAAACCGTGCCGAAAAATGGGAGTCATCAGTCAAACATTTTTTAAAAAGTATTAGTCTTTGAAAAGTTGGCGTCATCCTCCCAAAAACATTGTGATTATTTACTTGTTGGTTGAAGAAGAGTACAAGACGCTACCTTTGCCTTTGGCGGATAGAACATCCAAATCAAAGAATAGCATACTCACTTATTATGAGATGACTTGGGGAACTAAAATGCGGCCGTATAAGCACCTTTAAACCTTCAGTAGAGGCTGCAAACTGAAGTTGAGAGAAATAATTGACTTAATCAAGATTGTAATTACATTCGTTAGTAATCGTTTATTAAGAAATAAGTAAAATTTCAGTCTTAACTAGTGAACAAGTATATGAACATAACTAAATTAGTTCAATGTTAATAAAATTACTGAAATGTTACGAGTTCACGCTTATTCCGGACTAATACCCCTTACATCAGATTAATACCCATTGCTTCCTACTTCGAGTAACTCGGTTTCTCAGACATTCACTGCGGTAAGAAAAACGCTCGAGAGTGACTACTTTTTAACAAAATATAATCTAGTTTATACCGTTCTCCTTGCAATGAGGAGAAATTTCAAGAGTATTAACATCTCACGCAGGGAGATGTCACTTCAAAGTAGGCATGATAAATAAAAGATATATGCCCCCTGATATAAGATTTCACATCTTTAATCAATAAAAGTCTGACAAAGAATAGAACTACAATTTTCCTACAATAACCTAAGATTTCGTACAAGCAAGCGAAAAAAAATTTGTAGCCTACCCAACACTTCGGAGAACGAATATAACGTATATTCCATATACATTATTATATATTTATGCAATAAATAAATCGGACCATTAAGTATCATATAAAATATTCCTAATCGAAGAAGGTAACAGAAAACATTGAAAAAAATGTAAGCCGAGACAAAAATGCAATAGTATTGTACCTTTATTCCATCGTAATGGAGAACATGAACCAATCTTTTATTTTGGCACATTTTTATCTGACAAAAACATGGCAAAAAAAATATTGCAGCATCATTTTTTTTTACATATAGTTGTGGTTTTTCTTTGTACGAAAGCAAGGTCATTACCCCTGCATGTCTTATTAGAGACATTAGCAATGAGTCACAATAACAAAAAAAAATTACTCCTTGCTGCAAACGAATCGACTTTATCGAGAAAATTATTTCACTAACAACTTCACGGAATATATCAATATCATTGATATAAGATCGAAATTCAAATGATTTGATCCGTCCGATTTTTATAACACAAATTTTTAATAGCGGATAAAAAATTTCATCGATTCCTTTACCGGCCTTGGAAAAAAACTTCCAAACGCACCTAATGAAAGCCCGCAAGGTTTTACAGCTGTCATAAGTTGTTAGATACGGAAAACGCACGGCAACTGAATTTAAAGCAATGCAGCAAACAGCACTTACCAGCCAATTGTTTTTTCAAGAGCAGCGACGACTGGAGTTCCGACATTTTCTTTGAAAATTATAAACTAAACAAACCAATTTGGATACGTCGATTTACGTTCCTTCTCCTCACTCTTTTTCCAGGGAATATATTTGAACCCAAATTCGATCTCAGGCCAAATTAAACTTCTTAATTGCCGCAGTATCAAATATTTCAACGATTAGCTGCTGCTGTCTATGTGAATTTCTTTGCAGAAAATTTAGCAAATATGTTGTCAAAACTCTTCTGCCTTCAATGCGAATACAACTCTGTTAGATTGCGTTGGAAGTTCCAGTGAGATACCGAAAAAGAAATAAAAGCCGATATACACGTGCGGAACCGAAAAGTTGGGCAACTTTTTACCCCTCAACACACGACTTTAATTTTAAACTATTTCATGACCAATTTATAAATTCTTCCAGAACACTCCTGTAAGTATGTTTTTTTAAATAAAGCTACCGTTTTCTAAGTTTCCATGAGCGTTATATGCACGTAATCTAAATTTTGCTGTGTTAAAAAAAGGATAAAATATATGAATGAATTTCACCGTTAATTTTTATTACAAAATTTTTAATCCGCGTGAGTGGCGGACTATGTCGGCCTTATTGTCGTAGGTTCAAATCTCATGCGGTACAATTTTTAATAAAATAGATAGCCTTAGATGCTCGTACTTTAAAATTTCAGTCTTAGGACTTATTTCTCTAGCTGAAATTGTTGTAATAATGGTAATAAATGAAACCTCTTATAATAAAAAGCGCTGACACAATAAGGCGCCAATTTCGCTTTCGGAATAAAAAGCCATGCTACCATACTGTTTTACAAGCAAATGTAAACAAAAACATATGATTTTAGGAACAAAAATAAAGAAATCAATATACAAATGTATATAGGAGATAAAAGAAAAAAAAAAAGGAGAAAAATTAATGTTACAAGAAAATCAAAATTTTATTTGATTATTGAAGTAAAATATGAAGGAAATGATTTCAAAACAAAGAGCATAAATGTCGGCACACCTGATGCAGTTAAATAAAGCAAAAGAATTGTTTAACTGAAAATTGATCAAAATCTCGTAAAAAGTCTATAAAGTTCTAGTGCCCTCCCGAAAAAAGAAATAATTGGCTGAGACAACAAAGCTTCTTTTATATTCCTAGGTCTACGGAAGACATTTAAATTATAAATTTTCCATAAAACGGGAAATAAATTTAGTTTATAAACGTATATATATATGTAATATTTACAGAATTTATAAATTTGTAAAATTTACAAATTGAAAGTATCTCTCAGGCGTGGGAATATGGGGAAGGCTTCATTGTGTCAGCCCCCCAAGCCTTACATTATTCTTAATATATTTTTTATTACGATCTGGCATCTCCCAATGAGATATTCGCGAGCGCATTTTCTGTTAACCCGGCCTTTTTTTGTCAGAAAACCTCCAAAATCTCTCAAAGAAGTTCACAAAAAGAAGAAGAACAAAAGTAAACAACCAAAAATAGCACAGTTTCAACCAAATTGTGTTTACTTTCTTCAAATTAATAAAGCTGTTGTATATTTTAAAAAACAATAAAAATAATATTTAGAAGGAACAGAAAAATGACCGCTGTTCCTCCGCCTACGAATGTTTGCACTTTATTGCCTTTAGGTATGTAAGAAGAATGTAAAATGATAATTTGTCAGTTTGACCCGTTTCTGTGATTTTAGAATTGGTGGATAAATGTATTGGCTCACGAATTCATATCATTATGAAAAATGATAAAGAGATGGTAGGCACTTTATTAGGATTTGATGATTTTGTTAATATGCTTCTCGATGATGTGACTGAATACGAAAATACTCCAGAGGGGCGCAGAATAACAAAATTAGATCAGATTTTATTGAATGGAAACAACATAACAATGGTGCGTACATGTTGCTTATTAATTGTTTATAAATCATAGATACCAATGATTATATTGCAGCTAGTGCCAGGCGGAGATATACCAGATTAACTTCCCTATTATCATTCAAAACTATAACCTTCGAAGCAACCAATGTAGTAAAGCAAAATAATATAAACTGTAACTGAACAATTGAAGGCAACTTTTGATATTCCCTTTTTTGTTATAATGGAATTTTCAAAGAAAAAAATGAAGAATACACACAATTTTTGTGTGGCTTTAAAGATCTTTTATTTCATTTTTGCCATAACATATATTTTTGGTAATGGGGTTTTTTGAATTTAGTAGTAATTCTAGCATCGCCATAAGTAAGTAGTAAAAGAAACTGACGTTTCTGTTTACAACACTCTGGAATAAGTGTTCCAACAACCTGCAATATTCAAAATACAAAATACCCGCAAAGATTAATATCGAAGCCAAATGCATTTCCAAGCGTCCAAAATGAGAATGAGAAGAAACCGCTAGGATTTGAAAGTAATAGTCTATAACCAAATATCCTGGTTCATCTGTGGACGCTTAGGCGCTATATAAAAATCTGTTTTGATGCTTCTCAATTCAAAAACACAAGCCCTTTTCCTCTTTTGATTGCGCGACTTGTGCGTCACGAGTTTTTCGAAAAGCGGACAATCTCGAAGTCATCTGTAGTTTCGTTGTCCGTATCAGTATTTCAGATTCACGCGATCGGGGCTCTTCTAGAGTGATCGAACAATCGTCGATTTTCATATCAAAGTAAATTTTACACAGTACAACAGCTGTAGCAGAACCATATGTCCAGTTTTTCAACTATCGCCCATATAACGTCTTATTTTGATAAATTTTAATAAATTGCAATAAATGTACTGTAACTGTAGTTCATTTCCCAGATTTCTTCTTGTTATTGCTTCGCACTTTGCCACACTTCTTGTTTTTTCTTGTTTTTCAGAGAATTTTTTTTAACAGTTGCAGATGGCCACGACGTATTGCATTCTGTTAAATGGCAATAAGGGTGGCAACACAACGTATTGGATTCTTTTAAATGGCAATAAGGATGGCAACACAACGATTCTGTTAAAAACAATAGAGTTATTTTGTTTACGAAAAATTACTTTTAAGAGTCTGGCACGTTGCCGTTGTACTTAAAATAACCCCGCCTTTCCGAAAAATAAAGAAAAAAAGTTGGATAACATAGTTAATTTTTTGAATTCAAAATTTAGTAGTACATTATGGCTCCCAAGAAGGATGCAAAAGGCAAGGGCAGTAAGAAAAATTCTGATGGTGATGGTGGCGGCGGTAGTAGTGGAAAAAAAAGTAGTAACGCCGGCTCGGCTGTTAAAGCGAGACACATTCTTTGCGAAAAACAGTCTTGAAGCTTTAGAAAAATTGAAAGCAGGACAAAACTTTCCCGAAATCACTGCCGCTTATAGTGAGGATAAGGCTCGACAAGGCGGTGATTTAGGATGGCAAATACGGGGTTCAATGGTCGGGCCATTTCAAGATGCTGCCTTTGCTTCGCCGATATCGACTGTTAGCAATCCCGTGTATACTGACCCACCCATTAAAACTAAATTTGGTTATCACATTATTATGGTGGAAGGAAAAAAATAAATTTAAACTTATATCCGAACGTTCTTCCTCAAAAAGAAAAAAAAAAAAACTGCGTAAAAATTGTGAATACATAGATATGGCTCGAACATTCCTGAAGGCCTGGACGTTATTGGAACCCCTATTAAGTTTCAATGATGTCACATTCGATGCAGTAAATTTGTTGGCTTGATTGTATTTACAAGCTCATTAAAATTCAACATCGAAAGCAACTTTACGGAAAGTCATTGAACTTTCATTGAATAACGTTTGTGACATTGTGAGCTGCTATTGCAATTGGCTCAATTACAGGTGAACAACTGAGAATATAACTTCTGAATCGGAACCGTATACTATAAAAATCTATTGCATGACAAGAAATGGTATTTTCGATAATTTTCTTGTATTTTCCAAAAAAAACAATCTAACGGTTTTTTCATGACAAAACAACGAAAGCAGTTTGGCAGTTTGTGAAAGTGAGCAGTAATATAGCTATTGAAGAAAATTGAAAATAAAACTATTTATTTTAAAAAGGTAATACAAATTAAGAAGTCGGAAAATTTTATCCAATATATATCAGCAGCTTCCCTGGTTGGTTTTTTTTAGAGGCTTTGAACATACACAAACATATATGTATGTATATATAACATATATAGATTTACAAACACAGTTAAAGTGTTATTTGCTAAACAGACTAAGCATTCTTGACAGACTAAGGATTTTTGATTTATTTGGTCTGCCGTCGTTATCGCTTTCGCTATTCGCGATGACGAGTTCGAGTCGTTCGATCAAGATGGGGTAGCTTTCTCGGATGATGCTTAGAAAATCTAACCAAGCATTGAAACCAGAAAACTCGCAGTCCAGCGGAATGATAACGTAATCCCAAAAACTGAACACGTAGCAACAGATTACCACACCGAAGAAGTTGTCGACATGTTCTTAAAAGCGTATAAAACTTTTTACGTCTCATTCAATGCGAACATGGCAGAAAATGGTTCCGGCAAAAGGACGCACACGGCGATTGTTTCAAAATACGATTTGTTTAAGGAAGCCGGACTCTGCAAAGACGGCCGCCTTCACCGTATCAATTTATTAGGTTACATTTTACATGTGCTCTTATGTAATATCATCATCCAAAAGAGAGCTGTTGTTAGTGTAACTTCCAGCAGCAATCTTTGGTAAATTTGCGTTCATTATTTACAGGAAAATTCAGTAGTCACTAAATTATTTCATTATACGGATCATCATCAAACCAGGAGGACACCAGCGGTGGTATGGAAAATAGAGAAAATGCCACAAAATAGAGAAAAGGTAACAGTGAACTGTTTGTCTTGAACTTTGGTGGGAAAAGTCATATACCATTTTACGAGTCTTTTGCTGCTCTAATAAAAAAAATGCTATGCACAATTGACAAAAGTCATTAATTTAAAACTTTACACAAAGATAAATTTTGTTTAAATTTTATGCGTGATTGAGAAAAGATTAAAATGGAATCTTTGTGTAGACCAAGCATCTGACTTAAGGCAATCTCCGAAGGTAAAATATAGCAGACAGAACAATAAATTTATATTGTATCATTTGCTTATATGCAATAAGCAATGTGAATTCATTTGTTTTCTGTTTTACAAATTAAAGTAATTAATTATAAATTTACAATTTACTTAGTTTTTTCGAAACTCTTCTTACAACTTTTCAATTTAATTCAATTACATGGTAGCGCACCTAATTTTCCTTCTTAGCCACATAATGTACGAAGTAATTATTTTCTAATTTATTTATTTCTTTACATAGTGGAGTGTTTTTCCAAAGAAACACTAAATTGGTTCCAAATCGTAAGTCGAATCTCGGCGTGGAAGGCGTCTATGGTTTCCGTAAGACTTTTATTCGTAAATGCAATCCGGTGAAAAAAGAACTTGTTATCCATGTATTTTATTCGTATTAAATTTCATTGTTTTTCTTAAAAATAATTAACACTTGGGACTCAATAATAGTAATTCTGAAATAGAAATGCATATTCATTGAAATAATGCGTATGTATATAACAAAATTTTCTAAAATGCACAATGGAATAAAAACGATTAACATGTCAAGGTAAGTAGAATGCACAGAGGACTGATAAATTTGAGCGTTAATTTCTTAAATGTATTTTATTGTTATTATTTTTCTTTTTTTTTTTTAATATTTTTTTTGGTCCTAATGAATGTTCTCGTTACCGCCTTGTAATACATAAAAACATATTCCACACACACGCACGGGTTTGTTCATACCAAACTTAAGGATTGGTACATCGCTATTTGAACATTTTGAGCAAACAACTCGACCACAGTGACGACTATAATTCATAAATGTAATAATAAAATAGCATTTAGAGAAAATAATTTTAAAAGAATATTCGATTTCGCTGCAATGCAACAAAAAATCATCGATATGCTCTTCATAGAGAGATTTCGAAGATTTTCTGTTTCCCTTGAATTTTGCTTACCAATGGTGTTTACGCATTGTCAATGAAAATTTCACATTACATTCTTGGCATAAATCCGATTCAGACCATGGCGACTCTTGTGGCAACTGATCAAGTAGCTTGTGTAGCAACTGGTCGGTTGCTAATTTAAAGTTGAAAATACTAATGCCCTCCCGATTTTCGGTGCCAAGGCAAGCACCGTTCTTTACCAAAACCTTGCAGATGGGAGCTTGGCCGCGCATAAATGCTAATAATAAAGGAGTATTTCCGTCCATATCGGGTGCATTTATTGGATACTTAGGCATTGATTCGATGAACAATTCGCAGATAGCCGCTGCAGTGCTATCTTCCACGATGCGACATAGCTCATGCAAAGGGTTTCGGCCTTTTAAATTTGCCGCCTCAGCATTAATACTGGATTCAGTCAATAGTTCGCGGACAATGGATAAGTGGCCGCCGCGTACGGCGATGTGCAAGGCATTGTTGCCTTCACCGTCGATCGCGTCATAATCTGCTTTGTTCTGCAATAGAGCAGATACGGCAGATAGATTCCCACGTTCGGCAGCGATATGCAAGGGCGTTTTTTGAACAGCATCTCGCTCGTTGATACGTGCATCTGCCAGTATTAAATTACGTGTAATCATTTCATTTTTAGATGTTGCTGCTAAGTGCAGTGGAGTCGATTGATTGGCATCGTGTACTCGGGAGTTCACATCCACTTGAATAGCAAGCAAAAACAACACACTCTCTAGGTCATCCTTCATGATGGCTAAATGCAAAAAGTGGCGATGTTAACATAGGAACTACTTAAATAAAATTAAGAATTTACTACACTCAGGAAAGTAATAAAAATGTTCAATTAAATGACCGAGGAATTCCTATACAGAATGTGGTAATATCGAGAATAAAAATTTACAATTAAATGAGCGAGGAATTCCTATACAGAATGTGGTTATATTGAGAATAAAAATAAAAAAAAAATTTCGAATAAAATTATGGCGTGGCGTAGTTTACCTAAATGCAAAAAGTTGCGGCCTCTTGAGTCCATTTGCTCGGCAGCGTTTGGCAAACGTTCTAAGATGCGTTGAGCCGCTCTATGGTTGCGCATAGCAAGTGCAGCCGCAAATGGAGTATTTCCGGTCTTATCGCGTAATTTTAAATCGATGTTCGGATGACAAAGCAGCATCGATATAATTTCCTCATGTCGGTTTTCTATAGCTACATGCAAAGGAGTTTTATTCTCCACATCTAAAGAGTTTACATTCGCTCCGTGCCCAATTAATGTCTGTAAGACTTTCGTCAAACCCCATTGGCAGCACAAATGCAACGGTGACGCCTTGTCTTTTGATTCTTCGCCACCTTCTCCGTTCGGTCCCGGTTGGCGTGGTGAATCTAGATCACATTGACTACGTATCAGAAATACGGCGGACGACTCTTTATTTTCGTCGATGGCACGATGTAATAGTGTTTGTTGACATCCTTCAGGACCCGGTCCCCAACAATCCGTATCTACACCATGTCGCACTAACACTTGAGCCACATCTTCGTATTCCAACTCTAGGGCAGTCCAAAGCGGCGGATCGCCCCTATTATTTGGTGCACTTAATGCAACGCCACGCGTACATAGTGCGTCGACAACCTGTGAGGTAGACACAGCTTTGATTATAATGACCTACGCTTGTCTGTCCATCTGTCCGTTTTTTATTCTTGTATTCAACTTACGTGTGGCATGTGGCAGTGAATAGCCAATTGTAACGGTGATTCTTGCTCTCCAGTTAACGCGTTCATGTCTGCACCTTGTTGCAGTAAGAATACAGCCGTCTCCGAATTATTATTAAGGATGGCCTGGTGCAGCAATGTCATATCTTGACCATTACGAGCATTTACATCAGCTCCGCCTTTTATTAATGTAGGGACTAAGTTCGTTTTACCTAAAGTTAAACTCAGACTCAGCGGTGAATCGCCATTTGCGTCCTTGCAATTAAAGTTAGGAATTTCATGACTGCCATCCACATGGTCTGAAACCTGTTTCGCAAACACTTCTATTACCTCGACTGCATTGGACTTCACTGACATGTGCAGCGGCGATTTCAAATCCGCAATGCTAGATTGTATGTTGGGGGATGCACCAATACTTAATAATTTTTGAGCCAATTTTGCTTGATTACGATGTGCCGCAATGTGAAGCGCTGTCAATCCACTGCTATTAACATGATTAAGATTGGAGAAATCAGCCAGAAACACTGCAGAATCTTCGAGATCCTCATTAGCTAAAACTTGGAGGAGATTGTCGTGAGTATGAGATTTAAGGGGATTCGCGCGTGCACCCAAGTCTATAAGTTTTGCAGCTAATTCTAGATTACTACGTCTCAAACTGAGTTCCAATGCACATTTTTCGTCGTTCGTTCGAAGATTTATGTCAACATTTGGAACGGACAAAAGTAAGTCCACCATAGCGTCGTTGCTTGATTGAATCGCAAGGTGCAGCGCTGTCTCACCCAAATGATTCTGAACACTTACGTCGGGTTTCAGCTCAATTATTCGTTTACCTACTTCAACCATGCTAGAATATGTTTCACTATTCGTTTCGCTAGGATCATAAGCACAGATGATGTGTAAAACTGTATCTGCCGTTTGTCTAATAACGAAATATTTGTTAATTTTAAACCAACAATCAATTTTTGTATACTTCGTCCCTCACCTCGACATTAAATCCAACTGACATTGCCGTTCCAGCAGAAAATCAGCTGAGAATTTGTCGCCTCTCTTGACGGCGTCAATAAGAGGTGTATAACCCTATTGAGAACAAAATCATTGCTGCCTTTAGGAACAAATAGATATGCAACATTATTAAAATGTCGTGTCGTACCTGAGCATCGTAGGCGTTGACATTCGCATGGCCATTCGTCACCAGTGTTTGTGCAATTGGCACATTCCTAGCCACCAAAGCCATCTGCAAAGGCAACATACCCTGATCCGATACCGAATTCACCAATTCTGGGAGCTAGATCGAGTAATAAATAAGCGATATTTTTGTTTGTATATATGTTTCATGAAATCTAGCTTTTTATTATAGCAATGAATCATTAATTATTTTCTTGTTTTATTTGCGCAATGCGTATGAGAAACCGATCAAAAATACTGGCCAAATATTTACCAGAAGGGTGCATTAACTAAAACTTGGCAGAAATGTGCCTAAGATGAAAGCAAACTTTAAATTAAAATCCACAGGAGATTTTGGTCCTACATTTGTATTCAAAATGGAGCACAGCTATCAGATGTGCAGCGTCAAAGATGTCGCCAGCAATAAACCGTTGATACAAATGTCATTGGCAACACGTTCAAAAAACAAGAAAGTAACAATTGCTAGCAATATTGAATATTGAATATTTAATGATTTTTCCGTCGACTTTTTTTCTCGAAAGGAAAATGAAGAAAATTATTTGCAAAATTTTGAATGAAGAGTGTACATAAATTAGATTAAAATGAATCGTGAATTGGTAGAAAATATTCTGTCGGTAATAAATACGGAGATAGATAGATATAGAAGATAATTCATATTTGCAGAAACTCTGTACTCTGTGCTCTCTCCATTGTAAACAAAGGTGTATGTTTTTATAAACCTTGCGAAGGGAAGACCCGGAAAACGATATTTAGCCGTTTTAACGAAAATTCAACTCAATGCAATTCAATTAGTTGAAGCTATTTCACAAGTATACAACAAGGTGGTAAGAAGTGAGAAGCCATTCTCGCTGTTCAAATTAAGAACGTATTACCGGAATATGTAAACAAGCAACATTTGTCTACGTCGAATTAGTGCACCGCAAAAGAGATCGAATGTTTTAGACGAGATTTTACAGCGAATATGCGAACGATCAGCGGCTCCTTTAAATTGCATTGTCAGTACAGTTATATATGTGCACCGTTACGAAAATTCTACACTTAATGAAACGACTTTGCCTGAAAATTAACCGACTTTCTAAGAAGTCAAATTCCAAAAACAATAAAATAAAAAAACTGGCGAAAAGACATTTAGTGGAAAAAGAAATTAGCACAAGAATATCCGGATGAAGTGAAGTTCTGGTAAGTGGCTTATAAAAGAAGGGTATATACATAAGTAGAATATCTGCGGAAGGCAGAGTCAGTCGAGTCAAGAGAGTTAAATCGTAATATTCCAATGGACAAGACAAGTATGTGACAGATGTGGCGTACTATGATTCGTGCCACCTGGCTAACAAATAGTCTTTTATCCATTTTAGATGGAGTCTAAAGTTTGCCTGTATTCTCGAACATCATTCAGAATTGTCTTATTAAAGTTCTTCCAAGGTAACGCGCATACATACATGGATAACAAACATTTCATAACGCTTTCTTCACAACGACTGTGTGCAGAATTTATGAATAATTTCGTTTCTCTTAAACGATGTTGATAACAGCCGTTGAACTGATTGCATAGGCGCACCCCTATTGATAATATTTTTTTCTTTTTTTTGCGAAAAAAAGGAATTTTCGCTTCGCTATGCCTTGATACAGTTCTAGCGAATTTTTGACTTTTATATACAACAATAACATATTCACTTCCTGGGCTTCGCTAAAGCTTAGTTTTCTTATTAATTCTTCGAGATAGAAAATCGGCGATCAAAATTCTCAATTTTTGCTTGCTCTAACTCGAAAACACGAGTAGATTAGCGTTACGATTACAATGCTTGAGTGAACAAAAAAATTCTTGGTTGTAGATTTTACAGTCACTATCAGAACAGAACAGTGCATGCAAACAGATATATGTATTGAAAGTTCCATAAGTTATGTATGTTCCTTTTTAGCGTTAAGTTTGTAGTTAGTTCCAAAATTACGTAAACTTACGTTCAACTATAGTAAACTGGCCAACGAAGCAAGTGTTACATCGACGAAGAATCTGCGATATCTCTGCTGTACACATACATATACATTTGTAATTCTTTAAAGAATGCTATGCATTGGGGTCTTGGTTTTTGTAAAGTACTTCCTTACATTTCAAAAATTTTCAACAATTTCTCTTTATATAGCCGCTTAGATATTTCTATAATATATATGTTACGCATATATGTATGTTACGGATAGCAACCGCAATTTATTACTTAAAGTTACATATAATGCGGTAGTGTGTCTTTCCTCTTTCTCCCTCTTACGCATATTCGCCCGAACTGGATAAGAAACAATGAGGATTGTGCGTCACTACATTCCTAAATACACGATTGTAGCTTTGTCTTTTTGTGATAATTATTTTCATATAAGCATAAATATATGCATTGCCACCAGCAAAACAAAGAATTCGCTCATTTCTCAAAAAGCATTTAGCGCACATCTATGTGAAACTTTTCAATTGATTTCAAATTTTAGTAAAAGAAAAATTTCAATGTTGGTTAAAATAATCATATCTATAATTGTTTTGTATTCAGCGATTGTCAACGGTTCGTATCTAGTACTAATTGATTGATGTTTGAGCATGTTTTGAATCGTGGATTTTCAGATCAAGTCCAAGCCATAAGATGCTTTAAATGTTTAGTAACCGAAGAAGTGTCGTTTGCAAACGAAGAAAACTTGCCGAATATAACGCCAGCTTGTTCAAAATTTGATAGTTCGTCAAAATTCATTGTAGATTGTCCATACTCTACAATGTGCATGAAGACAATTTCCACCATGTATTTGCAACACGACTTTGAACAAAAGACTATTACGCGTGGCTGTGCTCCACAAAAATCGTCTACATTGGTATATGCTTGAGATTAATTCGAAAATTTCGTCTATTCGTATGTGCGACTTTTTCAGGTGTTTCGAAATGGAAATTGGCACAAGGAAGATTCCGTGAAGGATATTTATGTAGAAGAATGTAAGTTAATAAATGAAAACGTTTTGGCGGCGTCTGTAAAAACACTTTGCTACTGCGGGAGCGATTTATGCAATTCAGCGAAGCGGCTGATTATACCGTTATTTCAACTTATAACATTTTCCATACTTCTAATAATAAACAATTGAACAATTGAAATAAAATAAAATATTTTATAAGGTGAAATGTTATAGCGATATTTGGATTTGGCTTGAATGCATGTTTTAACTTTAATTACTTACTTACCTTTGCGTCATTTTCCACTAAGCACAAAAATACAACATCTTCCCGCTGTAAACGTACGGCAGCATGCAATGGATATTTTGTTTTACTCTTCAGCATTTTAAAAAGCAAAGGTCCAGACATATGTTCAAAGTCTTGTGGTGTCAAATCATCCCAATGTGTTGAAATTAAACCAGAGCAGTATTCTAACAAACTGGCGGCGCCCACTTCTTCAGCGACGCAGTAAAAGCGAACACAAGATCGCACGCCTACTGATGCTATTAAGGAACGTTCACACAGCCCCAAAAGTCCAGGCAGACGAAATAGATGTGCCGCCCGCAATAGGTTCAAAGCCAAATGATCATTTTGAAGGTCCACAAGATCTGTATATATCCACCGAAGCAACGCCAAAGCAATATCGTCTTCCATATCACTCCAATCAAGTTCATTAGCCGCAACCAGAATTTCCTCCCGCCATTCCTCTGAACGTGCATGTAACACAAATTTGTGGGCTGGCATTAATTTACTTTTCATTTTTATTGCAATATCCGAATAAATAGGGCGTCCGTATAACGATGCCACTGTAATGGCTAAGCGGGAAACAAAACTGCTGCACTCTCCTAGGGTATCGTTGTCTGTCGAAGCTACCGCCCTGCTATATTTCCGTTCTAAATCCGCATAATTTCTTTGTAGTTTAGTGTACTCCTCTTTGAGCAACAGCAAATGCTTCTCAAGTTTCTTTTTTGCGGCGGCATCGGATGTATCTAAATACAACAAAAGAACCACCCATTTATTAGAAAAAAGATTTCATTTTTTCAATTTGTCTAACTGATAGCAAAATTCAAGTTTAATTTAAAGGGATTCACCCTTTCTTACCCATATCGAACTTAACTAAAATATCAAAATTCTAACAAATAATTAAGAATTAAAATAGATAAAATTGTTAATTTTTGCTTTTTCTTTTGTTCACTTGTTTCTTTAAATTTATAAATTTGTTTTCACACCATTTTGACAATGTTATTAGACGGAGCACTCACCTGCAACTGTGTTCTTGAGAAAATAAGCAGTGCAACATATATACTGCATTAAATCTTGTTGTGCTTATATGCATTTTATTATCAAGCAATCTCGTCGGGCCGAATTGACGATGTAAAACTTGTAAAGCAAAAATTAAGTTTTCGTCGTAATCTCTTTTTTTGTAAGGACTTCTTGGCTCATCTTCTTGTTCTTCTCGCAAATTTCCGTCGAACCTGAACTTTCTGAATTAATAAGTATTTTCATCGTCCTTCATTTTCTTTCCTGGATATATATATATATATTCATTCATCGTTTACTTGATTAATATGTATTTCGAAAATTAAAAAAAGAATAATGGATGAAGACCATATATAATTCTCCAAATCTCAAAGTCTGTAATAACCAAAAACTCAATCAAAACTCATATAACTTGAAAGTCTAACAAATTAAGAGCAGTAAAATGTACAGTAACGAATGCCAAAGTTTTCTTACATTTGGCAACTCCCCAGTTTTGACTAAACTGCTTCATACATATCAGAGCTCAGAGTTATAAAAGTCCAAAATTTTTCAACTCTGTATACGATGGCAAAAAGGTGTCCCTTCGAGAATTTGTGACTTTAAAGAATATTAAAACAAATATTTAAGTCTTTAAAATAAGGGAAATACAAAAAGTTTAAAGTCCAAGTAATTTGTTGGTATACGCAATGCCTAATAGTGGAAATGAGTAAGTATTATTTGATTAATACTTTTTGAGGTTACTTCTCCTTTGAAAATAAAAAGTATTGAAATATAAATGAAATATGGATTAATTTGCAGAGCTTATAACTCTAGCAATGATGAAACCCCAAATAAGCGCCGCAAATATGCCGTCACTTCTCGTCATAAAAAATCGAAGAAACATAAAAAACATAAGAAATCTAGCAAAAGTGATTGCTCACATAAAAAACATAAGAAAGCAAAAAGAAGCCATCGACATTCAACATGCTCTTCTTTCGTTGATGCGGACGCGGCTCACCCTAAAAAGCGAAGTGGCGCTTTAAATGATAAAATTACGGAAATAATGGCGAAAGTGAAAAACGATAACGGCACCGCATTGCATTTGGAACACAATGCAAAAGCAAACAAATTTCATACATCTAAACCTAACATTCAGACGGATCCCTGTAGTCTAGTGGAGGAAATTACAAAAACTATACAAAATAAAATATTACCAATTATGGAGGTGGTCTCGTCGAGCAGCGAAAGTGATGCGTAAGTTTCATATTACTATCACTAATTAGTAACTCAGCAAATTTTTTTAATTTAAAAAATTTCTTAAATATATTTGGCTTTTGTTAAAATTATATTGAAGGGGAACGTAGCAATAACTATGTCTTGAGTTTCAATATTGCTATAATTTGAGGTAACACACACAATTTCAATATGAATATCGGGTACCCACCACCCAAGATCAAACCATTCACAAAATTAAAGTTATTTATAGTTCAATATTATATTAACATTATATAAATGATAGGTAAAAAGTACGGAAAAGGAGGGGAAAATGTTGGGGATTTCGAAGCTAGATTTATTATACATTCAATTTCAGCATGGATTCTTATTCATAGTCTTGAATGATCTGTAACAATGTATCTTTGCACCTAGCCTGGTAATTGTCAGCCCGGCTTAGGGAAGTTCAACATTAAACATGAAATCGTTGCTATTTTCCTTTGCTTTCTTCAATAATATTTGCCGGTTTTAAACTTATTAATGTGCACTTCCTATTTTCCTTTTGGGTAAGTTTGGAAACGCATGGCATGGTTGCTTGTAAATCCAAAATTTCGCTTTAAACTTTTTTATCGTTAATAATTTTGACACTGTAGCAGACATCGATCAGTGTTTACCAAATTTTGTGCTAATTATATATATTAAAAATATTACGTGATTTCGATCGTCCGCGCACTCACAATTAGCGAAAAAAGCGAATTTCACACCTTTATCTAATCACTCGTCTATTTCTGTATCATAAACCTCTATCACTGATCGCCCATAATTTGCACTAGGTTAGATCTCTTTCATAGTAATCTCCTTACTACGACTTGCAGCCATTTCATTTAGAGACTATGACAGGCGTACTATGCTAATTTAACTGAACTTAGTAAACATGCCGTGAAAGTAAGAAATCTTGGATGCTAACACTATCCTATGAACTTAAGATGGTTGTTCTTCGGCCTAATAAGGGATATACGTATATTGTGTAGGTAGATAGTATTAAAATAAGTTACCTTTAATGTCACATCAGTCAATTTTCGCAAGCAGTATATATCTTTCATTAATGGAAAACTTTCAGTAAATAAGCCGCCGTATTTATAAATAACAAATTTCAATAATCAATAAAAAATCACCAAAAAATACCTTATCTAAGTGGTGGGTATCCAAAATTCAGAGCAGAGGTGAGTAGAGTATTATAAGAAAGATTAGTTTTCCTATTTAAATGATATTCATTTGTATTACCTACACCTGCCGCTAGCTTTTGTATTATTTCCACTTTTCAGACCTGCTGATGTGGCTAGTCCCGATTTAGCTATTATAGAGGATGATCTCAACTTGGAGGAATTAATGAAACAGAAAGCTCTTCTCCAAGCTCGATTAGGTGCTTACATGTCTGATACTGAAGGTGACGACAGTCGTTCGCAGCGTGAAATGGAACATACCCTACCTGTGAAATGTACTGAAAGTAGTGTAAGCAACAAATACAGCAAGCGTAACGAACATACCACCACTGCAAATAGTAAACATAATTTAAATAGAATTTCTAAAGATAATGAATCCGATGTTATATTATTGGATGATTCTAGCGGTGATCGTTGCACACCGGAACGATTTGACAGACAGCAGAACACTATTAAGGTAAGGCAAATGGACGAAAGTGGCGAGAAGAAAACAGCTCGTGAGACATCACCGTTGTATGTAGATAGACTCACAGATCGGCAGGATTCTGATAGTCATCATCGTAGCTCATGTACAGAAAGGCATGGACATGGAACGACGCGCAATCGGAGTCGTACACGATCGCCGATTAGAACAGAAAATCTTGATTCGTCCAATCGAAGGCGTCATGGTAATTCTGAAGATGATCGTAGTCGCCAACGGCATCGTGAAAAATATGATCAAAATCGCCAAAAAGAAGATTTGAGGCAAGAAATTAATAGAGACAAACAGAGGGAGCGAAAGAACAGTCGAGAACGGGACCGAAAAGGCCGTGAAGAACGACCGCGACAACAGGACCGAGCTACCCAACGCGTAAGAGAACGAGAACGCGTTCGAGACTTAAATAGAGAACATGAAAGGTGGATGCGTGAACGTTCCCATAGTCGGAGTAAGGCGGAATCAGACCAAAAACGAGAACGTGAACGCGATCGAGAGAGAGAACGCACTCGTATCGGCAAAAATCGGGATCGAGGAAACCGAAGTGAACGTGAACGTGATCATTATCGTGGCTCTCTAAGTGAAGGGCAAAATGCGCAACAAAATGAATCCACCAGTGATGAAGATGCCAACATGGATATTGACATTAACGAAGATGACGATGATGAGGAAAAAATAATTGAAATGAGGAGAAAGCAACGAGAAGAGCTCTTGAAAGTTAGTATATATTTATATACAAACATTTGAAAGTGTACAATGTACATGGAGAGTTTACTAATACGACTTATTTTTAGAAACTGGGTGCAAGCAACAATAAAACTACACCTTACAATGATTTGCAACAGCAAGGTTCAGCTGTTAAAGATTTAAAGGAAGGGTATAGACTTTCTCAAGATAGAAACGATAATGGTTGTCGACAATCACACAGTTGTTCACCTGCGTCCTCTTCGACTTCATTTCGGAACCATGCGGAGGATGTTAGTTCTATGGGAGATCACAAAGAACAACAACAGCGTCAGCAATATCATAAAAATGGAAAAGGAAATGCAACCACTACCAATAAAGAGAAACGTGCAGAATGGGATATGTTTGCCGACCAAGATGTTGATTCCAATTTTGATGTGAGTGGTTGGCCTGTAACTTTCGAAAGCTTCCCTTTAAATATATTTTTATTTGTCTAAGGTTTTTATTTTGTTTTTTTATTCAGTCTCCGAACACAATTGTGCAAAACAAACAGCTTGTGGAAAATCCTGCTCTCACCGACAACTGGGACGATGCCGAAGGTTACTATAGAGTTCGTATTGGGGAAATTTTGGATAATCGCTATGTGGTTTCGGGTTACACTGGGCAAGGTGTATTTAGTAACGTGGTGCGTGCCCGCGATCAAGCTAGAGGTAACGCCAATGTGGCCGTGAAGATTATACGTAATAATGAAATCATGTAAGTTTACCACTTTTAACTTGTCTCAATGAGGACTTTGATTAATTTCTTTTCGCAGGCACAAAACTGGTCTACGTGAATTGGAAATTCTGAAAAAATTAAACGATGCCGATCCTGATGACCGGTTTCATTGTCTTCGCCTGTATCGCCATTTTTTTCACAAACAGGTGGAGGTTTTTTTTTTGTTAGCTAT
Organism: Glossina pallidipes; assembly: GCA_000688715.1. Classification (NCBI taxonomy): domain Eukaryota; kingdom Metazoa; phylum Arthropoda; class Insecta; order Diptera; family Glossinidae; genus Glossina; species Glossina pallidipes. The sequence continues at coordinate 789,316 of KK499822.1, forward strand.
GTATATTATGGCAGAAGCGACCATATTTTTTTTTATTAAATTGAACAAAAAACCAAGTTTAATTTGAATAATAAGAATATTGTCTTTGCAGCATCTATGCATGGTTTTTGAGCCTCTGTCTATGAATCTACGTGAAGTCTTAAAGAAGTACGGGAAAAATGTTGGCCTTCACATTAAAGCTGTGCGCAGTTATACGCAACAATTGTTTTTGGCATTAAAACTTCTAAAGAAAACGGGCATTCTCCATGCCGACATCAAACCCGACAACATTTTAGTTAATGAGAGTAATTTGATCTTGAAATTGTGCGATTTTGGTTCTGCTTCAACCATAAATGACAACGAAATTACTCCTTACTTAATATCTAGATTTTATCGTGCGCCTGAAATTATTTTGGGTATACCTTACGACTATGGTATAGATATGTGGTCGGCTGGTTGCACAATATATGAATTGTATACTGGCAAAATATTATTTAGCGGAAAAAGCAATAACCAAATGTTAAAGTTCTTTATGGATTTGAAAGGTATGTTATACCTTTTCTGATACTATTGTTTTATAATTATTTTGCGTATTTTAGGTAAAATTCCAAATCGCATCGTCCGTAAAGGTCAATTTAGAGATCAACATTTTGATCAGAGCTGCAACTTTTTATATCATGAAATCGACAAAGTTACTGAGAGGGTAAGTGTCCTTTTTCTTATTTGAGCAAACACACCCGTATTCATATAAACGTATGGTTGTACAAAAATTAAAAGACAAGGCTTTCTATACAATTAGCACTGCCTGTGTGATCATGTGAAGGCGGAGACGGCCTCGGCCGGTGTCAACCGTATTACATATCAACCTTAAACTTATGCAAATTCTAAAAGTTTCTTCTTTCCCTTGTCCCTCACTTTTGCTCTTTAATCCCGTCAACTCTAGTTCTAAAGTTCGAAATCTTGAAAATCACTTATATTTCATCTGCCCTCTATATAATAATATGTATATTTCCAATTTCCCAAATTTTACTCGTATGTATTAGTTCACTGTTTAGTCAAAATGTACGGAAAGTTTTTATCCAGAATCCATTTGTTTTTTGATTCCGCCAACAAGACATTCTACTATAACTGGATATTGGGTGAATTGATAAAGTTTTGAATTTTCATATTCGCACTTTTAGCGGATTAAAGCATAAAAGCCACTTAAGCAGATCTTAAATAAAGCAAGAAAGCCCAATTGATCTCGAAAAACCACAAAATAAGTATATACTTTATTAGCTGCTTTCACTCGTTTATTATACGTTACTTTATTAAAATCAAAGATAATTTAATTTTATGATTGATTTCTCTTTTGTTGCCAGGAGAAAGTCGTTGTTATGTCAGTCATAAAACCGACGCGAAACTTACAGCAAGAATTGATAGCCGATCAAAATTTACCGGACGATCAACATCGTAAAGTTACTCAGTTGAAGGATTTACTCGACAACATCTTCGCCTTAGATCCGTCAAAACGTATCTCACTGAATCAGGCGCTAACGCATCCCTTTATACAGGAGAAAATGTAATGCGTCAGGGATGAAATGGAAAAACGCTGTTCAGTTCAGCCTAAGCATATTAAATGTAAATTTTTTACTTTTAATTATTTCACTTGTAATTGATTTAGACTGCTTGCTAAAACATGCTGTCTTATGATCATGCCGAAAATATATGTTTATATTAGATGTGCCACCGTGTAATTGAATCCTTTACAAAAGTAATATTTGTGGATTTTTGCAATATGCCTAAACGAAGAAATAACAACTATGTCGACAAAGAATAAATAAGTGGAATTTGCAAGAATAAAAATTGAAAAGTGGTGTAACTCAGGTTCACGTACATATTTTGTTTCCTTAACACTCACATTGCCTACCAGATTGCCTCAATTCGCCATAATCAATATCCGTTCACGCGAAAAAAGAAAACATATCTGCTGAAGGCAAAAAGTTTGCAATATTTTTAATATAATTTTTATATGAAATTTGATTAAGTAGTGATTTTCATTGATTCCTTTACTTTTTCAGAGAAATATGAAACGGGTTTAGCGATCGTCCAACCTAGGCGTAAAAGAAGTTTCTTCGAACAATTAATCCTGAAAGATTACGCTCGGGTAATAATTTGGAAAAAAAAACATTTTCCTCTTTTTCTTGCCTTAACAGTTTCGCATAATGAAATTAACGTCATTCGTTTTGTACAAATATTGTTAGTGAACAAAAACATTTTCTTCTGATTTTCATAACCTAACTAAATAAATGGTTATTTTCTTCTTTTTTTTTTAAATTTCAGAGTTATATTGCGCTGTTTTTGTAAGATGGTTGGTTATGGTAAAAGTGATTTTTTTGTTGTTTTTTTTAGTATGTGTTCTTAATATACGTAAGTTACGACTGTTTCATATCGTTGGTATGTACTGATATTGTTTTTATTTTTATGTTAGGTGGAGATGTGCGAGGAACCTGTGTACGCGAGTTTGTCCCTATGTAAGAATCCGAATGCAAAATCAAGCGTTTCTAGGTAGAGTACTTATTTCAAATTTTTTTTAATTATTCAACAAAATATTTCTTTCTGTCGCATGATACTATCTAGACTTCCTTATAGCTAGCTAGAGGGCTAAATTTTCCATTGGCTTTGCAAGTCGTTAAAATGTGGTTGCATTTAAAACTGCAATCGTCACTCCATTATAATTTACAGATCAAGTTCATTTATTTACATCTCTTTCTTTCTGTCTAAAAAGTTTTCTCAAAGCGTACGAATAATAATATATTTAAAGGAGTATTGTCTTTCATTTTTAATGATGTATGGTCTTTGTAGTCATCGCAAACGCTTCGGAGTGGACATCGATCTCAAGTATTTACGAGAACCGCATTCATATTAAATGTAGTAAATTTTATGATAATGGAAGAAAGGTATCCGCGATGGCAAATTGGGTAAAGAATCGGTCTCTTGCAATAGCTCCGATAAGCACGATCGTAAATGCAGTGAAGCAAACTTCAAATTAATCAGTTAACTGTGTCAATCTAGCGCTTTCTTAAATACTATGTTACAGCAAATGCACATTCCGAGGTCCGGCAAGAACGAATAGGCGGATCATGACGCTTACATTCGTCATGCACAACAAACTGGTTAATATGCGAATTTATTGGTAACAGAGTAGAATTTTTTTGCTAAATATTTGGGAAAAGCGGGAAAAATGCCTAATTACGTGTTAAATTATTTACCGAAGACAGGGTAAATAGAATAGGGATTGTACATAACATGTATAGGATAATTTTGTTATATTTTCCAAGTCGAATTTATTACCATGATCTCATCTACAAATCCGTTAAGGCGTGCTAAATGTGGAGGCGTTCCACTTGGAACGTGGTGGTCAGCCTAAGCTAAAGAGCATTCTTCAGCACTTAACAAATGTTCAAGCACCGCACTATATTCGGTACATCTATACAGAATGCTACGGTCACGAATTATTTTTAACCAGTTTTTTATAGCTTCCGCAAACACTTTTTCGGTTTTTGCCAAACTTTGCCAAATGTGCACTTTCCTAAGTCTTAGGCAGTGGCGAACACTTGAATTTAAGATAGGTAACTAATTTCGTATACTCCTCGCCTCTTGCGTCTGAAAGAAGTAATAGATGGAAGAGGGGGAGAAGGCCGTAGCAATACAATTTCAACTTGCGCGTGTGATTAATTCGTGTTGACTTATACCTTGGGTTTTATTTAACGCATTTTTTTTCTTTTATTGATAACTTTAAATATTACATAGACATTGAATTTAATCAGGAATGATTAGAGGGGGCGAACGTGTTGAAATTCGTTGTCCAAATGAGTAAGAAGGAGCTTTCTTTCCAGGTTGATAATTCATGCAATTGTAGTGGTTCGAAGCTGGCACTGATGATTTATTCCAACGTGGGCCAAATCGCGATGACATACTGAATTGAGGGCTGCTCCGTCTTATCAAAGAAATATTGCTTGGACCATAGCCAGCTGGTCCAGGAGAGCGGGGCTTATCGCTGGGAGGTACAATAATTGAATAATTACTGCTTCGGTTGCGTTTTGCTTTGACCTCTGAACCTGAATATAAAAAGCACTATATTATTAAATATATTTTAAAATGTGTTCCATTTGTTTTACTCAAGGACTCAGCCATTTGGTTATCTCCAAGTTTAGAAAGTTACAGCTCTGATTATAAGCAAACTTTTAATTTTGATAAATGCAAATAAAATAATTTTAAGTATTTTTGTATTTATATTTTTATTTTTACTGACTTGATTTTCACATCAATGCGTACTGGATAGAACCTAAAAAACTTTTAAAAGAGTAGCAAAATGAAATCATACCCAGCATAAAAATAAATCGGCACAAGGTTTTTTAATTTGTTAAACCTACTTTATAAGTAATTTTTGCACCTGCTATGTAGCTATCCACACGCGCGCCTTTTTAGCTGATGCGAGAACCATATTTTGATTTAAAATCTTGTAACGCGTCTTCTTAGCCGGGGTATTACTCAGGCTTTTCCAAGAAATTTATAAGTAAAAGTCCTGGACCTTCGTATTTATTTATTATTACCGGAATTTTGATAGGGAATTACGATTTATGCATTAAGGACGCGGCTCGATTATTACTCGCAGTTTTACTTTCACAAATTTGATTTCTCGCTTTCCGTTGGTTGTGAAATTTTCTTTGGCTGCTGTATCACAATTGGAAGTCGAACAATGAAGCGATTTTATAGCTGCCGTCACAATCGCATATACATATATATTTGCCGAGAGGTAAGTGCATGCAAAAACGTTGTATATATACGATAGGACATTTCGTTAGCAACATTTGCGCAGCAAAATTATTATGCATCGATTTGTAAACAGAATGTAGCCGATCTTAGGCTAATTTGTGGACCCTTCGATAAGCACTTCAAAGAGACAACCGGCATTCCGCGTTCCCATCTGTAAATAGTAGAAAAGAAGAAAATAATATTTTTCACGATAGTGTAGAATATGCAAACCACACATGCGACAGGAGTAACAATATGAATATAATTCCATAAGCCAAACGATAAAATCAATCGACATTAAAGAGCGGAAGAGAGAGAGTAAAGCACTGAAATGAGAACATTTATTGAGATTTGTACAACAAGTATGCGGAGGCCTACACAATGGACTTGCACAGAGTTGCTTTTAATAAGTTACTCTCCAGTTATTCTTTCAAGTTAACAAAATTGCTGGCAAATGCGGACTTGCTTATCAATCCGAATAATACGAACACATACTATAAAATGTTCGTTTGCCAATGTTCAGAAATGATAGATTTCCACGAAAATTAATAAAAACTGAAATGAAGCAAAAGTAAGATAGAAAATTAAAAGTATGTAGGCGTTAAGCAAGGGCAGTGATTGGTCAAATAAAAAAAAAAAAACATGCATATATGTAAAGCAAATAAACCTATTTCGAAAAATATATGTGATGTTACATCGATCAAAGGACATATGGGCACATGAATTGTAATGGTTTCTTTCAAAAAAGCGGCGTCATATGGCAAAACTTGGGAAATTTCCCATGCACGCGGAGAGGCGATTTCTTATTTTATTATTTAATTATCTGCACTTGAATGTAATCCTTTTTTTATCTCATGAGAGTTTTGCTGAGTAATAAGATCTCGTCTTGTCAAGCTGGAAGCTATTCTTTTGGAATACCTAAATATAATTTGTACTAGCACTAGACATCTGTTCTTTAAGCAGTCACTTTCATTTCTACACGATTTAAACTGTATGTGAACGTTACTGTTAAAAGTGGAATCTCTGGAACTTTTAGTGGAATTAATCTAAGATATTAAGTGGGTTTTTTTTTTTACGCAATGGCCAGCTGCAAATCTATATGACCTAACCTCTCTCACTCGTTAAAAACTGGAGCATTGAATACACAAATTTGGATACATCATCAGACCGGACTAATCTGATTACCGAATTATTACATCGCGTTTATGTTTGATATTTTCAGATTTTCCTTAATTTCCAGTTCAATTAAAACTGCTATGGGCGGCGAGATTGTAAGTGAATTCAGTCCATTTTCATAGCCAATCTGCAAAAGCATGCGCTCCAAATTTGTATCATTCTGTTGGCATTTACATACGTACTTGTGTACACTTTACTGTGACGTTCTGAATAAACCTATGCGTGAGTGTATTAGCGCTAAACCAGAAATACTTATGTGCGGTTGTGGGTATGTTTGCTTAAGTAATCATATTTGGCCTTTCTTTGGATAATAATCATTTTTCTGTATATTTATATATTTATTGCCAAAAAATTCTTATTATAATTATTCTTCTGATTTCTACTGTACATGTCCTTCCTATAACTGTTATAAAAGCAGGAAGTACCGCATTCTGAACATTTAACATGCGGTAAAATTAATGCCATAAATATCCTGACTGTACTAACTTGTTGAGCAATAGATTTAGTTTAGCCTCAATGGTAAGTTGTTTTTTATTACCGTTTATGGAAATACGAAACTCATCCATCAGATGCGGAAAAATTTTACACTTTATTTCAGATTTTTTTTTCATTTTTTTTTTTTTGTTTTCTTAATCCAAAAATACGTATGTGAAAAAACTAAATTGCTGCAATCAGATATTATCACATGGAACGATCATAGGACGGGTTTTGGAATGATGACGTATACCAAATGAATATATAGGCGCTCTTTTTCCGGGTTTATAATTCATCCGGTTGTAATAATTCGATCCCGGCCCGTACAATTTGCGGATGAATTTGTTATTTGGTGTTAAAGTATATTTGGGACTTTGAGGTTTCACTTTATTTAAGCTAGCAGCCGGATAACCAGCCGGGCCTGGCGAACGCACTAATTCAGGCAAATATTTTTTGACTCCTCTGCAAGATTTCATAATTTGATCAATAATTTTAATGAGAGCAAAATTCTTATTATTTCTACTTACAGTGTATAAGCCGGAGCTCTTTGCCGTATAAAGTTATCTTTAATGCCATACTTGTTCGGTCCGGGAGCACATTTTTTAAATTCAAATGTATTCACTTTACCCATTGAGTAAGCCGGTGCCCTCGATCCTTTGAAGTTGAATAATTAAAATAAGGATTAGTTTAATCTATAGCAACTCGCTCTACTTATTAATCTTACAACCATTGAACAGAATCTGTGAAGCTTTTAACTGAAACCGTGAACACGGGAGTAACTTGTAATATATAGAAAGAAAGTAGACCTGCAAACATTTACTTGAATTCTACGCAACGAGCCTGTTACCCTTTTTGAAATCTCAAACCCACATATTACTCTGGACTCAACTCAACTGCTAAACCTAACCAAACTACAGATAAGATTTACCAAAATACCACGCCCCTTTGCAGATCATATTCAAGTAGATGAAATTTCTTTACTTTTTTCTTCTTATTCTTTCTGTTCACTTCTTTCCCTTACTTTGATAGTTTTTTAACAGGTTGGCCGTTTAATGAAAAATGGCCGATCTGTTAACAGGAAACAAGCTCTTTAACAGGAGATGGCCAATCAACATATCACTTCATACAATACTTTACTTCTTCCCCTTCTTTACTTACCTTTGAATATAGGGAATTTGTGAACTGCGTAAGCTTGCGGCCCTGGACTTTTCACTTTGTCTGTTTACAATTAAAAAAAAAAAAGAAGAAAAAAATTTTTTTCATTTTACCGACAACACCGCATATAAATTACCGATTATCTTAGTTTTCGGCGCTATTGTAAAATGATTTGCTCTGCTAACACCATAACGAACTAGTTTCTCCACATTGTACCTGGCAGGTCCAGGTCCCACATCAAGAATTTTTTGATCCGTTTTAACACCAAATGAATATTTGGGTAAACGTTGCTTGCGTACATCATGATTTTCATAGCCTACCGTTGGCGGTAAACCGTACAAACTAGCGGGACCTAATTGGAAATTGAGTGAATAAAGTTTTGAATTTTTATTTATTTTGCTCCCTTTGCAAATCTCCCTCGGTTACCTGGTGTCTCTTTTGCCATTTTTTATTGCAGAATTAGATTTTAAAGAGAATTTAGAATTTAGATGAAATTTTTCGTCTAAAAGTAAAGGCCACAAACATTCGGAGAATTTTGATTTTGAAAAAAATGTTTCAAATATTTGATTAAAAAAGAAAAAAGTCTTACATATTGATTTCAATCAAATAAAATTCGATTATGCATTGTTTTAATTGTCTATGATGTAGAGTGCGAAAAGTATCTCTCCGTAGATATTATTCGATTGCATTCTCAAGATCTTTTTAATTAGCACGCAAATCAATCAATAGTAGTAGGTTTCCGTTGATAAGAAGCAATCGTCAATTATATCGCTTTCAATAAATGCGACAATGTGGGCTTATCATTTTAAACTTATGCGCGCACATATATATATATGCTTTTTTTTTTTCGGGTATGAAAAGTTGAGTTCGATGTACAGTCTCCTCTCCGTCAAGGATAACGTTTTAATAACACAACCTGCAAAGAGCCACTTCTCAAGTCAAGACCAGGATATTCTTCTCTTCATACCCTACACAAGTTGTGGTACAAAGTACATATTAGCTCTGCGGACATGTATGCAATACCCAGAAGCTTTTGAGATAAGACCATTTTTTAATCTAGGCTGGTCTGTCCGCCTGCCTGTCTGCTTGTCTGGTGGCTGCCCAATCAATTTTGATTCAAGTGCGCACGCTATTGAAAATGGTGCGGATCGGACTATTTCTCCGACCATTTCCCATGTAATGCCTTATTTTGAAAAGTGTTTTGTAATAACGTTCACCATTGGGCCGTCACGTCAGTACGCCAAAGTCATCGAAATATCTTAAAGATTACGACCTGTAGGTTAAATATAACAACATGGACAAATATCAACGGGAGAGCCAAATTTAGATAGATTCAGAAAATCATTCTAAATCGATAGGTATTACAAAAGGTATGTCTACTTTAAGCCCTTCCATGGTGTAGGGTATCAACACAATGCGTTATGACCAACTGTATTAAGCGAAGTGATGTTGATTATTAAATGTTTTCACTTATTCAGGTCTTTCCACTACACCGTTCATAGGTAGAAGATAGATGGAGAGAATGAGATCACAATATTTTTGTTAACACTAACCAATCCTCTGTTCCCACTAAACAAATCAAAAATCAATTACTTTTTAGAACGAGTATCATTGAATGTTAACGACATTGAAATATTTTGTTGTAACGATAATAGGGGGATTGGAGGGCTCCACGTACTACTACTCGACCCTCAGTTGTATCAGGAATTTTACGATCTGGCGTCCAATTCGCCCGAATCGGATTTTAACGTAATTGTAAGCTGATAAGTGCCAAACGATTGATAATCATCGGCTGGAGGACCGCCGACATCTGGGGTCCTATTACAAAGACGGCTTACGCCGGTGGGTGGGCCAGAACGAGAACGTTGAACCCTAGCAAAAATGCGTATATTCTAAATGCCGTACATATAACAACAATCTACTTACAATTTTCTCTCTTTTGCCTTTTTCTCTTCTTCAAGTTTGTGCCCGATCTTGAGTTATATAAAATATACTGCCCGATCGGGCAGTTTGTGCCCTATCTTCAGTTCACCAATGGTATTTGGTGCGTATATGAGAATTATTACCGGCTTCTGCAACTTTGGCCACGAACAACATGATTTTCGGGTATTGGCATCTCATGATATAGCCCTCATCCAATGCGACCTGAGTAAAAGTGAATGTTAAAAAATATTGTCGTGAAATTTGAAGCTCCGTTGTCAGCTTTTTGTTTTTTTGTTTTAATAGAATTAGCGCTCGGCATCTTGGTCTAATAGAGTTTGTTTGTTTGTTTGTATATGCAATAAGAAATTTTGTTAGTAAGGTGCAAAAGACAATCTGCATTGTATTTTCCGAATCGACTTGCCGCAGGTTCGAGAATCAATCAGTGTCGTAATTGTAAAAAGCCTTCACGTTGGTATAAGGACACATGTTCTAGTCGTGTTCCTTTGGTTTGTTTTTCAGTTAGAAATCCTGTACGACGGGTTACTCAAAAGTTTTGATAAAGTGGCGTATCGCTACGCACCGTTCGAAATTCGACCGGAAAGCGTATATACATTGATAAACGGTGGGGTACACCATCACTGGTATTGTAAAATACAACACCACCGAAAGACTTCTTATCATCTTAACATTGTAGTTTTGAAAGCATCGCGTTTCTACGCGTTAACGCTACGGTGTTAGCATTGTAAACTTGAAAAAAAAATTCTGCCTCTTCTCAATTTTAACCTTCTATTAAACCTATGTACACTTTCTGGTCTCGCAAAGCAAATTCTATTTTACAGCTTATCAAATATTTATTTTGGGGGAAGTTTTCGGCGGTAAAAGTGCTAACAATAAGCAAGGAGACAATGCACATGTCAAGCTAAATATATCTAATGGGTTCAGTTGTTGTTGTTAATAGAAGCATAACATCGCTTATCGCAAAGGAGAACATGCTAACTGTTCTTTGCAATGACCACTCCCGATATCAAGATTAAAAAATTTCACTTATCACCTTGTTCGAAAAGTTAAATTTGATTTTGTTTTAAAAAAAAAAAAATCACTATATGTATGCGAAATTAATCAGACTTTTTCCAGTATAATATTTTTTTATTTCTTATTTGTTTTTCTATTGTAATAGTTTTTTCTTTAAATTGCTGTTTCCCTTTTAAACATCAATACATATATTTAAGAACCTTTTCTTAACATTTGTTTTAAATACAATAATTTCTATAAATTTGCAATAGCGTGATGGCTGGATCCATAGGTAGAAGCAGAGATCCTAGACTTGTAATGAAATAAATGAAAAACTATTCAATATTGCATACGTTGTAGGTCCGGGTCCAACTTACTCTTTGCCGACTACAATTGGCTACGACAAACATGATGTTCGTAAAATCCGTATGCCTCAATATTCGTTTGGGGCTAGATTCGAACAGAAAAATAAAAATTACACACCCGGACCTAGTTTTAACGTTCAAGATCAGACGCGATATGGTCGTCCAAGAGTGCTTGCATATACGATGGCTCCTCGTACATTCCGCCAAGGTAACAAACATTGCGTCTAAGCATTGTTTTACTATTATTCAAGAGGATTTATATTTGGTATAAAACAGTTAAAAGCATCGGTCCCGGCCCAGCGAATTACGATTTAAACAGATCTCCATATGTGAATTCCACTAGACCTCCTGAGTATTCGATTAGCCGTCGGAGCAGCATTCCAAATAAAAATGTGGCACCTGGACCAAATGCCTACGGCGTTAAGGATCATCTTGTAAAGCCATCCGCTCCTTATTACAGCATGTAAGATCGAGGACTGCAGAGAAAATTCTCATCTGAGAGTTATGGTTAAAATTACACTTCAATTTCAGGGGTACTCTTTCCGGCTTGAAACAAAAGGGTGGTTCACCGGGTCCTGCCAACTATAACCCCGGCGATATCAATATTACAATGACAGCCGCACCTAAATACACAATGCGTCCACGAACGAAACTAGCAACAAAGAGTGTAGGACCTGGTTCAAATGCTTACAATCGTATGCAGTATCTACCTGGTAAAGCCGGACCAGCGTATTCGTTCGGTGTGCGCCATTCACCCAAAGCACCACCGATGATCACAACATGTGACAACATGTAACAGAAATTATTGTATTTATTTATAAATGTTGAAAGAAAAGAGAAAAAAGCTAAATAGGTGTAAGGGAAAAATGCAATATAGTTATAGGAATTAGTTTGGCAGTAATAAAAAATTATAAAGTTACACAGATATTGCCCATCTTGTGTTTTGCAAAAACGAAAACAGCGTTGTTAGGGAAATGCAAATTTTGAACTAATGTCCGGAATATCATGCAATTTTTGCATGGTATGTTAAAAGGTAAGTACACTGTAGAAATTATGGCGATTCCTTAATAGTGGCGATGTCGGTATGTAATCGTACGAACTTGAGGAATGTGTTATAAACATGAAATCGGGTGATGTTCGTGTAATTTCTTACCAAGTCGGACTTATACTGAACAATACTCTGATCTGTATATAAGCAAGTATTAGCTTTGGGTTTTACGCTACGCAGCAAATGATGACCGAATGTGGAAAGTGTCACGTTGGCTCTGTAATTCCCATTAAAATCTTCAATCGAACGATTTGCACTAAACTCAATGAAGCTTCGCTTTTATTCCTACGTCGGGGGAAGATATTCAATTTATAATTTTCATATATAATGTAACTCATATGCATATATATAAAAATTAAATATAAATAATTGTAAACTAAAAGCTTCATTGGTTCAGATCCCGATGACACAAAATATGAATAATATTAACTATTGAGTACTTATGTATACATTTATATGTATAAAAATAACGTTGTCTACATTAGCACGTAAGAGGTGTGTCATAAACTAACTTGAATATTTTTTATTAAGAGATTGTTTTTTTTGTTTTGGTCAAAAATTAAAAGTTTACACTCAGACACTCGTTAATCCATTGAAAGCCAATATTTTTAAATTTCCTTAGATAAGCTACGGACATAAAGATTAAATGCTTTGTTTTTTTAAGCCTAAACTGATCCCCGCCCCCTGCATTCTTTACACAATCTCAACCGGTAACTTAAGAAGCTACCGCAAGCACAGAATTTGCTAAAAATACTGCTGCACATTTCAGCGGGGTAGTCAAATAGCCACATTTACTTCAAATAAAAAGTAATAAGAAAATTTGTTTTCTATGAATTGAGGAATCTTTTAAATTTGAACTTAGTTTGAATCGATGATTGATCAGCTTTCTTAAAAAAGGGTTTGTGCGTCAAATATGCTGCTAAAAGTGCTGCAGGGAATGCAATGAACAAAAGTAGAGAAATTTGTAAATTCAAGTTGTCATCGTCACGTACGTTGAAAATACACTAAACTATATTATTATTGACGTGGCCCCAGCCTATAAAAAAAAGTCTCTAGGATAGTGAATTGAAGAAATAGTTTCCTTTTCTTTAAATTTATCCACAAATATTGTGACAGAAATTGTGCCATCGAAAGATGACAACGTATGAGGAGTTTATACAACAGAACGAAGATCGAGATGGCGCCAGATTAACATGGAACGTTTGGCCGTCCAGCCGAATAGATGCTAGTAGGCAGGTGGTGCCACTTGCGTGCTTGTACCAGCCATTAAAAGAACGCTCTGATTTACCACCTATTCAATACGAGCCCGTTTTATGTACGAGAGCTAATTGCCGTGCCATCTTAAATCCTCTATGTCAGGTTGATTATCGTGCCAAGTTGTGGGTGTGCAATTTCTGTTTCCAAAGGAATCCGGTAAGTATTTTATCATTGTTGCTAGTTGCAAGTAAAAGGCTTGGCTACTTTTTCTGCACCTTCCAAATACGTGCACTTGTGCAATTGATTTTTTTAATTCAATATACAGTAAAAGTTTTTCTTAAAAAAACATCAAAGTTCGAGTTGTCGTTCAAGTCAATCTTAGTATGTAAGTGGTTGTGAAGGGCGTGAATTTTTGAGCTTAATCTGGACGAGTACGTGTCTTTAGCTTGCTAAAGGGAAAAACGTTTTCTCTTTGTGACAGTGCTCTGTTGATTATGTCGTGGCTTACAATCAAGTCACCACAACTTTTAAGTAATTAAATTTTAGACATTTATTAGGTAAATATTCCATTGTAAAGAATACTGAATTCAGATGAGTTAACAAATATTCAGACACAAGGAAATGGGTAATCTAATGATGCCTTAAAGATTAGTGTAACTCACCCCCTTTGTTTTGCAGTTTCCGCCTCAGTATGCAGCAATTTCGGAACAATGCCAACCGGCCGAATTAATTCCTACCTTTAGTACCATTGAATATACCCTCGCTCGGGCACCTTGTATGCCGCCGGTATTCATATTTTTGGTCGACACTTGTATGGATGGAGAAGAATTGGATGCTTTAAAGGATTCCCTACAGATGTCCTTGAGTTTGTTACCACCAACTGCTTTAGTGGGATTAATTACCTTTGGTAAAATGATTCAAGTTCATGAGTTGGGGGCAGAGGGGTGTTCTAAAAGTTATGTGTTCCGAGGCACTAAAGATTTAAGTGCCAAACAAGTGCAAGATATGCTGGGCATTGGTCGCATGGCTTCGGGCTCCCAAGCAGGTGCAAACCAACCAATGCTTGGGCAGCAACGTATGCCTGGTGCCGTTGGCACTCAAACAGCTGCATCATCGCCAGCGAATCGATTTCTACAGCCAGTTTCCAAATGTGACATTGCTCTCGGGGATTTGTTGAGTGAACTACAGCGTGATCCTTGGCCTGTGGCCACTCAGGGCAAGCGTTACCTTCGTTCTACAGGTGCAGCACTGGCCATTGCTGTAGGTCTATTAGAATGCTCTTATCCTAACACTGGTGCTCGCATTATGACATTCGTGGGTGGACCTTGCTCCCAGGTATAAAATTTACATTTCGTTTTTAATACAAAATTTACTTTTCGAGTTTTCAGGGCCCAGGTCAAGTGGTTGACGATGAGTTAAAGCATCCAATTCGTTCTCACCATGATATACATAAAGACAATGTAAAATTTATGAAGAAGGCAATCAAGCATTATGACGCTCTAGCCCTACGCGCAGCGACAAACGGTCATTGTATTGACATATATTCTTGCGCGCTTGACCAAACTGGTTTAATGGAAATGAAACAATGCTGCAATTCCACTGGCGGTCATATGGTTATGGGAGATTCCTTTAATTCATCCTTATTTAAACAAACATTTCAACGCGTATTTGCACGAGATAGTCGTGGCGATTTAAAAATGGCCTTTAATGGCACTCTAGAAGTGAAATGCTCTCGTGAGCTGAAAATTTCAGGTGGAATCGGCTCGTGTGTGTCTTTGAATGTGAAGAACCCGTCAGTGTCGGATGTTGAAATTGGCATGGGTCAGACGGTTCAATGGAAGCTTTGCACATTCAATCCCAGTACAACCATGTCCTTCTTTTTTGAAGTGGTTAACCAACATTCTGCTCCGATACCGCAAGGCGGGCGCGGCAGTATGCAATTCATAACCCAATATCAACACCCAAGTGGCCAAAGACGAATACGGGTAACGACTTTGGCAAGAAAGTGAGTAAACATCGTATTCTACCTTAGCCAGAGATCACATTATTTATGTTCGTAGTTGGGCAGATGCAACAACGAGTATTCATCATATTAGTGCAGGCTTTGATCAGGAAGCAGCAGCTGTAATTATGGCTCGTATGGTAGTATATAGGGCGGAAACGGATGAAGGGCCCGACATATTAAGATGGGTTGACAGGCAGTTGATACGTTTGGTACAAACAAATGAAAAAAATTTTCCGTTGCATTTTAACTTTATTTCGTTTTTACCCTTTGTAGTGTCAAAAGTTTGGAGAATACTCCAAGGACGATCCAAACAGTTTTCGCTTAGCTCAGAATTTTTCCTTGTTTCCTCAATTTATGTATCACTTACGGCGTTCACAATTCTTGCAAGTTTTCAATAACTCACCTGACGAGACCACATTCTATAGACACATGTTAATGCGTGAGGATCTTACTCAGTCATTAATTATGATACAACCTATATTGTACAGCTACTCATTTAACGGCCCACCTGAGCCTGTCTTATTAGACACGTCTTCCATACAGCCAGATCGCATATTGCTTATGGACACGTTTTTCCAAATTCTCATCTATCATGGTGAAACTATCGCTCAATGGCGTGCCTTGAAATACCAGGATATGCCCGAGTATGAGAACTTTAAACAATTACTGCAGGCCCCTGTAGATGACGCTCAGGAAATACTTCAGACGCGTTTTCCAATGCCGCGTTACATTGATACGGAGCATGGCGGATCGCAGGCACGATTTCTATTGTCCAAAGTTAATCCTTCGCAAACACACAATAATATGTATGCGTACGGACAGGTGAGTGTTCGTAATTTTTCCTTTCTATATATATAATGTTTCTTAAACATGTTCTTTTAATTATTATGACCTGCGTGAAATACTGACGGCATCATTGTCTTCTCCCTTAATTTTTTTTGTTAATCCAACATTTGTCACTGAAACAAATAAAGCCACCGATTGGTCAAAGCATGGTAATATATCATTTTATTATTGCAAGGCTAAAACTAAATGGTGATGGTGTATAATCCGTTATAGTAATTTATTTTAATAAAAATTTTTGCATTTTCTACTTAATTTATATTAAATGTGGCTCGAAATGCGAGGAATAATTCTTACAATTATCGAAGCGATAGCGAATATTCAAGAGCGCTATTATTTCTCCTTTGGAGAAATGCGATTGATGTGTTGTTTTTGACAAAAAAGTCATAACAGGTCGTACCAAAGTTCGTTTAATCGATTCCTACTATTAGTTATAATTTCTATACAACCTGTCTTCGATGTGAGCTATGTACTTTTCTTATAGAATTTCTGTTCGCCTTTGATCGCTTCGGTAAAACCCTTAGAACCTTTAACTAAAATAAAAAATTTAACTTACATCCAACTTAGAACGTCTACAATTTCACAAGATAGGAATTATCATTTTTTTTTTTAATGGTGGATGAAATTAAGCACCGATTTAACTGAATTTCGAACCTTCCCTGGCGAGAATGAGATAAAAAAATTAAAAAAAAAATTAAGCTTTTTTCAGATTAAAGTTCTTCAACTAAAATGGCGTATAGAGACTATATTACTCCACGTGGTCAGGAATAGTCTGCGGATATTTCTTGGGATCTGCAATGCATATCTCTATGCGTTGGAACTATTTAATACATTTGCTCTTCAACCCTTTTGATGGGCGGCCCTCATTTCATGAAAAATTTAGAAAAAAAGGGAAATAACCCTTACGTTCGCTTAACATATAATAACGTTACATTACGTTAAACATTCTAACATTTGTTAAATATCATTCGTCGATCATTCGTTTGTGAATGTCACTCACACATCGTAACCACAGCATCGAATCCAATGCGCTGTCAAGATCCATTGGTCCATTATAATTCCATATCCGAAGTATCTCATATTAATATCATATTTGCAAATTTCATGGTATTTTATTTCAATTTCTATAAATTTTTAACCAATGAGCAGCTACACTTAATAAGGATACATTAATAAATGTTGCAATGTCGTACACATGGTTATTGGGTGTAAATATGGAATAATACCTCTAAGCTTAGATCAATATTTCCCTTTTAATAAAGTTCATGATTGATTTGTCTTTCATTATCGTTTTAGGATGGCGGCGCACCTGTATTAACAGATGATGTTTCACTTCAATTGTTTATGGAGCATCTAAAGAAATTGGCTGTTTCATCTACTACTTGAATGGTGAAATTGATATTAAGTGAACGAATTATTATTTAATAATACTATAAACTCCTTTATTGATAATAAAAGTAAAATTACAGTTTACGAATAAAAAAAAAGAAACTACGAGTTTTTAAACTAATACACCTTAGAACTTTAAATCATTGAGTCAGCTTTCAGTGTTTTTATTTGTATTAATATTCCAACTTATCCTCTCTCGAGTAATACTCAAGATAAAAAAATCAGTTGTTGTCAAAATAGGCGTAGTCGATATCTACGCCCAAGGATAGCGCCGATCAACATCGGCGAACGGCTCGATAGATACCAATGAATGAATGGACTGTTTTAAAACCCTGTATATTGAATTGTGTATATTGGATTGGATTACGGCGCCATTTACTGCTCAAATTGAAAATCATATTGACAATTCTCCCCAAGATGAAGCTAGTTGATCTTGAAGTACAGGCGCGTTTCAGTAATTTTATTTTTTTATATGTAAAAGTTTATATTGAATATTGCATACAAGTTTACTAGCGTAGAAATTAACGAAGCTATCATTCAATCGACTAATCAAGGGCCGTCCACTTTTTAAAATCTAGAAATATGCTTCATGGATCTTATACATATATATATGCTTATTTATGTGTAATATATGTAACATATGTATATCTGAGCGCCTGTTTTCCTTCTCTTGCGGTGAGTATGTAAACATTTCGAAAATTAAATTACTGCGAATTTCACTTAGAGCGTATAGATACTTTTCTTTGGACATATGCTTGCATGGTACATTTATTATTAGGGGGTTGTTTAATCGCTATTGCTTCGTTTAAAAGTGGCATATAGCATAAATCTATAAATAGCGACTTTAACATAATGCAGCTTTTCAATGAAGCAACAGAAGTTGTTGAGACAAAAACAGTTATTAAACTCTAAATTTTGTAACTCAGCGCCTTCTCGTGCGAATCTTTAAAGAATTTTTTTTTTGCTTGCTACAAGTGTGACTGTGTGACTAGCATATGTTTAAGGGACAGCGAATATTTAAATAAAATTTCAATTTGCTTCATTAAGTGTACATTAATTTGGATATTCGGATATTGTGAAATTGTGACTAAATTTGTGTGATGGCTCAAACAGAAACGAATGAATCTCCAAAGATGCAATCCTTCAATTGCGATGAAATAAGTGAAGCGCGATGTTCATTGAATTCAAATTCGCGTACTTCCAATAATCGGCAAATGATTGCGACCGTTATATATTTAACACTACTTTTGGATAATATGCTTTTAACAGTAATTGGTAAATAAATATGTTACCATTTTCTTTCTTCCTTTTTTTTATAAAAGATTCATTTTAGTGAAGTTATAAAAAGTAACTAAAGAAGTTCTCTACGCCCATCTTTTACTTGCACTAACAGAAAACTATATGTGTAGAAAGCTGTAATATTATTTTGTTAACTTTGGGCGTGTCAGTTGGTCAATGAAAACAATTTTGCAACCGAGTTCTAAAATGGGTGTTTGTGGCATATTTTAGATCTACGCGTGCTATATAAATGTTTTTATTGAAACATTCACATATTTTCAGATTTCTCTTATGCTCTATAATTAAATATGTACTTTCGAAATTTCATTTTTATATAATTTATAATTTGCTACAACAAAGCAGTATTTAAGTGATATGTAAAGTCTAGTAAGTATAGCTTTTAACGTTAAACAACTCCATTATGGTGGACCAGGGACCAGCTTTAAATACCCTACGTCCCTTCGCTTAGTAAAATGATTTCTTAAAACAAGGCGTTATGTGCGAAGCGGTCAAAAAACTTCGGCTTGGACCATTTTCAGTAGCGTTCGCGCTTGGGTCAAAACGCTTCGATGTATCAAATTTTATCAAAACATTTACAAAATTGCGACCTGCAATTTGAAACCAAAAAAAGCAAGGCAATCAGACAAATGGACAGACAAATTCAGATTGATGCAAAAAGCGATTGTGAGTCGATCGGTGTAATAAAAGGTGGATATATCTCAAATTCTTCTTAGTGTTGCCTACCTACCCTTGGACCACAAGTGGTGCTAAGTTTACTTTTCTGAAACTTCGGCCTTATAAATGTTTGGTTTTTTCTTAATGGATGTAGATCGTTATCAGTTTATAATTTGAATGATTTACAGTTGACCAACTTCTGCTAATACCAAATCTAACCCCAATCTAATCATATCTTTTTTTGAAAAGTTGCAAATATTCAAATTTGTCGACAAAAATCTGCCGCCGAGTAATATTATTTCGGCATTTTCCAGTGATGAACAGAATGGGATCATCAGATTGTAATTAGTACTACAGGATGTAGAATAAAACTGTGACCAGTTCATTTGAAAGCGTCATCTTTAAGGTACACACAACAATAAAATTTATCATACTAAAGCATGTAGAACATAGTATCTTGGGGGTTTGAATCGATGCAGTTTTGTGCCCAAAAAATGAAAATTTGCGTGAAACTTAACTTTTCCTGATTAATTCAAAGGATAGAGCGTCTAAATTCTTACGAATGATGAACAGTGGATGCAACATAACGTGCAAAGCGTAAGTAACCGTGATAGAGACTATCATCAACGATAAGGATGATTATTTTTGATGGCCCCGTTTGAGGGCGCCAGCTGGACGTGATATATTAAAGTTTGTTCCAATGAAACCTTCGCTAGGGAATACTACGTCTAGTAGTTGGTGCAATTTCATCAAAAAATGAGCTTAATATTCCAAAAATCACGATATCGTGAGTTTTTAGTATGAAGGAATTCGGTGACATAGAGCAAAACTTATTCAGGAAATGTCTGCACTCCATATTTGCACTCGAATGCCCTACACTCCCCACCGTTGTCAGCAAATATTACTCCTGCCGGTTAAGGCAGGCTTCAATAGATGTCATATTGTTTATTCGAACAGTGCTTCAACTCTTATGACGATACCCAAAAACTGCTTCTGTTAGGATAGCCTTAAGAGACGAGATTCTTTTCAAGATGGAATTCGAAAATTGTATTGAAGGATGGGGAAAGTTACAGAAAAGCGTATTTGTACAGATAATGATATAATTGTGATTTTATTGTTATTATATTATGAATTCAAAGCCTTCGGCAGGTAAGCCGCTGAGAAAATTAAATTAATTTACTTTAAGAAATGTCTTCGCAAAGCCGCACATCTATCAATTTTTAAAAAATTTTATACTTATCTTTAAATACTTATCACCCAATAAATTCCTAGAATGACATGCAGACGTAGGAGGATAATTCATTAACACTAAAACAGTTCAACTTGTATAGAAATGCTCGTAACGTCATGAAACTTCTACCACTAGTTGTAGCTAGAAACCCAATGGATTTGTCAATAGTGGCGACACATTTACATGTCATCCTATGAACGAATTGAGTGATGTTTTATATGCCGGTGTATTATTGAGTGGCAGAGAATTAAGAATATCTTTTCATTTGTGAGATTTTCATTTTTTTTTAGTCGTCAATCTCTTCCACTTGCAGTGCCCATATTGCCGGATTATTTAGCATCCATGAACCGCATGAATACATCTCAAAATTACACTTCATTGAGCAGAGTAGTGACGGAAAATGTTAATAAACCAAACAGTGTTTTTAACATTCAATATCCAACTTATTATCATCGCGAAGATACAAATGCAACATTATTGCCAATTATGACAAAACATCCACTACTCGGCAAATCGATAAACACAAAACTTTCGCCCCTTCGCCCGGAGAATCATAATGAAATGTTCAAATCATTTCACATGAATGCGCACAGAGATAATAGATTCAATGGTCCGGAAAATAATAAAAGTACTAAGGGAGCGTTAATAAGCCATAATGCGAGTGTTGACGAAGTGCGTCGAGGAGATAATGAACCAAATACGCTGATTGGAGAGAACAGTTCCATTGGGATATTGTTAGCTATGAAAGCTTTATTGCAATTAATTTTCAACCCAATCGTTGGAAGTGTGTCGTGTAAATTTGGATATCATTTACCAATTATTGCAGGCACTATCTGTTTATTGATATCATCGTTAGGTGAGTGCGTTATTTACAACTACTTTTATTTATTTATTTTCTTATGCATTCCTGGATGATTTCTAATGGAATCGTCTATATTTTCATTTAAAAATTTTAAATTTCCTTACTTGTAGTATTGTAGAACTGTTATCTGGTGTAGGAAATCTTTTTTTACATATACATATCATTATTTGTCCCCATTTTCGATATTTAGCTCAATTCAATTATGCATATTTATGGTGTATTGAAGTCTGGAATCGTCTTCCAGTTTCTTAGCTCAAAACAATTTATTCCCGATGAAGATGTGTGCGTGTGTGTAGCTACTATTGCCAAGAAAATTAGAAGGTCACCATCTGTAATTGACTATTGGTTTGTATGTCGTAAAGGGGTCGAATACTTCCCTAAAAATTTCCCATGATTTCTGAAACCTCCGTAGGTTTTGAAAAACTACTCTTGCGGCATTTTGCTCTTTATATTCAAGAAAAAGGACACTACAAATAACGTCTTCAGGAGTTTAATTGCTGAAAAAAAGCCAAATGCTAGAAAATGACGGTTGCCATCTCTTGTATACAGATGACGTTAAATCTGACGGTTTGTCACCTATCTATACCGTGGTAGATGCTTCAGGGTAAGTTCTTCTTAATCACATACAACACCAAAGTGCTTCACCTATCACAACGGAAGCCAGGCTCATAGCTTGAGGATCAAAACTGACGTTGTTACTGATAGTCTGCCTGTATTAAAAGCTATTCGAAATCCCTCGACTTCGAGCCGGAGCACCAACAACAAATCAAGAAACAACATCACAACACTTTGGGTAGTAAGTCATGTCAGTCTATTGGGAAATACACAAGCTGATCAAGCAACGACGTTTGCTGCTTCTGCGTCTTTAATTATGGACGATATATGAAAAAGTTTGACCTTCAAGTCAGAGAGAAAGTTATGGAAGCAACTACAATCTATTAGTCATTCTACAATCATTAGTACTATTCCTCTGTTAGTCCTCAATTAGTTCCACCATTATATCCATCAAACATTGAGAAAATCAAGATCAAAACATTTTCGAGAAAACGCATTGGTCATACAATTACAGCACGCCAATGGTTTCTAAAGCAGTCGTCTTCTCCAATCTGCAAGTGTGGACAATTTCTCACCACAAACCATCCGTTTACCGGCTGCCTAAACTTTTCTTTTATTAGAAGCACCGCCATTGGAAAAAGCAGCCCAGTTTAGTGATTGCCTAACCTTTTCTTTTATTAGAAGCACCGCCATTGGAATAAGCAGCCCTACTTAATGATTGCCTGAACATTTCTTTTATTAGAAGGACCGCCATCGGAACAAGAACCCCTGCTTAATGATTGCCTGAACTTTTCTTTTATTAGAAGCATTGCCATTGGAACAAGTAGTTGTAGTGATTGCCTAAACTTTTCCTTTGTCAGAGGATTCGATATTAAAACTTCTCTTTAAGTTCGCATAATATTAAACTCATTTGAAATCTGAGCATCTGTAGTGTGTAGAGAAGACGTTCAAGAAGTAGGCGTTTACGCGATTAACGGAGATAAACCAAAGTCTTTTCAAACACGGTTTATCGGTAGGGTGCACTGTGCAACGTATTTATACGACCAAGTTAGCCAGTGACTGCTTTTTTCAATTGTACGTCTAAAGATCTGAGCTAAATTAAATATGAGGCATTTACGGTAACATGTGTTTTTTTACATAATTATTTTATTATCTTATCTATATAGAAAGCGTAGATAATTATTTTGGATGGTTTAATTTCAATCTTAGATGGTTACGCTTTAATCTATGGCATGCATCTATTTATAGCATTTGCTGTAGGAGCAACATACGCTAATTTGTTGGTAGCTCGAGCAGTACAAGGTATAGGATCGGCGTGCATCACGGTTTGCAGCATGAGTTTAATAGCTCAGGTAAGTGGATAAAGTTTTCTATTATGTGAATCATATATATATTTAACATTTAGAATTATCCTGAGGAAGATCGTCGTTCCAAAATTATGGGCATTGTTTTGGGTAGCATTGCTTTAGGTGTTCTGATGGGCTATCCATTCGGTGGAATATTGTATGACTTGTACGGAAAGACCACTCCGTTCATCATACTGTCAACTATAATATTTATATGCTTAGGTAAGATCTTAAATTGTCGTAACTGTTTATAGAGTTCGTAGTTGTAATGAGAACTTTCGTTAACATGTCCTCTATTAGGTTTGGAAAATATTTGCATGTCAGAGATTAAAAAGCTTTGTTTTTCCAATTAACATTTAAGTGAAATTGATTTGATCGGCTTCGCCAGTGAAAATTACGGTTATAGGTCGGGGTTTTCTTTTTTACCCCGAACTTTAATTTTTCCTTTTTGCTTCCTCAAGTTAGAAAACATCTGAATAAGTCCTTAGGTTTATCTTCAGTCAATGAAAATCTTTACCGGTACTTTCCGCAATAGGATTATATTGGGGATTTGCTGATGAGTTTTATAGTTTTTTTCAATCTTCGAATTAGGTTTCACCTTGGTTTTCTGCCTCTTTGCCAACGAGCGAAAGCCAAATTTTTCATAAATGTTTACTTCCCAGGTTTAACATAGCTAAGGTTCATGTTTCGTTGACAATATTGGCAAAAAGTTTAGAGGGGAAATTTGTAAAAACAATAAAAAACCAATAAAAACCTTATAGTCGGGCAAAGCTGGCTAGATTTTAGATACCCTGCATCACTTTGCCTAGTACAGTTATTCACTCCTTTTGGTAATAATAGACATTATTTTCATGCAGCTGCAAACTTTTCATAAAAGCCCGGATAATGGAGGATCCCCAAGACATCCTTGGGCTTTATACGCCAAAAAGTCGAATTCTTAATATTTTATGAGAAAAATTTGCTGTTAGCAGAACAACTATCTATATTTTAGACCACGCCACGAAAGCAAGCCCTTCCATGCAAACAAAGCCTAACGTGTGTTTTAAGATGACGGAAGCAACTGAAAAATAATAAAATCTTTGACAAATAAAGCCAAGCTTGCTAAATTTAGACCATGTCGACGTAGCAGCGTGAAGGCTTTCATTAAAATAATGCGTGCGGATAACAATAACGAATGATTTTTAGTGTGTTATTAACTTGCAGAAATGATGCATGGTATCGAATGGTCCCTTGCCCGATTATAGCATTCTTTCTTGTTTTTTTGCTCGAAATTTTGGGCAGACACGCTGCTTGCCACAGTGTGAACATGCCTCGCAAGAATGACTCCGCTCTTGCAAATTTTTGGTAATATTTTCAAAAGAAATTTCCTTTGCCTTCCTCGAGTCGGATGTTTTATTACCTTTCGCTCCATCCGAAAAAACGGTTGAAAACAGGATTTTTTTAACCTATTACAAGGGTTTCGTCCTTTAACACAATTTCGGCATTTGGAATGTGTCTACTGTCCTTAGTCCTTTTGTTTTGCTTTTAATTATTTACATGCTACCAGGAATGCAGTTAATAACAATGGATCTCTCTACGCAATCGGAGGTAATTTCGAATTTAATTTCCGTAATAATAACCGTTACGCACATTATTTGTTGCAGTCATTGGCGATGACGGATATACAGCATTCACAGTCGAATTGGAAGCTTTTGCTAAAGAGCAAAATGATTTTAGCGCTAATCTTAGCTATATGGTTTTCGACTTCTGTAATGGCTGTTCTCGAACCTTGTTTGCCTATATGGTTAATGCAGCATTTAAAACCTACAAGATGGCAACTGGGTACTGTTTTCATACCAGACTCAGTTGGCTATTTTGTAGGCACTAATTTCTTTGGATCGGTAGCTTACAAATATGGACAAGTAAAGATCGCCTGTATCTCTATGGTATTGATAGGCATTTCCACTATGTTAGTAAGTAAAGTAAACATTGTGGACCGCGTGTTGTTATTATTAAATGTGTGATTGGATTAGGTATCTACAAGCATTTGGCTCTTTGGAAGCCGCCGCTTTCTCTGTGCTAGCCTCTCTCCCCTCTATCACTCTCACACTTCCTCTACGGAGCAGTAAAAATAAAGCCGATAGTCTTAGCTGTTAATGTTTCAAGACTTTCGTCTTAAAGTTTGTGTCTTTCGCTAAGTTAATTATACTAATAATAATAATACGATAGACATATGTATTGCTCAAGCATATGTATACTTAACGACATCCTATATATCAATTTTCTAGTTAAGCCAATGGCACGCAACTTTTATTGATAATTGAACACAAATTTAGTTTTAGAAGAAGAAATGGGGGGTTTTGTCGGCAGTGACTTTATAACCATTGCACCATTTTGAGATCAATAGTACAAGGGAATAATAATAGACGAATGCTTGACGCAGCCATTGTCCAGCTGTATGCGGGTGTTTAAGTAAGCTATGTAAAGTGATTGTTACGCATTTAACGTCTGTCTATCTGTCTGCCTGTCAATATTACGGTCACGACCTTGGAAATTTGTTGTACAGGGTATGTTATGTTTTTGCGCATCCAGAAGGGCTTAAGATAAACCCACCTTTTATTATGTCGAAAGTGTTTCTGAACCGATCTAATCTTGTCTGTCCGCCTGTTCGTTTGCCTTTTGTCCACCTATTTTTGTTTTCAATGTACCAGCCCCAAGTTTTGAGATACTTTGATGAAATTGAGCGCACCGATGTACTTCGATCCAAGGACGAACGCTTTCCAAAATGGTTCGGATTGGTCTCCGTTTTGCAAACTTATGATGCAAAGTTGTTCCTTAGAGCAATTTAACATAAAAATTAAGTGGAGTCAATTTGGTTTATCATTTCTATTACATGAGTCTTTCCTCAAACAGCCTTACTTGTTAAGTAGTAAACATGGTACCGAAAGTTGTAACAATGGTACCGAAACCCACTTCTTATCCTTATTACGGCAATTTGTGGAAGGAAGACCTTTCTCTTCAGTATATTTGAAATAAAGGTCTATATAACAGATTTCAAACCTACGCTTATAATAATGTATTTTTGAACAATTCAGTAACAGCAGGTAATCCGCACAGAGTCCCCTCTAGAGGAAGAATACAAGCTCAGGGTTACAAGAAAAACGGCGAAGATCTTAGTAGATAAATCTAAAAATCATGTTCATAAAAGCGAGCAAATAAATCTAATTATCTATTACTAGATACCACGTGCCTCCTCTGTCGCCCAGCTATTAGTGCCGCATTTTGGACTAGGTTTGGGTATTGGCGTAGTGGATGCTGCTTTAGTTCCCCTCTTAGCTAAATTTGTGGATGACATTCTCTTTCATGAGAAGCCGACATCGTTTAATCAAGTTAATCCGATCCTAAGATATGGAAATGTATATGCGATCCAGCAGACTTCTGTCAGTCTGGCTTATTTTCTGGCACCACTAATAGGAGGCGAATTGGCGCAAGCAATCGGTTTTGACTATCTCATGCGTACTATTGGTGCTTTTAACATTATATACGGATCGGTGTTGCTGTATTCATATCAACTGTTCGATCCTAAGGTAAAAATAATACATACCTATAGTAGTAGCTTTTTTTTAAATAACATTTTCAGTTGTTACGTGAGAAGCAAAATGAAATGCTTTTAAATGATTCCGGGTATGGTACTAAATATCGGCAACTATACGACACGCTTGAATTGAAATAGTTTAGCACGACGTCTTTTCTCAGTATGCACTTAATTATAGATGTAAGTAAAATTGATTTAAATTAAATAATTACATAATTAAATATATCAACTTTCGATTATCATACAGGTTTCTCCCGCATATTCGCTGACACATTGATCTGCGATATTATGCCATCCATTGTATAGAGGATTTAAATTCGTATCAATTGCTTTTAAAGGAACTTAGTTTATTGTGGCAGCGCTTGGCGCAATAAATAGAGGCCTCAAATTCTGTTAAATAAGTTAATGCAGGGTGATTGTCTACAGAAACAAATTCAATCTTAGACTAGTTTGTGTATTTACTTGACTTGTACGTTGCACGTACCTCGGAACCGAAAGAGCGTAATATATAAAATATACATTTTTTAATAATGTTGTGTCGAAAGATATGATTGAAACCATTGTTCACTCTTTCGTACGCGGGAAACAGTAGTTGGTGATGTATTGTTTCGGACGGGAGGGGAGGATAAATTTTTCAATTTCTACCCCTTAATTGAACGATTTGGAGCCATTTGTATACGATTAACATCACCAGGGAAATGTTCCCGTCGTAAGGCAACCGCCAAATCGAGCGCCAAACGACTACTCTTGGAAGCGATAGGACGATGATCGTGCGTCGATAAGAGTTGATTACTATTGCTGCCACTAGCTCCGATTGAATTTCTCGAACTGGCTTTAGCATAAATCGTGGAGTCTATAACCTGTTCAGTAGCTCAATCTACTAAACGCTGTCTTTTGCCCAACCTTGTTATAGCCTTTCGTCAAAGGTTGCTTTGCCGCAAAGTAGCGTATGTGACGATATGATCATTGAACACAAACTTCGCTGATAATAAAGATCCATGTCCTCCACGTTATTTACAAATAACGGCTATCGTCTTTATCACCTGACTTCAACATCTTGCAAGAAACCTATAAATTTCGATACCTCGCAACCCAAAAGCTTAGCAAAAAGTGTATGTCTTCACAGATGGATGCAGTGCCATCGGGTTGCAGTAGCATATTTGCTTTTAATAAATTCTTGGCACGTCCAACTTCAGCTGCGGTCATCGTGCCGCAAAGACGCATCTATTCAGTTTGAACATTGAATAACATATTTTCCTATTCCAAGTTTGGTAGTAGTGTTAACTCCACTCCCTTGAGACCTACCCCATGAATCGGTCCATCCACAACCTGCAACAGCTATCGCACCATGAGCCAAAGGAAGCGAACCGTTAGGAACACGTACCTCCCAGCCAGTGAAACGACAAGGTGCCACTAAAAGCAGTTCGCGATCAAAGATATTTTTCAATGTACCCAAGCAATTGTCACCAATTCATTATCTTTTACACTACCTCCATCAGATAAAATAATAAAATAATGCGCGAGGCTTTTATGATGAGTGCAATGTAAGCTTGCAAGTCATTCTTGCCAATATTTCTAAAATAATAAAATTCTTAAATATTTACATAGAGTCAGCTCACTTGATATATGTAGTGGAACCTAATGTAGTTTGACTGAAGGCAGACTGTAAATATGAAGAAAAACCACTCAGAATGTATATGAGAAAAAATACATATGATTTCTTCTCTTATAAGCATTCTCTCGCAGAATTTGTAAAAATCAAACGTAGAGTCTCTCAAATTTGTAATTGTGATGCAATAGGTGCCAAAAATTGAACATACTTTTTCTCAAATTTGTAAAAATCGAATTTGGAGACTGTAAAAATGAAGAAATACCATGTCCGTGGTAGGCAGTAGCTTGTCAATAGTCACACTGTACTTCTAGTATATTGCTTTCGACCTCTTCGACCATTCGAGGTAAATCAAAAAAGTTTTAAATTCCCGGTTTTCGGCATCACCATGGGATGACGCAGGCCTAAGCCATTGTTTAACTTATCTTATTTATTAAAATATATAGTTCGTGCATTTGTTTTGCAATTGTTAAATTTAAAATTAATTCACAAACGCTTGGAGTTGTAGTATTATAACATAGCGATTTTAAAAATATTGATGAAAAAAAATTAATAATTTGAAATTTTATGTATTTAAATATTGAATGGTTTTTATTAAAAGATTTTTCCTGGTAATATTTTTTACATGTCCATACTGTATGTTTGTTCGGTTAATAAAATATTTAGCATATATTCTAATAAATTAATCTTCTGATCCTCTCCGTCCTTGGAGGTGCCCTTTTTGGTGAAGAATGGGCAGTCAGGTGCTATGTCGATAGCATCGTTTTTTCGGTATTTTCCTTAGGCATATGTTTCATCAAATGTAAAGGAAATATTTCATAGGCTTCCTCTAAGGCCTTCGAACCCGCGTTGCTTTAGGCTATGCACGATAAAATGTAAATTATTAAATTATCCTTTTATTGACAGCTACTATCTTTCCATTCGTCGTTCTGCAGATTCCATCTTTGGTACTATTATTAGCGGTAATACTTTCTGTTGAATTCTGCAGTTTTATGAAGCTTGACAATAACTGCAAAACTATCTCAACAGTGACCAAACGTGTGACACGCGCAGTAAGAGATCACGCATAAGAACGAACAAAATTTGAATTGAAAATGACAGCTGAATTTTTAAGTTTTTTATTTGAACACAATATAATGCTATCGTTTTCCATAAAATCTTACAAAATTTTATAAGCGACAAATACTTAAAATTCAGAAAATGAAAAAGTTGTACTGATTTTTTCTTCTAATCTTCTGATCGTTCCAGTAAAATCTAAAGTTACCACAAGATAAATATAAATTAGATAAATAACTTTCGAGTTCAAAATAAATAGTCTTTTTTTCTTCTATTTTTTTTTTTTTTTGTTTTATTTGTTTTATTCATATATTGCAAATTTCCGCGAACCATCGTAAAAAGCGGTAAAAATTGAATTCCCACACAGGGTAACGCGATCACGCTTCATTGTATCAGAGCTCTTATCCTTTTCGTCAACTTTTGCGTAGTAAACTGTGCTTCTCGCTTTTCCAAAGGCTTAAACTTCTTTTATGTCCGTTTGATCGGAGTGTTTACAAATTAATTGCACCATTCTATTTCATTCTTGTCCCATTCGCCTCATGTTCGACTTTTAAGAAACGATAGCAGAGCTACCAAAGTTCGCTATGCTTCGTTACATCTTTTTGGTTTGTTGTGTTTGTTATTTTCACGTAGACTAATACAATTAAATAAAATATGGTAATCCTCCTAAAGGCGTGCACTCGAAAGCAAGATGAATTTGGTTCAAAGCAAAGGGTCTAAGGAACAAAATTTGTGAGGTATATCGTGTCTTTCTTAATTTCGAAAATAAAATGGATAAGCTGCAAGAATATTGATTGC
The DNA here is from genome assembly GCA_000688715.1 of Glossina pallidipes. Classification (NCBI taxonomy): domain Eukaryota; kingdom Metazoa; phylum Arthropoda; class Insecta; order Diptera; family Glossinidae; genus Glossina; species Glossina pallidipes. The sequence continues at coordinate 819,662 of KK499822.1, forward strand.
GGAAAGAAATCACGGCAGTTGTGATAAATTAGATATGATTTGTCAAGTTTTTGTCGACGTGCCTAACAGAAGCCATTTCTTAGTAGACTTAGTCTAGAATAAAACTTTGCAAAATGGCGGATGTTTGCTATATATGATTGAAATATTCACAGCAACTGGCTCTTTGTTGGAGAAATCAGGATATCTAGCGGCATAATTCAAAAATCAAAGTTTCAAGTCATTTTCAACTGAGAACAAAACTATTTCATTTTTGCTGCGCTGCCAGAGATGACGTATGTGCTGATGAAACCAAAAAAATTCTTAGTTTCTCGAAGTGATAATGTCCGTGTGAATAAGAAATGGAAGCCAATCAATAAAAAAGACAAATGGAAAGCACATACTTAACCAAATGTTAATTCGTTCGTTTGCGCAAAATGTAGATTTCAGCAACAAATAGCGAGTACCGAATACATATTTTAGCACCATAAGCAGTGAACTCGAATTAAGGAAATGTACAAAATGACCATATGATTCAAATTTTCTTAAGCAATAATTTGTATCTAAACGCCCGATATGAACAACGTCGCTGATTAAAAAGGAATTTAACAAAGTTCTTAAAGAACGTTGCTGGGTAAGTTCTAATATATTATTTTGTGACATTATTATTGTAAATATACTTCCGCTCCTATTTGCCTAATAATTTATTTCCGTTTTTCGTGCATAAGCATATCATATCGGTGGGAAACTTCTGGTGGAAAAGAATTTGCAGTGCACCAGCACAGCGGCATCGGCGGAATGTGAACACTACAATAAATAGTTTTCTACTGTGGACAGACGCTATACAGTTGAAAAGAATGCTGAGCAAAGGCAGGTTTACGCTGCAATCTCATCTATACTTCAGGTATTTGGAGCATAATATTACGAAACGGGAACTTTCGATAACGTAGTTATTTTTAAGGTAAGACAAAGTTGTAAGATAAATTTATAGTATTTAAGCTGAAAAAAGACAAAATTGATGTAATTGTTATTTCTTTTATATTTTTGTTTAATGATTATATATCAATATCAAATTATCAATATTGATATTGAAACCGAGAACTCAATCTTTGGTTGTTTGCAAGGACCTTTTTAATCTTGTATTCACGTAAAGCGCACTTGGCTAGATACGAGTGTGAAAAGTTACATAAATAGCAACAATGCTGTGTAACAAATGTTGAATAATAGCAACATGCATTTTGTAATTGTACGCTTCATACAGGTTTCTTGATTAGGGGAAAAGAAATAAAATCTCGAGAAAACTACTGCTTAGAGAACTGTTTAATGAAATTGAGCTTACGAATCTTGACAACATAAACTTCAAAAACATTTTCTTTTTCTCAAATTGAAATTTGTTTCGGCTTGTTGGGACGAAATCAATAGAATAATATGGATTAAATCAAGTAAATTAATAATTGGTCTAATAAAGCCTTCTCCTGGTTATTTGTAGGCGCTACAGTTGTCAGAAGTGTGGGCAGATGCGGCTCTGTGTGATTGTTCTGGATTTGTTCTCGTACGAATCTCTGCGGCGATTCATTTTATTTCGTCGCTTCTCTCTTTGTACTCCCGCTATCTTACACCTCGGCAGCTTTGCACTTCTCGCTAATATTTTTGAATGACTTGCATCCCATGTAGACGTAACTCATTATTTTAATCCGTTATTGCCCTGACCCATTTTATTCATGGCTTGTTCTAATACTTGATAGTAATTTTTTTTAATTCAGTGAGTAGACGGAGCTACAGTTTTAAAACTAATTCAGAAATTCATATTTGTTTATGAAAATCACACTATTTTTTTATTGCTTAAAGTTAATTAATATAATCATTTCAACTACAAAAAATAAAGAAAGCAATTTACTATTTCATTAATGATGTAATGTAGTTTAGAGCTACATGCTGTGTACGTTCTTGTTGCTTAATAAAAGAACTTCAATAAATTTGTCCTGTAATCTTCACCGTCCTTGACAGTTAGTAACTTGTGTTGTCGCTATGTCCTTGTCATATGAGTTGCTTGGACATAAGTCTCGCCACACGCGTGCGAAATAAATAATAGGCTTCCTCGAAATCCTTAGAAGCCCCTTGCTTTGGACTATCCGAGCCCAGATGTCTGTTGGTAACGATTAAATTGTTCTTTTCATTGAAAGGTATTACCCTCTCATTCACAACTTTGCGAATTTCGTCGTTCATTTTTACGAGCTCCGTCAAGCAGTCATGGTAGTTTTTCTGTTCCCGGATATATCGTATGTTTGTAACGTAAACGGATTTTATGAATGTGTAAAACTGTTTAGAGCATTCAGTCAATATTCGCTCAATTATTGTTAGTTATGGTACTGCAGTGGATCGCGTTGAGAAAATATCAAAGAATACCAAATCAAGATTTAATGTGAGGTGGTTAATATCGTAGATTCTAATATTTTAAAGCTACTCTGTCGAATTACTTCGTGTGTGCCAAAATCAATTTAGCATGAAGTGTTTCCATTAATAGAAAACAAATTCCTTTTTAAAAAATTCGCTATGAAGTTATCATAGAAATTTTAGTTCTAAAATATTTTTATGGAGTTGTTATGTTTGCACTTTCATCGGCGCCTTATATTCCTTATTTAGAACCTTCGTGCCAAGTGTTACGAAACGTGCAAGCTTTTTTGCACGTTTATTTTTTGCGATTGTTAAACGAGACGAGAAAATGAAAACGAAGGTATTACGTTTAGTTGACTTTTCTTCCGACATATTTTGTTACCACACGCTTGATTGACGGATGACGGTATCGCTCGGTTTCCGCGTATGCAATTCTGCACAATAAAACCAGAGGACCTCTGCAATCATGGCAAATTTGGGGACAAAACGTCGATACTAAAGAGCCATTGGAATAAACGGTCGAAATTCGATCACGTTTTTTAGTGCCAGTATATCTTGATGACTGATGATATGTCCCGGATATTGTAACTTTTCTTTAATAAACTCACGCACCTCAACGCTTGTCTTGACGCGTACTACAATATACTTTCCGGCAACGGATATACGTTCGGTATTGACTTCTAATTTAAATGCCTAGAATCTATGGACGACGTTCTTTAGACAGCTGCTTATTATTCGCATTGGGTATAACGGCGTAGCACATCTAAGGTTAAGGTATGTTCCCGGTTAGCTGAATTGAATGCATTTTTAATATTCATCGTCATTATAGCACAGTACGCTTTGTTCCATGAAGGCTTCGTTTTCTACCTTCTATAGCTTGTTGGCTATACGAATTAGTTGTGCGATATTTCCGATTTGGGAAGTGATGCAGGGTATCGAAAGGCTATTGATTTTGACACCGGCCTAGCGTAGTTGACTTTCATTCCAAAAATTATATAAAAAAATTTAACACGAAAATACCACTTATGTTAATAGTACGACTTTTTCCAGGGATAGCAATTGATCCCGGAAAGAATATCGATGACATGGAAGACAGTCCCTCGTTATGTCGTAGGCGTGTTGTCTTTCCATTCCACGAAATTTACATTTCAAGATAAGAAAGGTAAATGCTCCTCCATGACTTTTCAAAGGGGTACAGTTCAGACTGCACATTTCTTTATTAGCTCTATAATACGGGCTTATTCACGTTTGTACACGTTGTTAATCATAATTAATGCGTTTTCCACTAATCGTTGCTAATCTTCTTCGTCGGCCGCCACATGCATACCGCACCATGACCGTGCAGTGGGTTTTTCATCTCTCGAACATTTGTTTTTTTAAAAAACCAATTAGTTGGCCAATAATTTTCAAAAAAACGCAAGCGGTATAACAATTAAAATTATAACAAGAAGAAATTAACAAAAAAAAAAAAAAATTTTCTTCAGTAAATTAATACGCTAAAAAGAAGCCAAATCTCTTATGGACCTATGTAAACTTTGTCTAGTTTATGTCCTGCCTCGTTGCGGACCAATGCAAGGTTTATTAAAGAAAATAAAAGGAAAATTTTTAACTATGTGTATACATTCTTTTTAATCTTCCTAGTTATGCATAAATATGGCTAATTAATTATGTTAAGTTACACAAGCAAAGAACAAAGAATTAGTTTTACTCTACTGCATTTAATGCACGACTTGTCCTTTTCGGCGTGTTTGGCGGACCTTTTGCGATCTAAAATAGAAGAGATAAATAAGTAATATATAAAAATATTTATGTAATATTATAATTACCTTAGAGGAAATGAGGAAACATTTGCAGCTTCTGTTTCCCCTCAACTTCTTCCCGTGAGTAGCGTAAACAGCACGTCTGCAAGCAAATTGCTACCCTGAAGAAGGCATCCGTGTCACCACAGTTGTTTGCACGCGCTTGCCGATGTCGCGTTACACCCTGTGTTGCCTCATAGCCGCGTAGAATGGGTCGCAGGCATGGTGGAACGGCTTGTGGAGCTTTGATGTTGCGAATTCTGCCTTTAAATACTTGCTCCTTGCTTGCATACTGCAATCCCGAACCCTGTGAGCAGCCGCAGGTAGCTTTCTTCCTTGTTGCTGAACTGACCTGTGAGCAGAGCCTGGGCAATTCCGCAGTCCACTTTGTTGATCAGGAGTCCTGAATCCGCCTGCCCATTTTGACAGCTGAAGGTTCATTAGTCTTTCGCTCTGCCAGGTGCCATCCTGCAGAAGAAACGTGCCAGTGGGTCCTGGTTTACCCTGTATGACTCGATCGTGTCGCCTGTCTTTCTAAACTTCTTCTCCAGGATCTGTAAAATGGAGATAATTAATGGTTTGTTCGTTGCCTCGTTGTTGGTGATGATTGAACCGATTTTGCAGACATTTTGCAAACATATTTTTAATCATGAAATTTCCTTTAGAGCATTTTTTGACGTAAGAATATTTCAATTCATTTCTCGTATTCCTCCTACCAGTTAAATATTTAACTTTAAAAAATCGACTTTTCTTTTGCCGCTATGTGTGGGTCTTCTATTTTATTTGTCTAGGTTGTGGGAGTATGATCATTTTTAAGTTAAGTCTAATATATATCTAACAAAAATTCTATACTAACTGAACCTTTTATTCATTTCCGGTAGAAGTGCGCCGAATATATGCGTTTTTTTCCGTTCCTGTTTTTGTTGTTTTCGTTATTTTATTGGCATGTGCCATGTTGAACACTTTGTAAATGGCGGCTGTCGTGCACGCGCGAGCACACCCATGGGGATCTTAAATAATAAATGTCGAGAGATATCCGAGTGACGTGTGTTCTGTAGTTAAGCTTCGCGAGAACATAGGGAATTAGTTACTATCTCGTCTTTTCGGCAATTATGTAAAGATTTTATTCAGTACCGCGGTCGTTTCCTGTTCTGGAGAATATGACATGGTCTTGATATGTCTCTCAATACGTTTATTTTTGTCAATGCCTTAATGAGCATGGATTTGTAAAAAAGCATATCAGTTGCATGACGCAAAATTTGTCCTTATGTTATATAAACATGCTTTGGACTTTTCTTTTTTTGTAATTTCCCTCTTTTATTTTAACTATTATAACTGAGGAATGATAAAATTCTGTATATACAAAAAAAGATTTATTTGAGTTATATGCGTTTATGCCACATTAATATACCATAGTTATCATGTTACACAATTTCTTACAATTTTGTTTTTTGTTTTTCTGCATTCTCTATATTACAGTTTCTTTATCACCGTTTCTCTTAAACATTTTCATGAAGCAAATGTTATTGTAACAATAAAGTAGTTATAATGTTGAATCTTTTTCCTTTTTGTTGATAAAAAGGCGTCATATTTGTGTAACGTATTTCAAGAGCTGGGGCTGGGGCTCAATGTTTTTTTTTTAATATTTTCAGAGACTTTCCATTCGAATTTCGACCTTAATGGCTCACACTTCACTTCGTCGAGATTCTGTTTCACCCTACCACTTCGCTTTTCATTGCCGAGTCTTTTGATCTGCGTTGTCCGTATTCTCTCTCCCAATTTTCTATGCCGTTGAAAACATATCCAATGATGTTCTATATTCCACGATGTTGTCAGCCGACTTTTTCAAGACTATCCAAAGTTGCGACATCACACGCGGGGGTCGATTAAGGACCAATACCTGGCCACATAATTGTGTGTGTGCGCTAAGGTTTGTGGCCGACCTTTTATGAACTCATTGCGCGTTTGTTATGAACTGACTTCGCTCTCCCCAATTTTCTGATGTCTATATTTGTCAGAGGCGTAGTGAGTATGGATTGTAAAAGGCATTCCAGTTGCAGAACACGAGTCGAGTTAAGCCAGATGGACGTTCATGTTGAATTGACGCTTGCCTTTGGTGTTTGTAATCCCCCACTGTTGACGCTCATTGTCACCGTTCCATCAATAACAAACGCCGTTTAAGATGATTTCCTAATGGATGATTCTGCTTCTGTCCCACCGAACACATCACATTGCCTTCGTTATTTATTTTGGTGAAACTCCCGGCGAAACGCAGACCTATTCATGTTTTTGAAGAGAATCCATGATTCATCCCCAATAGCAAGATCCTTCAGAAACGGACCCCACTCGTTTTGTTGAAGCAAATTGGTGAAAATGCAGTCACGTTCGGGTTCATCATTGTCGCTGGTTTCGCGGGCGAACCCTGCAACCCATTACTTTCGACTTTCACCAATTCGCGAAATGATTGGGCTGCTTTCCATCCTTTCTCAAAATGCTACAACATAATATGACGAATATGAGTATGATTATCGACATGCATTTTTATAACCTAAATGTAGAAGGATATTTGCGTCCTGATAATTACGCACCAACCCAATATTATTAACATTGAATATGGCTGACTAAGCCGGGTTCTTAGAGTTGATGAGCAATGTTCTTCAGATTTTTTAGTAGCACCTGACAAATCACTAAAAGTTTTGGAGGTCACTACTTGATTGAAGAAGTTTCCTTGTACTGTTTTTTTTTATTTCATCTGCTTCAGATCTTTATACTTGCTCCGCTTTCCTTTACCTCTCTCTGCTTTCTCTACTTCCACGCTTCAGAGTTGTTATTTTCCTCTTGCATAGTATAATTTTACACAAATGAACAGAACAAAGTTAATACCTTATTCTGCATCCGCTTTCAAACAATGGTCACATGGGTCGCTTTGGATTATGGTCGTCGTGGTTTTTTTTATTCGTGATTAGCGATTACAAAACTACCCTTTGTAAGATCTGATTTACGTCTTGTAACATTTGTTATAAATGCAATCTTGTAACGGGGTTTCAAATTCAACGACGATCTTCAGTGGTCGTATGGAAAGAAAAAAAATTTGCTAGACCTGAAAGATTGGCATGCCTAATGAAGCAAAAAGGTTTTCTTTCTCGGAGCGTAAACGCGGTGTGCGTATAAAAACATAAAATAAGGTTAAAGGAAGCTTTCCGTCATTTATTAAAACATTAAAAGACAGACCAAAAGTTAAAAGAATTTTTTTGTGAAGTGGTTTTGAAAAGGATTTTGTCTTGTAATGTCAACAAACTAGCATTAATGGCAGCTAGCAAACTAGATAGATGACATTTAGTCGTCAATACAACAATTCCACAATCCGTTAGTAACTCCGATACCTGACTGTATAACAGTTGTTGTTGTCAATTCCCGTATCATTATAGTTGAAGATAAAGTGTAAGGTTGGTTGACAGTTGTCTGGTGCACCGAACTTGTCTGTAATTGTACTTGCTGTTGCTGATTTTGCTGCGGACGCTGTAAGAGAAGACTGATTAAAATTTCTTCTTGATTATTTATAAAAAAAAGAAAAGAAAATAAAAGGAGTTCTTCCTGATTTCTTATTTGTCTATTTGAGATGTTTTGTTTCTAATTTAGAATACTCTCCTGCTTAGCTTTTTGCTTTCTTTCGGTCGTTATACAAATACAAAGAAAGTCACCTTTTTTCATTATTACAAATTTTAAACCATACTACTGGAGAGCTTCCACTCGTATTAAGATTTAATTCTACATTGTCAAGAATTTTACACCACAAGCGATAATGACCAAAATTGGAACGAGATATCATCTTCTTTAGAGCCTGCCACGAACTGCTCATTGTCAGTTGTTTGTTAATAATTAACTACCAGTTTCCTTCTCATAAATTACCACCCGCTTGTCCTCAGTACACAGATGTGTTTGAATAAAATCGTTCCCCTTTGGTACCAAAAAATAATCACATAAACTTCATGATGGGAAATTGAATCAAACATTAAGTGGGTCATAACAGTATCTAATACGGATATCTCCGATAATCATAAGAAGACAGAGACCGCTTGAAGTTGTTATGTGGTGAAGATAATGGAAGGAATTATGGAAAAAGTCGTAAAGGGTTTCGTCAAATTGTATTTAGGATGAATGATTACGAGGAAGACATGTATTGCCGCGTATTAATGGTAAACTCGATATGGTGTCCATAGACGAACCGCATATATTTATTGTGTGGTTATCCTTTGTATTCAACCTATGCTGCTTGGCTTGTACCGCCAAAACTGTCAACTTCCTTCGGTGCCAATACAAGTCGCCTGGAAGTTGTTACCAGCTAGAAATTAAGCGGATGGAATGCTTGTTGATATTTAGCGAATAAAACGCTTCATTCGAATGGTCCTTTCACAATTGAATTTCTTTGACTTTACTACGGCTATTTATACTTAAATTTTATATGTAAAAGTTATTTACTAAAATATCTTAATGTTAACGTAAGCATGGATTTTTGACCAATTAATTTAATTAGGGCGCCTAGCGTTGTATTGCATTACGAAATGCAATTCTCAGGCAATTGAAGTATGACGCAATTCTTCCTTTTCTTTTTGTAAATGAATTATGCTCATTTTGCATAATTCTGTCACACTTCAAAGTGGACAGTCGGTGTTTACTTTACGCAATATGGCAATAAAAAACGAATAAAAAAAGAAAATTCTTATCCAAGTCTTATTCTCAGTAATATAAAGAAAAAATATAGTATTTGGAAGGTTCAGAGATGATAACCATAACGATGTGAAACAGAATATTTGTAAGCGTACGTTGAGACTTACGCTAATTGATATATGTCGGAGTACTCACATTAGGATGCCTACAGGCCAATGACGGCACTTTTGATGCTTGCTACGAGTATGACGATGCTTGATGATTATAACGCCATTTAATCATATTCCTGAACAATCGCAGCAATTGAATGCAATGGGAGTGGCTTTGCTTCTTCCATACATTCGCGTTCGCTGCTGTCCAATGATAGTCCTAAATCTACTTTTTGCCGCACACTTTTCCCATAACGAAAAGAAAGGTGATTATAAACACGCGTAGAAAAACCAATAAAGAAGTGATTTCAAGCGTTGCTGGCGATTATAGCCCAAAAGTAATTGTTCTAACACTTCTGTCCCCTTTTTAACTTTATCTGCAAAAGCGCAAAGGATTATTATTAACGCTTCAAAATAAGGGGAAACAACTGCAAGTTTTAGCTTATGAACATAGATAATTTCACCATCTACTTAAAAAAAGTGCCAATGTTATAAAATCGAATCGAATAGTTAGTTAAATCTGTAATAATTATTCATTTGAATTGTGAAGATTAACACACAAATGCATTTGCACATTCGTACGAAAGTAGGATCGTCTACGATACATGACTTGCGCATATGTTACGCAATTAGATGTGTAACAATCATTCTTCATCGTGATCTTTTCACCAAATTCAACTAGATGCAAAGGTCTCCTGAAAAAATTATTATAAATATTGACGCTGTAAACTAGCTATGCGAATTAGTATTTCACAAACATGGTTATCGAAGCTTACGAGTCTTCAGTTTTGTCCTTAATGGCTCAAATCTGCTGTGGAGGAAAATTGAAGCACTGCATAGGAATAATAGAGCGAAGAACATATGAGCATGGTTTACACGTGCAAACTACAATTCATATTCAATAACAACACTAAATCGCGTATGCATTGTGCTTTGGAGAAGTTTGGTATAATTTAACAGCACATTTGTCAATTGGTATGAAAGGGAAAGAGCATTCATTGCCCCTAATTATCATTTCAACTCTACTATTCTTATCGCCAAAAGACACGGTTGTCTCGTATGTAATAAGAATGGTTTATTATTTTGCCAAGAAGAAGGAAATGTAGCGTCTATCTCGATAAGATGGCATTTTTGAAGAAGAAGAAAAACTTTCAAAATCAAATCTCGATTAATTCGATATTTCTCGGAAAAGTCGCATATTTCGTCAGAATAAATAAATTTTCCATCCTCGATTGAAACAGTGATGATTGTAAAGTATATATAAATATATATATATATATATATGTACATAAAAAGACTTACGGTAAATTGCAAACGAATGAAATATTAAAAATATGATGACCGCAGAGTACTGCTCCTTCTGATGATGATCTTCATATTGATGTTCACGTTAAAATAGGACGATGGATGCTTATAAGCTTAATATATTCAATATTTTTAGTAAATATTAACGCTTTGTTCAAATAATCTAACAGTACTGACTGTTGTCGGTGCAATCAAACTATAGAATTTTTGCGTCTCTTATTGAGGAATTCTGTAGTAAATGAATTATTGTCAGAATTTTTGTTCTTGTGCTTGCTGACAGTAATTACAATTATACAAATCTAAATGCTCGCATATGTGGCCGAGGGCCGTGAGGGGGTTAAACCGATTGTTTAGTTTTTAAGCATTTTGATTAATCACGACACTGATAACGAATTTCCTTATGTTATCAATTAAATTGAGCGTTTAATTTGTAAAGCAGTTTACGTTAATCAGGAATGAGGGAATAGTGCAATTCGATATTGTGAAGTGTGCCATATATTTTGTACGTGCTTTTTATTTTAGACTTTATTTATGTCCGGTTGTCATTTATGACATACTTCAAGTGGAAGCACACATGGTTATACTGCAGTATATGTGTTTCTAAATCTTGATCTACCTTTAATTATTTCCTCTGTCCGGCTAATACCATTAAAAATATCATAAAAGGCTTCAGTACTTGCGCGCTCTTCGCTTTTTTGAACAAACCGTTGAACATATTAAATTGTATTAAATACTTTTATAAAATAACGGGCAATTCCTTCTCTTAAATTCATAATAGACTTCGTGGCATAGGCCAGAATAAAACTAGTGTTGAAAGCTCTTCTACAAACTTATTGGTTCTTTCGTTTTCCAGTTTTCGAACGTAACCGATTGTACTATGTGTATACACTTTTTGGGAAAGAAGAAAAATCTAACACAGCTTTCTCTATGTTACGCTTTAGAATTATATTATAAACCGACAATGAATTTATCGATCTTAAGTGTTATAATATGTGTATGCATACATGTGTATATATGCATATGTAATTATAGAATTTTTTTCCATAAATTAAAAAAAATTTTCGTTATTAAAATGATTTTATTGATGTTTGTTCAAATATTGACTGCTCAACAATTTTTAGTTGTTTATCTATAGCTTCAAATGGCCATTCTTCCTCTAAAGAAAGATCATTTTCTATTTTCTTTCTATAAATGTCATAAGGATTGGTAAAATTTATCAATTCACCCCCTACGTTTATCATATTGTCTTCTTCAGATTGATTTGATTGCATTTCACTATTCATAGTGTCAAGCGTAAATACTTTCCACATTTCGCTTATCAATTCTATTATCGGACTAACACTGGAGCATTCTTTGTAACTTTTCTTAAATGTACCGCAGTTCGTAAATAATAAGCAAAAGATTGCAATTATTATCATTAGTGCGTTTCAGTTATTATTTATATATATACATATAAACATATATATATGTATATGTAAACAGCTTTATGTGTTTATTAGAGTTTTAGTTTTTGCCATTGAATCACGCCTGCCATGCCTGAACGAAATGCTCATTGCGTAGAATGAAATGCTCATTGCGTAGAACGAAATGCTCATTAGTCCTTGATATAAGAAAATGTTTGTTTTTTATTTTGTAATGAAATTATATTATGTGGGGTAATAGGATATAGGACAATATGGTTTTTTTTTTCTTTTTTTTTTTTTAAACAAAAATACATTTACAATTACATTCTTGCAGTTTACATTTAAAGATTGTAATGAAGATGTTTACTTGAAATTTCGCTTAAAAAATCTCTTGACCCTTCCGGAACAGCTTTTCCGATTGGGTAACTTAATGTTGTGAAGAGGAGCGGGCTGGTTCTGTAATTTATCACCATGGTCATCCAGACTGTTACTTGCTGTCGGAGTCGCATTCGCATAATAGTTATGCATTACCATGTGAAAGGGAGTGTTAGTAGTTATATGTGTACATCTCCGTGTCCACAGGAATGGTTCCCAGTCAATGGCATCATCGTCCATGTCTTCATCTTGGAAGAACTCATTTAGTGGACAAGATTTTTTCTTAAATAAGCCCCACGCAAATTGTGTCTTAGATACTAGAGATCTCATTTCTCTTTCTATTTTGTGTGTCCTGGCTCGTAGGAGCCTATACAATGAGGTAGCTGTATGAATCTTTGCATTATCCACACCGCTTATGTTCAGTTGTCTCAAATTGCCATAAAGATCTGATAGGACAGACAATGTGTCATTGATCTCAGAAAACTCTGATGAGCCTATTATGTCCTGAACACAAGGGATTTGGACCTTCATGACATGATTCCATACACCTTCTTTAGCATACAATGGAGGAACTTCTGTAGTCACCACAGCTATATTTTTGTGCAATTTAGGGTTTGCGCTTGCATGAAGCAAGGCTGTTATGAAAATGAGCGAGCATATCGCCAGTCTGACAGTAGTTAAGAGCATTTTGATTAGATTGTAGTATTGTTGCTTAATTGCGCAGTCGGCAACACTCAAATAAAAAATAAAAAAGGTCTTTGACAAAGTGGACTAAAGTTACGCATTTTATTAATTATTGTTACTAATACTTCATTAATTTATCTTGCATTTGCCGGACGGACTCTGTATGGGTAACAAGATTTTTTCTTTCTCGCTAGTTTTGATCCTAGTTGGAATTTCACTGGCGAGCCCCGCCCAATAGCGGATTCATTCTTCTGCGTGTCAATCGTCCTATTGGGGTACCGTGATGGGCGCGTTACCAATTGTTTTAAATGGGTGGCTCCCCTTTAAGCCTACACCATTATAAGCGTAACTTAAAATTATAATAATGCTTGTAATGCTTAGTTTTCGGTTTTAACTTTATCTTGCCTCCAACAACTTTTTCATTTGTGCCTGTTTTTGGAGCCACAATTTTGCAGTGACTGCAGACGGACATTAACGAGCAGGAATAAATTCAAATAATAGGGATTGACAACATTTACTCGTGACGAGGCAGGTATTGGTTTAAGCAGCCGGCTTGCAGCTCTTCTCAGATTTGTTGGTTGGATACAGTTGGCTCTTATTGCACTGTTTCGCTCTCTATTATTATATTTCCCAATATTCACGCTGATCCACGTGGGCAATAACCCGGCACTCACTCAATTTTGTTCACAGGCTCACTTATCTTTATTGTATTTTTCGCACTTTATTGCTTATGAGAAGAGTGTCGACGGCAAAACAAGATATCCTTCATAAGTTTTACTTATCTAATTCCTGTTTAATTTCTTCTAATCAGCACGAAATCTCGAATATTTATTTCTTATGGGTTTTGGTAAATCATTAGAAATATCGACATTAGTAAATGACGGATAAACACTAGTAATATTAGCTTGTGTCAAGAGCTTGGAGTGATTTCTTTGTTTGCCTGACTGCCTTAACCGATGAAACAAAAAAGTAAGGAAAAAGGATAAATAAAATCGATTATCACATTTAACGCGCCTAAACGATCCTTGGTTAGCATGGTTAAGCTGCTGTATGTTACCCACGTCTTGTCACCTATTCACCATCCATTCATCACATGCTCTTCATACCACAATCGCGAAATCGTTACATTCGCTTACTAGTTTTTTTAACGCTTCATATTAACAATTGACAAGCAAAGAAAAGGTATGCACGTGCATACATGTGTATTTACATATATCTAGACTTACATATATATAGACTTCAGTTCTAGATTATCATTTCGAATAATGTACCGTCACTTAGTTGTGAGTAACTCAAATTTTAGTGAAATGTGGTTTTTTACTTGGTTTTCAACCGAATTTTACAAGTTACTCCCTTCTCAAGTAGTGTATATATATACTAAAGTAAATATATATATAGTAGTACATACTATATATATATATGTATATTATTTAATCTCGCGTTTTAAGTTATCACAAATTTGATGGAATATATATGCAATTAGTTTGAAGTGTTAATCAATTCGTTTTTATGTAATGTATCCTTAAATAATTTTATCACAATTCTCTTCACTTTTCAGTTTCATCGGCGTGTTGAAGAAAAGGAAAACATCTGAAAGAAAGGACATTCGCGTTTACATTACGAGATTTCCTCAAATTTTTGCGACTGCTAGCGCGATGTGTTTGCCTTTGTTACTTAGGCCAATCTGTCTTTCGCTTGTCGATGTTCTAGGTCTGTCCAATTATTGTCTGCAGACTTTATTACTTTTAGGGTCACTCTTCAGCGCCATTTTTCTCTTCTCCGCTCTACCTTTGCTCTTCTCTGGTCCATCATTTGCAATGGGAGACTCCGAATTTGGTTCCAAGGACTCCAAAGCTACCTTTCTCTCATAATTAAAATTCTGTTTATTTATTTATTTTTTTTTTTTTGTTTTCTCATATAAAACATGTTCATTTCTATTTTCTTGTATTCTAATTTTTCTATATATTCTTTACAATGTTAAATGCTTCTTATAATACCAATGCATTGATTTAAAGGTGTAAATGTTTAACTACTTACATTAACTTTTAGTCCAGTTTTTCGGGATATTTTTTCTCTTAAATTTCGCGTTTATAAAATGTTTTTCACGAACACATGTACGTTCATCTTTTTTTTTTGCCGGATAATTAACTAAAAACTTTTTTCTCAACACGATGTCGCTTGATCAAAAGCTGTTTGAGAAGAATCGTTGCCGGACTCATGTTTTCTGCAACTTACCCGGTCATGCGGACTTGCACAGGTACACAAATTTTTAGGGCCTTATAGTGGCTTAAAACTGCGTGCTTATGAGTTTTTTGCAAACGTCCGTATTTAGCGATATTTACCCAATCGTTTCAATTTTTAATGAAATAGTTGCTGATTTGATCTTTTCGTTCAACAATGCATTGCATACGCATAGCAGACGGTCGTAATGTGTTATATTGTTGAGCGAGACATAACTGAATTGAAATAGTGTATGGTGGTGAGTGTGCTGAGTTTATTATACGTTTATAGTACTTTCTGTTTAAGCGCATTAGTTGTCACATGTGCAACTGTAATCCTCTGTCCATTTATTCATATTCAGTTTAAAAAAAATATTGGTGCAAAACAGCTTGCATCATGCGCAAAGTATCGCTTTTTATGTATGGTTGCAAAACCGAAAACGAGAATAGAAGACGAATTTAAAGATTGCGTGAAGTTTTGATTAATTTTGTTTGCAAGTGTAATGAACGATAATATTTATATTTTGTTTGTTAAAACGACCGAATTTTATGGTGGTTGAAAAACGAATCGTCGTCTGCCGCTGTACACTTACTGCTAATTAACTTAGTACCCCCTCCGAATGAGAGATATGTGTTGGCAAAACGACTATTACTTTGCTTGCTCACGAGGTGCTTTTCCTCCCCAAATGGTATGGGTAGCTGCACAGAAATACATTTTAGAAAGCAAACGCATCATTGTATTATACAGACAGACTGCGGGTTCTCTTTCTCTCTTCTTGCTTGACTTTTGCTTAACAATAGTAAAAGAAAGAGATGCAAAAAGAAATTTGATTAACACTTTTCTGGCGCTATCATATTTGGCTCTGCTATTGACCTTTTGGGGGAACAACAGACCGCCAAACTCTCTGCCTCAATATGCGTGGAAGTTGCAATTTTGCACCTAGGGCGTCGCGGTTTGGCTCAATTGCAAGCCAGTGCGGAATTTTGTAATAAAACCGAACGGGCATACCCTAAGCCCTGGGCCTTTCGCTACACGCCCTACCTAATGATTTCCTCCGGCCCATGACGTCTACGGGAGACCACGATGTTGGGTCCGACGACCCCTCTAAATTTACCTCCCTCTCATAGAACCAAAATTTAGACACTAGAAATTTTCTTAAATTTTCTTATGTCTTTTCTTTTTATTATGTTCCTTGTTGTATTCTTTCTGCTTTACTAAGTTGTCGGTGTTCCGAAATTTCTTTATTTGTTGAACGCTGCTAACCACAACAAAGCTGCTTTATGATGTGTTGCACGGATGAGTACAAGACCGTTACATTTCATGTACGAATAAAGTTTCTTGACTCTTTTGGGATTCCTTCGATCAATCCTTGAATCAATGCTTTCTTTCCGTAAATTGCGTGTAAAGATGATTTTGACTAAGATGACGTTAATATTGTTTAGGCAATACTATGTCTAATTCAATAAAATTTCACAAAGGCATCAGAAAACACTCGCCATATTACTTTTCTTCTTTTTCTACTCATTTGACCTTCAAAAAAGTAGTCTTTCGAGAATTAAAATTGTTTCTTTTCTTGTTTCAACTTACAAAAGTGAAACTTTTATTTTCACTTAACTAACTCTACAGTACATATCTTTATGCTTGACATGGTCGTGATCAGTAGCATTTTTCCAGTTGTACTGAAATTTTCATATTTGTTTTCTGGTATTTTTTTTTTCTATTTTATTTAGAAATGATTGATATCCAAGTTCGAATTAAGTTTTTCAGAATGCCAAAGATTGAGATAAAGAAAAACGGAAATATAAAGATACATCGGTTAAAGTGGAAAACAATAACTCACTAAAAGCATATGAAAAATATTTGAAAAAATGGATTCGTCATTCAGTTACTACGATTTAACTAAATCTAATGTTAATTACATCAATATGTATGTATGTATGTATGTATATTAAAACCGCTTATGCCACAGATTTTGTGTTTAATTAGAGTCTTAAGTAAACCTTGATAAGCAAATGGTTAAATGAAATTTGTGAAATCAACAACAAAGTACACAACAACAAAACAACAAATATTACAGACAACAAAAAATATAAGAATCTGGAAAATGCAGTAAATAATATCGGTATACACTGTCTGCACATAAATTAATTTTGTATTAAGCGAATTTTTTTATACCTACCAGTTACTGATTTATTATCTGAACATAAAGCAAAATTTGTCATTTTTTGTGAGTCAATTTTAGTTTTTAAAGACGAACACGAAGCGTAACGAAAGTTACACTTCTTTTTATAAATAAAGAGAATGAAAAATAATTAAATGCTTTCTTCTTTCTATGGACGTGAATGCAATGTAAGTAAAATATATAGTAATTATAAATACAAAGTTGGGAACCGGTTTTCTAAATCGAATTATAAATATAGTTTGTACAGATGTATGCAACGGCCAGAAGGACTTGAGATGAGCCCACTCTTATTTGTACCTTTCGATCTACAAAATGATTCCGAGTTTAGGTATATTTGTTAATATTTTTTGAATGCAATCTGAGAGAGGATACTTTGATGAAACTTAGGGCACTGTAATGTTAAGACCCTAGCGCAAATGCTAGTGGGTATGAATTGGGTCGAAGAATGTGAAGCCATATTTTGAAAAAGTCTTAATAAGAAAGGGACGTTTTTAATATTTACCAACAAAGCCGGTACAAAAGTGGCGTAGTAAATGGGCGTGGAAATTTATATTAAATGCGATGCTACGCCACTTCATCAAAAACTCTTTCTTTGGTAAGGGGCCTTTAATCCACATGTACCAGCGTAAACTTCATTAAGAATAAAGAAAAAGCTTACAACAAGACCATCTCCTCTCCCGTGTTCTTATTTAAAACATATGTATTGGTATGTTAACAGATTTTTATAATTTGATCTCCCGAATGACAATATTCTCTCATTAACACACGACATTCAAGTTTGAAAATGTATTGTTCTCTATCGGAATAAAGATTACAAGCATGAAGTAGAGTCAATAGATCCAAAATAGTGCAAATAGCGATTGCTTCAAACAAAGAAAGATCATCCTAAGTTAAAGAATCAAATGCAGCAAGCATACCAATGTTATGTTATTTAGGGACGCGTCTAACCGAGATACTTTAGCTAAAGAAGTGATTTCACTTGACGTACTGACGCCGAACAACTTGTATACAAATATAGGAAGTCGTCTACAATCTTCGTCTACGATCTTGCACATTGAACTCTTCTTTTCTTTTCAGAGTACACATCGTTCAAAACTGGTTACAATCGCTTCACCTTCGCTCTTTTCGTCATCGTAAAATATATTTCAATGATGAGCACCAAACATATTCGGACATATTAAAAATATTTTTATGGCAAGTTTACTTACGATAGTTTATAAAAAACGAAGCTTCAGAGGGTGAAAGACAGATATTGAAGATCACACGATCGTTTCAAATTACTCTCTTCGACTATCGCATATTAGAAGTCAGAAGGTAGCCAGCCTTTTTGCATTCAGTCGATTTTGCCGGAAAGCTGAGTACAAAGGCGAAAGCTAAATTATTCATTCGCATTCAAAAATCGATCGAATCTTTGGCTAAATATTGCTTGCCGCTTATGGGTGGGTATGTGTAGTTTTACATTTAACTACATCTCCCTGGTAAAACTGTTATAGCGTTTTCAAAGCTTGTCTCGTGAATTCTTCTAAGCTCAATTTGAGCGGAAGTATTGCTCGATTCACCCACCATCGGTTGTGCCACAATTGTCTGTCGTACCATCTTAATGCTTTTCCTAAGTTTTATGTTATCTAAATTGTATGTTAAAAATTTGTTCGAATTTTATATTAACACGTTCGCGGACATTAAAAATTTCAGGGAGCTGCAAAAATAGACAGGCAGTTATTTTTGAAACTAGTTGTAATATCCAAAATCTGATTATACATATATTATAAGAGCAGTCAGAACATCGTATTTTAACTGTTGTATGAAATGAATGTTATAGCATCCAGGACAATATAGATCATATTTTTCGACTAGGATGACGTGAATGCTATAGCTATATATAGAACAAAAATTGGCTTTAAAATTTGAATGCTGTAGCATTCACGTCATTTTGCATCACTATGAAAATGAATGCTATAGCATTCCGCGAACGTGTTAAGTGTATTACTCCTCTAATATCATTGAAGTTCTCGTGTGCCTTTGTACCATACGATGCAACAATTGAACAATTTTTTTATTTGAATCAACAATAGAAAGTTAAGAGAAAGCTTTCACTGCATCCTGCTGAGAGCACTCGCACATTCGCATAAATCTCATAAAATCTCAATAATACCACGATAATATAAAAAAGGAACTTCAATGAACAAAACCATTTCAAGTTGTTCTTTATCAGCGACAAGGATAAAGTATACGCGTCGATATCCTGTTATTTGATCATACGCTGCATACTAGGAATAGTATGCGCGTTGGCGCGTCCTTGCGTCGATACACATATACTTAACCATGTCGCTGATTTCTTGAAAGTACAACATGCCGGTTATATCTCTAGGAAAGTCCCAAATGTGGCAGTGATGAATATTGCAAATACACGCATCATAGAGAAAGTAAGTTTTTATATTATGAGCGATATAACAGAAGATAGCAAATTTCCCACAAGGTGTTACAACGAGCATCCGATTAGTTTTCTGGAAACCATCACGTATCCGTTTACATAAACTGCTGTGGTTGCCTGATTCCGAGAAGACAACGTCCGTATCTACCGGGTTGCCAGCAAAACTTTGGTACCGATTTGGACGCGGTACTGAACAGAAGCATACCATGTTTTCAAAACTTCCGTTATTTCCTGCAATGGCTTCAGTTCCATAATTTACTTCTTGGCCTTTCAATTCTTGATCACGTAAGGCTTTATCCCTGCATTTTTTCTTCCTATGCTTATCCCGTACATACTTGACAATGTCGCTGATGTCTTGCAAGTATAAGAGACCAGCTGTACCCATATTTAAATTCCAATGGCGAAATCGATTGATATTGCAAGTGCAGCCATCATAGAGAAAATAACTTCTTATATTATTGGTGATGCAACAAAATATGGTAAATTTACCACATGGTGTTAAAACGAGCATACGATCAGTTTTTTGAAAACCATCATATATTGCTTTATACAAGCTGCTGTGTTTACCTGATTTAGAACAAATGACCATCATATCTGCCGGGACGCTGGTAAAACCGGGATAGCGATTTGGATTGGGAATTGAATAGAAACAAGGCATACTTTGATCATCTTCTCTAATATTCTCAGTTTTAAGCTCCACTGTTTTGTGTTTTCGGGGGGCGTTATCCTTATTGCTTTTCCGCATATACTGGACCATATCGCTGATGTCTTGAAAGAATAAAAGACCTGCTGTACCCATACTTAAGTCCAAGTGGCGAAAGCGATTAACGTTGCAAGTGCATCCATCGAAAAGAAAATAATTCCTTATGTTATTAGTGATGTAAGAGAAGAGAATAAAATTGCCCCAAGGTGTCAGAATGAGCAAGCGATCCGCTTTTCGAAAGCCGGCAAATATTCTTCTATACAAACTGTTATATTTGCCTGATTTTGAACACACAACTTCCATTTTTACCGGATTGTCGGTGAAACCAGGAGAACGATTCGGATCGGGAGCTGAAGAGAAGCATTGGATATTCTGAAAAAGTTGTGTGCGTCGGACAATTGCGCTTACGGCTGCAATTTTGTGTTTTAGACTTCGATCTTTTAACCGTTGAAGCCATGTCGCGTTGCGAGTATCCTTTTTCGTTTCGCCTCCAGCTAATTTGAACTTTTCAAGCTCAGGGTTCAAAGACAATTTCAGTGGTACTCGCTCTCTTAAACTCCCTTCCCCGTAAACTTGTTTTGATTCCGCTCCTTCCAAAGCTTTACCTTTCCTACGTTTTTCGTCCTGCCATTGTTTCATATTTTCAAAGGCGTCTTTGCCTCCTTTGAAATCTTCATTGCCTGGTTTTTCATGTTCGTCTTCACTCCCACTCGATGATTGTAAACCTTCCATATCTTCGAACATAGCTTTTTCCTCAATTTCTTCCTCTATAATTTCCAACTCGCTGGACGATGTTTTCAATTCAAGTTCGTTTATATCAGAATACAAGTCTTCATCTTCGAAGTCACTAATTTCCCCTAACATCTTCTGGCACATATCCTCGTCTTCTTCAAAGCAAATAACTTCATTCAATGATTTTATTTCGCCATCAGAGCTTAGTGCCGGCTCTTCGAATACTGCAAGCGTACCATTTCCATTGTCTTTCAATTGTATATGGTGCACCTTCATTGCGTGTAAGAAAAACGGGCTTGATCTGTTCGAGCTCTGTAGTATGCTATTTAAGACGACCATGAAGACATCGAATGATCGAAACATTCTGACAGTCGCATGCTTTGCACCGTTTTTCACATCGTTCGTCTGGTTAGTTAATCCCATTATTCGGTGACGAAATGGGTCAAAGAGATATATGAACTCCTTTTGTTTCCAGATAGCATATACTTGATAATTGATTTGCAATAATAACTTGAGGTGTCCCTCTTCGAATGCTTCCTTCACAGCCTGAACTAAATCTGCCAATTTGTAGTTCGGTACACAACGCCAAAAGCCTGCATTTTTGTTTATAAATAGCTCTACATGTACCCGAAACTGACCAATATTGAAGTAAATGGGGAAATCCTTAACATTACAGCAATCGAGGGAATGCAGATAAAAAGCATGGCAAATTTTTACGCCAAAGCTTATGATTTTATCGACTATTTTAGTATCCCAGGTAGCCGGATGATTGATTTTCGCCACCACCATTGCAATCACTCCCGCTGACAGGGCACTTCGATTGCGTAACGCTTCGTTAGGATTTAAAGATAAATGCAAACTCGCTCTAATGCAAGCATAGTCCTCGTTGATAACATCGTATTCCTGTTGCATAATATCTCCGATCGGTGTGATTACCTTTACAATTTTTAACTCGCGTATAAGAAAAGTATCCTCTTCATGTAAGCCGCTTAGGTTTAAAATTAGATGGTTGACATTGTCTAACGTTTTTAGGCACATCAACATAGCCACGCCTTCTTTTTCATCTGAATGAAAATTATCGACTTTCCGACCGCAAACATCGAAGATGACATACCCTCCTTTGCAGAGCCAGATCATGAAGTAAAATTCGTTGGCGTTTACCAAGTAGTATGCGCTTTCACGCAGAATGCTCTTCAAAACATTCTTAATATTTTTTAAAAATAACAAACCTGTCACATTGCCATCACCAGATTCATTCTGGTTCGTTGTATCGGTAAATGTCGACTTTCTCACAAAACTATTCCTCACTTCAATTTGAAATCTATACCCCATCAATTCAAATTCTCGTAATATGTGACGTTCATGTGGGGCGTACAGGTCTTGCGGCGACGCAAGCTGATTATCTGCTTTTAGCGAGTTAACATATAGCATTAGACCATACTTTAAGACCTCGTCAACAACTGTAGTATCCCAAGTCGTTATCGGATTCAAACGAAAACGTGCAAAGGCTACCAAATAAGTGGCATAACGAGCTTCCGCAATGTCACTTCCTACACCGTCCGTTTCGAAATAAAAGGTCGAAGTGACTAAACCGACAGGATCGCCTAATGAACTGCTGCCATAACCTTTCTTTTTTTCACCTACGAAAAGCAAAATCACAAAATGATCTCTTTTCGGGACTGAGAGTCTGCACTTACGTTTTAATTCACATGGCCCTTCTAGATATCGATCTTCATCTTGGCTATCAAATATTGCGCAATGTTCTGAACTACAGCTTGACTCTTGTTCTTTCAAGGTTTCAGAGCTTTTCCTGAATATTTTTTAGATGAATGACAAAAGTTGAATGCATTTAGAAAACAAAACTTTCATCAATATTACCCCCCGTCCATATGCAGTTTTTGTGCTCGTCTCCCGCAATGACGGCTCGAATCGATTATTGGCAGTTTAGTGTAGTAGTTACAAGCACTTCGTTTGTTCACTTCCATTTTTTTATGTGTGCGTGTTCTCAATACGTATTAATTTTCCTGAACGTTTGCAATTTTTTTTTTGTTTTTAACTTTTTCGAGTTTTATTATAAAAGAGAAAATTAAATTTATTTTCGTTTTTCAAAATTTTTTTTTAAATTAATTGAATTTTTCTCATAGTAATTGAAATTTACAGAGCTACGACGTATGTTTTGTAAGCGTTTTCCTCTTCTTCTTTTCAAAAGACATTTATCGGAATAGCAATGGATGATCCGCCGGGTCGCTGTAGAAAAAAGGCTCAGCGCGAACAGGGTCCTGTGTTAATTCATTAGTCGTATTATTATTATTGCTATTATTAAAGTTTGCTTAGACAGTTGTTGGAAAGCATAGATTAGTCTATGAATAGAGTGATGGCTGAATTGGTTGACCATCTATGGTTTTATTGGTATTGCGCTCTCCAAGCACGTTCGACGCCCAAATACGAACCTTAGACTATTTTTTAAAATATTTGTTGATTGATTTTTTCCTCAAAAGCTTCCGACTTTATTTTGCTTAGCGAAATTATATTTAGGTTTAGCAAAACATTGCTTTATATTTTAAAACCGAAAGAGAGATCAAAAAAATTCGTCTAATGACAATGTGCACGAAGGGATTGCGTAAGTTAACCGAACTCCTTATTGGCCATTAACGATATCAAAAACCACTACTACGTTTAAAGAATTAGGTATGTAGTGAGTACAAGATAAAATAAAGGGGATGCTTACATCATGCTACAGAGCAGCTACGTTATAACAAATTTGGGACGGTACCAGAAGCGAAACCGGGAAAAAATGGTATTATATTGAAATAAAATTTGGAACATGAGCCATTTATTGTTGATTTGTCGCATTTTAGAAGGAGAAACACATCATCAATGGTACAGTGGTATGTCAAGCTTGTTTCACGATGTACGCATTATTCTGAACGACGTGAGATAGATCGACCTTCTATTATGCTAATCGATTCACAGTTCTGTTCTTTATCGATTTAAAATAAGTGGTCCACAAGTTCGTCCTGTCTGTGTAAAAATTTTTATGTTAAAATTAGCGCAAACACCAAGCGAAAGCAAAGGATGAAGACCAATGCAACGCATCATTCCGTTTTTACCATGACTCGCCATGTAATGTCTTTTTTGGGGAATAATTGTTATACGAAAAAAATTTTACATTTTCAGGCTCCCGCGTCAAAATTGAATTGAATGAATGTGGAAAAGTTGAGTCAGATTGAACGGCCTGTGTAAGCTTTCTTACTAAGAATGTGTGCCCACGCTCCAATTTCTGGCATTTTCTTATGGAAATGGCGCACTGTTAGTAATTTTATCTATGAACAAATAAATGCAAACTTTCGTGTTTAATATTACAATCGAGCTCGCGAGGCACATGCTCTTTCTCTCAATACCATTAATTTGCTTTGTAAGTATTCCAGACCGATGCAAAGACAAAACAAAAACCGCTTTACGTTATGTAGGTATATATGATGTGGTTGCCTGTAGTGCCATCTTGGTATAATGTACATCTATGTGCTTTAAGGCTTTAGCCTTTGAATTTATTCCTCTGGCTAAATTAATAACAATAACAATAATAATAATAGTAATGAAATTTTTATTCAGGTTTCCTGATATTGTCAAGTTGATCGCTTCAACTCAAAAATGGTACTTAACGTTTGTTCACATATTTATACATCTGGTATTCTGGTTTAGTTAACGTGCGCTAGAAAATTTCTTAGCCCTAGCTAGTCCCATGTTCTTTGAATCTGAAATAAACTCAAAAATAGTGTCCATCATGAGGATCCTAATGCAGTGTGGGTTGTTTGTATAAGTTAAGGTATTTATCGACGTTCCTTGAGAATAACTGTGGTTTAAAGTGAATCGGAAACATCTATTTGACATACGTCCAAATGCCTTTTCGCTCAATCCAAAGTAAAGAGCTTCTTTTTAGCACCACGCATTACATAAACAAATAGTTCGACGAGAAAAGCTTAGCACTTATCTAAAGAAGAGGATTAAGTGCACCGACTTGTAATGGAGGTTGTAAGTAAATATTGGCAAATATTGAAAAATCATTACAAATTATTTCAGGTTATTAGAGCAAATTACAATCCATAAAGACATCGCTCGCCTCAGGACGTGACTTTTATGGCCATCATCTATAACCTATAGCTTGAGCGCGGCAAAATATTATTGGTAAACGTACGCATAGCCTGACCGCCGGACTCGTAAATTTTGGCATTCGACGATGAGTTTCTATTGTGCTCGACTTGAGACGAGCACCTGGCAAAAATTCAACGGCATTTTTTCCTTTGACTGTGGGGAGCGTACTTCCACCGTTAACCACTTTATATAAAAAATTGAAATTTTCTATCAAAATTTTTGTCACCAAGAGAGTTCGGACAACAATCTACCGGCAGATGATAAATCTTACACCCGATCCCCCTATGAATGCCACACAAAAGAAAGGAGCCAAACGTACATTTCAAATAAATTTTTTGAAAAATTACCCCATTTATTTTAGGCAACAATTTTTTTAAAAGTTATGACAGATAGGTGAAATACAGTTTGTAGAAAAAACCTGACGTAAGAATTCACATAAAAATAAAAATCATATAAACCTAAAACGATTTAATGGGCAACATATCATGTACAAAACTCACGGCAGATATCGTAGGCGTCCCTTGTCTTACTCTGTTTCTGATTCCGCTGCTTACGTGCAAGACGCATATATTCAATCATATCGTTGATTTCTTTAAAACATAAAAGACCGGCTGTACCTACACTTAAGTCTAAATGCCGAAAACGATTAATATTGCAAGTACAACCGTCGTAGAGGAAGTAATTTTTTAATTCATTAGTAACACAACGGAAAAGTACAAAATTGCCCCAAGGTGTCATAATGAATATACGATCAGCCTTTCCAAAACCAGCACATACTAATTTACATAGACTTTCGTAACTGCCTGATTCGGAACCGACAACCGCCATATCTACGGGCCTACTAGTACAACCCGGATAACGATTTGGATTAGGAGCGGAACAGAAACGCATTACATTTTTAAAGAATTCTTCGCATTCGTCGTCACCTTTTGAAGCTTTCATTCTTTCTTCCCGCAATCGTTGACAACGTGCGGCCTTATCCGCATCTTTCTTCCTCTTGTCTGCGTCCTCTTTTCCTTTACTTTTGTCTTCATCTCCTTTTTTCTTTTCTAAGTCGGCTTGCCTTTGTCTGTCTAGTTCTGATGGCCTTAGCTTTCCGGATTCGCCCTTTCTTTCCCTTTCCAGCTCGGATTGCCTTTGTTTTTCCAGTTCCCCTTCACTTTGCTTTTGTAGTTCCAACTCCCTGATTCTTTGCTTTTCAATTTCTAACAATCTTTGTCGCTCAAGTTCCGATAATCTTTCTTTTTCGGAGTCTGATCGTTCATCTATAGCTTTTCCAAGTTTTTTGCCTCGCATATCGCCTTCTTCACCACGGTCTTGCGAATATTGATCACCTCGTTTATATTTGTCATCTTTGCTGCCTACTCCAGCTTTATCGACTAGTCCAGCTTTATCATCTTTACTGCCCCGTCCAGCTTTATCATCTTTACTGCCCCGTCCAGCTTTATCGTCTCCATCTCGAGCAGCACCTTTCTTTTTACTACCTTTATCGCTTCCGCCTTTACCACCTTTGCCTTTAGCCCCTTTACCTTCACTTCCTTTTTTTCCTTTTCCTTTTTTTTTACGTTTACCTTCATCCTCACTCGATGACTCCACGCCTTCCATATCTTCGAAAACACCCTTCTCCTTACCTTCTTCCTCTTCCATAGCTTCTAATACGCTAGACGATGTCTTCAATTCGAGTTCTTCAAATTCAGATCCTTCTTCTTCATAATCACTAATTTCGCCTAACATCTTTTGACATATGTCCTCCGCCTCTTCAAAACAAACAGCCTCATTTAATGAAATTACTTCACCATCAGAGCCGATGGTGGACTGCTGAAATGACGCCGGTGTACCGTCGGCCTTGTTTTTCAATTGTATATGGCGTACCTTCATAGCGTGTAAAGAAAAATGGCTTGATCTGTTAGAGTCCAGTAGTATGGAATTTAAGACCAACATAAATACGTCAAATGATCGAAACATTTTTACAGTCGAGTATTTTCCAATATTGTCCGGCTGGTCAGATAAGCCCACTATTCGATGACGAAATGGATCAAAGAGGAAGATAAAACCTTTTTGCTTCCAGATAGCGTACACTTGATAATTGATTTGCAATAACAACTTATTGTGTCCTTCCCCAAATGCTCTCTTTATAGTTTGAGCTAATTCTGTGGAAATGAACTCCGGCACGCAATACCAAAATCCAGTGTATTTCTTTGGAAAGAGCTCTATATGTGCACGAAACTGTCCTATATTTAACCGAGTGGGAAATTCGCTAACATCTATGGGATCAGAGCTGGCACATTTTAGCCAATGTGCTTGACAAAAATTGAATCCAAAGCAAATGATTTTATCGATTACTTTGCTGTTCCATGCGGCTGGATGATCGATCTTGGAGACAAGCAAAGCTGTTACGCCCGCTGCCAAAGCACTACGATTACGCGAAAGGGCGGCTGGATTTAAGGACAAATGCAGGTTTCCCTTCACATACGCGTAATCATCGTTAATAATTTCGTATTCCCGTTGCCTTCGACCATAATCGCGTTGTATTATGTTACCGGACGGTGTGATTAGTTTGACTATCTTTAATTCGCGTAAAGTACACGGACTATTCTTGTTTAAACCGCTAAGATTCAAAATTAGATGATTAACATTGTCTAACGTCTTCAGGCACATCAGCATAGCTACGCAGTCTTTGTCGTTCGATTTAAAATCGTCGAGTTTTCGACCACAAACATCGAAAATGAAATATGCGCCTCTGTTGAGCCAGAGCATTATGTAAAATTGCTCAATGCACAACAGGAAGTAGGTATGTTTACGCATAGTGCTCTTTAAGACAGCTTTAACATTTTCCAAAAGTAAGAAATCTGGGCGTTGACCATCACCACCTCCACCGGGTCTATCAGGGGATAATGGACGACTCAACAATTCAATGTGAAATTTACATCCCATTAATTCAAATTCTCTCAACACATTTTTCTCTTGCGGTGCGTATAATTTTCGTGACGACCTAACCGATGTTATGCTATGCGATGCATCTGTTTTTCGTGACGACCTAAGTTCGTTAGGTTGAGTTTGGGATTCAGAATAGAGCATTAAACCTCTCTTCAACACCTCATCAACAATGGCGGAGGTCCAAGTAGTTTCCGGATTTATATGAAAACGGGCAAAGGCTACTAAATATGTGGCGAAGCGAACCTGACCAACATTGTATTCTCGACTATCCGTCTTGGGATCGATCGTCGAAGCAACTAGACCAATAGGATCACCCAATGAGTTGAAATTCTCATTTTTACGCCTTTTAGCTGCAAAATAAATCCATAAAACTCCTTCCTCTAAGTGAAATGTTTGGGTTAAATGTTTTCCAAAACTTACGTTTTAGCTCGCATGGTTTTTCATATGGATCTTCATCATGTTTGCCGAAAATCGCACAAACCTTTGGACTACAATACGATTCCTTTTTATTCAGCGGTTCTAATTTTTCCCTAAATATTGTTTATGGCACGGAGCTATTAAAAAATTATTAATAATAAAAGACGCCTGAATATTACCCGTGGGTCAGGATTGTTCTTTCCGGACGTATCCAACATCGGCATAATTGTGTTCCATCATTATGCGCGACACATGGTTCTGCTGCTCCCAATTCGGGATAACAATGACAATCACTCCGCTGAGTTGAATCCATCATTTTTAATATAAAATTTTGGAAATTTTTTTTACGTTTTTATGCAAACAAATAAATATTATTTTTATTAATTATTTGCAATTTTTTTTCTTTTAGATTTTTCCCAATTTTTTTTTTATAAACTACACGACGAATTTAGCTTTTTTTGTCTTTTCAAAATTTCAAATAATTTAAACGAAAATTTATATAACACGTGCAAATTTGTTTCACATCGGATTTTTATTTAATAATTTCAAGTTTTTCAAATGTCAATGTCATTTATTTGGAAAATATTGATTGATTGACATTGTTGTACGCTTCATTAATTCCTGAGTGCATACTTTCCCGTTGATGTGTTGTGAAATTTTAAAATTTACTTGACTTTTTCATCTCTTCGCTCCTTTAAAGACCTCGATCAATGATAAATGTCATTTGAAGGTCATTTATATATACTGACTAATTTTCATTAAACTATTTCATAATTGTGCTCCTATTCGCGTTTAAAACTTTTTTCCATTTTTTCCAATTCCTTTACCACGCAAAGTGCTCATTGCTCTATTTTATCCTAACAGTACCATCCGTATATGTTTACTGTTTCTTCATTTGTTACGAATGGACCCAGTAAAATTTTCTTCCGTTCAATATATTGTCGATCTTGCATTTCGTTCTACTTTAAAATGAAGTGCAAATCCTCTCTGCAGAATCGGACGGACAATGATTGAACTGAAATTAAAGGTATGGGCTGTGGCGTTCGTCGCTACTGATAAGTAAACCATCTACAAGGCTGTGGAATGCTTCTATGCTGTGGAATACTTCTGGAACTCAAGTATCTTGCCTAGAATTGGCATCTGCACAAAAACGGAAAAATTGACTCCGCTTACCCAATATTACAGTCTATCAAAATCTAATTCTTTTTCAATACGTTTAAAACGCGCAGAAACAAACATCAAGCACCACATAACACATAATAAATTTTGCAGCGCACCTAAACGTGTCCGTCAGTTCGTTTGTCCATCTGTCTGTTTGCGCAACTGTGTAGTATTTGTGATAAATTAAACACTGCTGACCCGACACTCACGATTCGCTTACGACTGACCTGACTCACTTTTCGACTTTTTACGACTGATTCTGCTTATATACCCTTTTACAAGCAAAGTACCCTTAAGTAGATTCCCCGTGATGTATTTAATCCGTTAATCTGATAATCTGTTTTCCGCCAAATTTCTGCCAATTCTTGTTAATATTTTCGCCAATCGTCTGTTGTGTTGCTTCTTAGAAAACCGGCTAATTTTCGTGAACACGACAATTTCTCGTTTTGAGAATTTAAGCTGTCAGATTGACGTTTAGCGTGCATGAAATCAAACTCGCGATCAACTAAGCATAAAGATTAATGAAAGTAAGCTGAAATGGTTTGACGACGGCGCCATTTTATAACTTGACTTGACGACTCGCACTATTCTTTGTCCAATTTTCTCCACGACGTCGCTTCGTTCGTTTTACTCTTCGGTATCAGATCTCCACTGCTTACTGCTCTACTAGGCATCTACAGTTTACATATATACATGGGTGTATATACAAAGCAAGGAAAGCTTTAAAGGTAATTCGGAGGTAATGCTTCGTCATTTGTCATTGAACTATGCTCAGTCTTATGCATTCTCTATTTGATGCGTTTATAAGCGGTTGCAATATTATGCACTGTAAGAGTAAATTTCGCAAAACTCACTTTTTTTTGTACGTTTGTAAAAACTGGTGTAATGCTGCAGCAATTGATTGTACTGACGTGAAACTCTGCGCAGATGCCGAAGTATTGTTACCTTGGAAAAAAACAGTTTCAACAAAAAGATAGTTTCACGTAGCGTTTTCTAGGGATAAAAATAACTCATAACACAACCAACAACAAGTATAACACAACCCGATCGCACCTACAGCATATACAATGCGTTTAAGTTGCAGGTACATTATAGGATGCTCACAAAGCATGCTACGCTTACCATGTTGTCAAAGAATCCTAACGACGATATGAAAAAATTCGACATACGCCCGTGTGTAATTTCTTTGCTTCCTAATATTTAAAAAAAAAAAGCTAAAAATCGAATTTATTTTTAAATATTTTGTCAGTGTAATTATTGGAAATATCTGGGTCATTGCAACAATCAATTTTGACAAATTGAAAGTTTGCCGATTTTTAAGATCCGCATTCTTTTTTTTGTTTTCATTCCTTAACGCACTGAAATATTTATATGTATCTGGCATTTTCCAATGATTTTGTTTTTTTTTTTATTTTCTTATTGCTGTTCTTTTAATTATAAGAATTACATATAAGCCGCGACTATAAATTAAATCAATGCATTAATTCATTCATTATGCATACATGAGCAGTGCATTTTTTCTTTCACATATTACTGTTGGTTGTGCTGGGGTATCTGCAATTGACTTAGGCTTTGGCTTTGACGAGAGATGCATTAGCAGAATAATGAAAGGAACAAGTTTCAAAAATATTAAATTCTTCATAATGTGAAACAAGGTGCGTTTTGTTTAATTCACATTTGAGAGAATATATTTTCTAAACACAATATGAAAGAATATAAATGAAGTAAACTTTATGTATACATGAAAAGAAACAACGTGATGTAAATAATCACACAAACAATAATTGGTCAAGTGGAGTTTCATCTGCAATATTCCCGGCAGATATCGTAGGCGTCAGGTACTTCCAATGGCTTTGGAACGCATCTGTTACGTTCAAGGCGCATAAATTTAATCATATCATCAATTTCTCGAAAACAGGCGAGACCAGCTGTACCCATTTCTAAGTTCAAATAGCGAAAGCGATTAAAGTTGCAAGTACAACCATTATATAGAAAGTAATGGTGTATGTTGTTGGTGACGCAACGAAAGAGGACAAAATTTTTCCAAGGTGTAACAACAAGTATACGATCGGCTCTTCTAAAGCCAGCACATATAAGTTTACATAAACTATTGTAACCACCTGTTTCTGACCTGACAACTGCCATATCTACCGGTTTGCTAATAAGTCCAGGACAATGACTTGCATTAGGAGCTAAACAAACGCGCCTGCTATCAGCAAACAACTTTTCACATGCAGCTCTGCTGGCTGCAGCTGCAGCTTTTTCCCTTTCAAGCCTTTCTGCAGCATCTTTCAACTTTTTATCTTTCAATTCTTTATCTTTCAATTCTTTATCTTTCAACTCTTTATCTTTCAACTCTTTATCTTTCAACTCTTTATCTTTCAACTCTTTATCGGTCAACCCTTTACGTTCCAACCATTTATCTTTCAACCCCTTCTCTTTCAACCCTTTATCTTTCGACCGTTTATCTTTCAACCCTTGATCTGGCAGTTCTCCATATTTAATATCTTTATTTTCCGACATTTCGTCTACTTTGGCTCCATATTTCCGATGTTTATCTTTCAAGCTTTCATCCTCTTCTGGTGGCTTCTCAATCGCAGGTTCCGATAATCTCGGAAGTTCACGCTTAGGTAAATTTTCTTTTCCAGGTATTAATCGCATAGATGAACTGACATGTATCATTGTTGATTCCGCTGGATGCATATTTTCATCATCCCCGTCTTCGACGCCTTCTAAAGAAATTTCAGCGTTTCCTTCTTCTTCCTCCATAACTTCCACTTCACTGGACGTTGACTTCAACTCAAGTTCCTCTACCTCAGAACTTTCTTGTTCAAAATCACTAATCTCCCCTAATTTTTGGCACATTTCGTCCGTCTCTTCAAAGCAAACTAACTCATTCAATGATATTACTTCGCCATCAGACCTCATGGGAGACTCTTCGTACGGCGCTGGTGTACCGTCTGCCTTATTTTTTACTTGTATATGACGTATTTTCACGGCATGTAAAGAAAACGGACTGGATACATTCCAGTCCAGCAATACGGAATTCAAGACCATCGCGAATACATCAAATGAGCGAAACATTTTTACAGTCGCAAATTTTCCCATATGCTTTATACTGTACGGCTGCTCATACAAGCCCACAACTCGGTGTCGAAATGGATCAAACAGGTATATGAATTCATTTTGTTTCCAAATAGCGTACATTTGATAGTTGATTTCTAATAATAACTTAGTGTCTCCGTCGTCGAAAGCTTTCTGTATGGCTTCGGTTAATTCGGAGGATTTGTAATTCGGTACGCAACGCCAAAAGCCAGTGTATTTTTTTGCAAAAATTTCTGTGTGTACACGGAACTGCCCAATATTGAACTGATTGGGAAATTCGTCAACATCTACAGGATCGGAGCTGGCGCATTTATGCCAATATGTTTGACAAAAGTTGGCGGCAAAACATATAATATTATCGACGATTCCTGTGTTCCAGGTAGCCGGATGATTGATTTTCGAAACCACTAAGGCAGTAACGCCCGCTGGCAAGGCGCTTCGATTACGCAATAACGCGGCTGGGTTTAAGGACAAATGCAACTTTGCCGCTATATAAGCGTAATCGTTGTTAACAATTTCATACCCTAGCGGTGAGCGGCCATAAGAACGTTGTATTATATTTCCGGAAGGTGAGACTAACTTGATCACTTTCAGTTCACGTATACTGCATGGATCTACTTCATTTAATCCACTTAAATTTAATATTAGATGATTAACATTATCTAACGTCTTCAGGCCAATAAACATGGGCACACCCTCATCCTCATCCGTATTGAAATCTGTTGTTCGTCTACCACACACATCAAAAATAAAGTAGACCCCTTCGTTTAGCCATATCATTAAGTAAAATTCGTTGACGCACAACAGATAGTAGATATGCTCACGAACGACACTTCCTAATGCAGACTTGATATGTTTTACAAGTAACGTGCTTCTCACATCGCCGCCATCACTGCGCTTCATAATGTGTATTAAGGCTTTGTACGGAATATTTACTAATTCAACATAAAACTTAAACTCGTTGAATTCAAAATCTCTTAAAACTTCTTGCTCTTGTGGACCATATACATCCGGCGGCGACACAAGTTGATAATTATCTTTTTGCGAGGCAGCACATAATAGAAGACCTCTTTTCATAATCTCTTCAAAAATCGTGGAATTAAGTACCGTCTCAGGATATATATGAAAGGCGCCAAACGCTACAAGGCAGGTGGCATAGCGGAACTGCGCGGTATCAAATCCTCTACCATCCGTTTTCAAAAGAAAGTCTGCCGTAATCATACCGACAGCATCGCCAAGAGAACTACGACTGCCATATTTTTGACCCTTGGCTGCACGATGACACACACGAAATTATTTTCTTTTTGAGGTTAAAGTTTATGAAACTTACGTTTTAATGTACAAGGCTTTTCATACGGATCCTCATCGTGTTTTCCAAATATCGCACAAAGTCTTGGACTACAAATTGATTCTTCCTTATTCAGCGGTTCTAGTTTTCGCCTAAAATTTCAGTTGAAAAATTAGCAAAAGAATTGAAATAAAATTTATCTGCATTTTCGTACACTTCGCAAACGTCGGGCTCGCGTTTTTCACATTGACAGCACCATTGTGGGTTGTAGCACGTTTTGCATTGTTCGCTTATCGTCAGTAGCGCAGGACAAAAGTTACTTGGTTCCATGTTATTTACAGATCACAATACGAAATTTTAGTTTGTTTGTTGTTTTTTTAATTAAATTTTGCTATTTATTTGCAATTTTTTTGTTTCTCAAAATTAAATTTTTGTTTTTGTTAATTATACGATAAATTTAAATTTTTTTTTGTCGCTATTCGAAATTTTTCATTTTGAAATACATGTGACTTTTTCTTTCCAGTAATTTGAAGTTTTTAAAAATTCTTCTTCTCCTTCTTCTTCTTCGGGGAATCACCATGTCAACAAGAGATAGCTTGCTGAGTCGCGTTAAGAAGGTTCAATGTGAATGCGAAGTTCAGGAGGTTTTTTTTTTGAAGCTACTAAAGTTGGCTGATAACTTAATTGTAAATATATGCAGATGTGTTGTGCGTGTTATAACGTCCGCCATGTAACTGAAATCATTTTAATCCTTCCCGAGTTTGAAGACCAATGTTCTGGGAATTTCCTACTCTGCGTGTCGGCAAATCAGCGAATAGGTGACTTGCCGAGTTGAGTTCCGGGACTTCATCTACATTCCAAATGTGACAGCGTAGAGTGAATTTAGTAGTGCGAGGGGAACAAGTGTGTATATGGAAGTGTCTTATGAGAGATCTGAAAAGATTCAAAAGTGAAAGAGTATCTGAAGGAGTAGATTGATAGTGTGGCTGTGAATAATGGCCCGATTGATGTTGCAATATGTAATATTGCAGATGTTATATTTATTTGCGAAGATAAAGAGGATATATGGCGACCATCAATTGAATTATTCCAACGACGTTGTCAAGAGAAGCCTGAGACCTTCATGTCGATGTCCTTCAATTCAGCGGATATCGGAGTACGATCATTGGTATGTGATGGTCTGCAAGGTGCTGTAGTATCTATCTGCACTGGTATTTCCATGAATACATATGCGGCTAGGCTTCCAGAACAAAAGGAAGCAAAATACACCAGATTTGGGATTGTAAAGTAAAAATCTGGTTTCCAACACATAAGGACGACTTTTACCTACGATTGCAAAGCGGATAAGATAGGTTTACTGTCTGACGAATATCTTCTATGATAACTTCTTGAAAAATATTGATCTTCTAAATTAATTAAGTTGGATTGATTAGTTAGGTTAACAAATTCCAATCCAAATAACACCTTCTGGATTTGCTGACCCCCAGCAGAAGAAGAAAAGCAAATTTTTCTGTGTGGCACTGTTTTGCTGTAAGTACCTTAGATTTAGAAAATAGTTACTATTATTGTGAGGATTGCACCGTTAGTCCTTCAGCCGAGTTACGCAAACACTTACGACCGTATTCTGAGCAATAAGACAGAGTCGTCACAAGTCAAGTCATATCAAATCTGGCACAAGGTTATATGAACTTTGGCAAGAAGGCAAATTGTTTTCTCTTGGGACTAGTGCAGGATAACGACGCCAGAACACGGCTGTTACGCTGTAAACAAATGAGTATAAATCAGGAGGCTCTATATTTTGATTGCATAGTTTTGGTATAGTTTTGATCTTTCTTAAGACATCTCTCGTTTCCCATAACAAATTGTCCGTGTGATTACAACTTTTTTTTATAAATTCTGGTTTTAAGGACCAAATTAAAGACTTGACGCTTGCAATGCAGGGAAATCTCGGTGTTTTCAAGTGAAGATATTGAAACGCTCTACAGCTTACTTTGCGCCCATTGTCCCCCATCGCTTTATTTGCATTTTGCTCACTTCTTATGTCATAATATATTGAAAGTGAGGGTGGGTGAGGCTAAAAATAACCCCAATCACAGCGAATAGACTTGCACGGGATGGAAGGCTAACTGTACCATCAACTAATGGCGTTTTAATATATTTTTATTTATATTTTCTAGTAGAAAAACAAATTCGCTTTGCTATAAAAGTCAATGTTAAAATTACTTTAATTTTTACCTGTAATTTTCTTGTTTATTTTAAATATTAATTAATTCATTTACCTGCCATTTAATATTTTTAATAAAATTACATGGCAGATAAATGAAATAAATTTCATATTTGTACATAAAAACGTGATGCAAATATTTACATATATAATAATTCTATTGATTTTATTGTGTAAAGGAAACTATCATCGAAAAAACTCAGGTCAAGTATCGTAGCCGTTGGCTTGGTTGCTCGCGTACAATGTATGCAATTACGTCACTGATTTCTCGGAAACATAGAAAACCATATGTACCCATAGTCAGATCCAAATGACGGAAGTGATTAACGTCTCGAATGCAACCGTCATATAGAAAATAATTCTCTGTTTGGTTAGCATTGCAACGGAAAAGAATGAAATTTTTCCAACGCGTCATAAGGAGTATCCGATCAGCTGTTTTAAATCCGGAGCATATTAACTTAAATAAACTGTTGTAACTGCCCGATTGGGAACCGATAACCGCCATTTCCATCGGCTTGCTAGTATAGCCGGGATAACTATTTGCGTTTGGTGCTGAACATAAGTGTATAGTATACTTAAAGACCTCTTCCTCGCCTTTATCGTAACCTTTATAGGCTTTAGGTGTTTCACGTCTTTGAAAGCATGTGAATTCTTCGTCCTCTTTCGTTCTTTTTTTATATCCGTATAAATCCACCTGTCTTGCCTTTTCGATCGCTAACAATTTCTGCGACTCCGGTGTAAATGTTTTTACATTTCTGGCACTTGCATTTACTATTGCTGCGGATGGAAAGTTTTGGCATTCTTACCAAAAACTTGACTTTCGTAAGCTGCCTTTTCAGATCTGATAATATTTCCCAGCCTTTCAAGTTCCCATCGCTCAAGCCATGAAGCTTTTCCCCCACCTTTCATATTGTTATTTGGATTCAATCCCTTTTGTTTTGTCTGTTCAATACCTAATAATCGCTTCGACTCTGATAGAGAACAGCTTTCTTCTTTATGATCTGATTGCATTTTTTCTGATTCCATACCTGTTTGTTTGCTTCTAAAGAAGGGATAGCAATCTGCTTTCGATGATGGATGAGAATGTTGGGTTTGTTTACAGAATTCTTCGGATAGATAATCTGCCTTATCGGCTCCAATTGTTTTCTTCAATCTTTCAACTTCCCATCGTTGAAAGCGCGACACGTCTTTCTCGTCGTCACAATTTTCGTTCGCATCTAATTCGTTTCGCACTGACTCTTCGAAACTTAATGACTTCTTCTTTCCATTTTCAAGTAAACTTTCTTTTTTTGGTTTTAACCGCATCACCTTCAAGTCCATATCTGCAGATCCCCTTGTATGATCCCACCGGCGAATCACATCAACAGGTGATGTATAGTGTTTGGTGCCGGTATAGAAATCTTCACATTCGTCAATTGTTTCATTGCGTCGTAGGGCTTTCTTAATCCTTTTACATTCCCATCGTTGAAGATACGAGATTCCAGCCCCCGCAAGTTTGTGTTTGCTCTCATCCCTTTTTATTGGCTGTTCAGACTGAAATAATCTCTGTCTTTCAGTTTCCAACAAGCTTTCGTTTCTGGGACTTACTTCCGTCATTGTTGATTCAACATCTGTGACCCTTTTTATAAAGTCATCATGCTTATATGTATCAAGCGGTGAACGAAGATGTTTGGCACCTTTAGAAAACACATCGTGTTCTGCACTTGCCTCATCAGATTGCCTTGTATCGCGCAGTTTCTCATCTTCCAATTGTTGAAGAAATAAAAATTCTTTTCCTTCTTTTTCTCTTGTGTCCCTATATACTTGCAGCGATTCTTCAAGTTCAATAGACTTTCCTTCAATGGGAACTGACCGAGCAATTGCTAAATGCCCTTCAGATAGCATTTTTGGAAAATCGGCAAAATTCTCCGCGTTCGGCGTTGAATGAATGCTTTTGTTGTTTTCAAAATGTTGCGCGCTTTCATCGCTTGACTGATTGGATTCTTTCGTATTCTTTCCATTTTCTAGTCCAAGTGATCTTTTTTCTTTTGGATTTGACTGGATGCTTGCTAATTTCACGTCTGTTAGCCTTCTTGTAGAATCAGGAAACCGTTTTGCACCAGACCTCGAAAGAAGGCGCTTGGTCTTCTTTTTGGTCACATTATGTTTCTTTTTCGTAACATTAACCTTTTTTTTATATTTGTTAACATCGTCCTCTTCAATGTCTTCCATTTCTTCCTCCAAAATTTCTAATTCGCTGGATGTTGACCTCAGCTCGAGTTCCTCTAGATTAGAATGTAATTCTTCATCTTCAAAATCACTAATCTCACGCAA
This sequence comes from Glossina pallidipes, assembly GCA_000688715.1. Classification (NCBI taxonomy): domain Eukaryota; kingdom Metazoa; phylum Arthropoda; class Insecta; order Diptera; family Glossinidae; genus Glossina; species Glossina pallidipes. The sequence continues at coordinate 858,280 of KK499822.1, forward strand.
CTTTTCACAAGCCTCGTTCGTGTCTTCAAAGCAAATAACTTCATTCAATGACAATACTTCCCCATTAGGGTCTAAGAGAGATTTCTCAAATAATGCCGGTGAATCATCATATGGTTTAGCCTTCACTCCTATACGGCGTATTTTTACGACGTGTAAGGAAAACGGGCTACATTTGTTCGAATCCATCAGGATAGAATTTAATTCCTTAATAAAAACGTCGAATGACCGAAACATTCTCACTGTCGCGTACTTTTCTACACTCTCTATACTATCCTGCTCGTTCGATACGGCCGGTATTCGGTGTCGAAAAGGGTCAAACAAATATATGAATTCATTTTGTTTCCAGATGGTGTACATTTGATAATTGATTTGCAATAATAACTTTGTATCTCCGCCCACAAATCCCTTTTCTACATTTAGCGTCAAGTCCGTGAACTTGTAAGATGGCACCCAACGCCAAGAGCCCACATACCTTTTCGGAAAGAGCTCTATCTCTGCCTGAAACTGGCCAATATTGAACTGAGCGGGAAGTTCGTTGACATCTATGGGATCAGAGTTGGCGTAATTAAGCCAATACGTTTGGAAAAAGTTGACGCCGTAACAAATGATATTATCCACTGTTTTCGTGTTCCAGGTAGCCGGATGATTGATCTTCGAGACCACTAAAGCAGTGACGCAGGCTGGCAAAGCGCTTCGATTACGCAAGAGCTCGGCTGGATTTAAAGACAAATGTAACGTTGCCGCCACATACGCGGTGTCGTCATTAATGATATTGTACTCAGGCCGTTGTTCACTATAATCACGTTGGGTCGTATAGCCAGAGGCAGTGATTACCTTGGCGATTTTTAATTCACGTATAGTGCACAGGTCTTCTTTATTTAACCCGCTTAGATGTGTAATTAAGTGCAAAACATTACGTAGTGACTTTAAGGTCAATAAAACCGCCACTCCGTCTTTTTCAACCGAATGGAAATCAGTAACATCTCTACCGCAAACGTCAAATATGAAAAACACTCCACAGTTGATCCAGATCATTATGTACAATTGATTCACCTTTAACAGATAGAACGTTCGTTCACGTAGAATGTTGCCTAAGACGGCCTTCACATTTTTTAAACATAGCATATCTGCAACCTGGCAAACACCCGTCTGATTAGGCTTCTCGGTACATCGTGACGGGATTGAGCGGATTGACGGGATTGACGAGATCTTCACCAATTCGATTTGAAACTTACACCCCAATAACACAAATTCTCTCAATATATTTAGCTCATGTGGAGCATATATTTCATGGGATGACACAAGTTGGTTATCGCTTTTCTGTGAGGCAGCATACAGCATTAGGCCATTTTGCAAAACCTCCTCAATTATTTCCGAGTTCCACGTGGTCTCTGGATTTAAATGAAATCGGGCAAAGGCTACCAAATAGGTAGCAAAACGAGCCGGGGCAACGTCGTGTGCTTCGGAATCCGTTTTAAAATTGATCTTCGATTTAACTAAACCTATAGGATTGCCGAGACTATTGCAATCATTACTCTTCCCTGTTTCAGCTGTAGGGGAAAGGCTTAGCTTGAAAATTCGAATGCAAAGATTCCTAAAAACTTACATTTTAATTTAGAGAGTTTTTCTACATATCGGCCTTTAGCACATTTGTCAGCAGCATGTGCACAAGGTTGTGGACTGAAAAGTGATTCCTGTTCCTTCAGTGTTTGCAACTTTTCTCTAAAAATTATTTAAAAAAGCGAAAGACAGAAGAAGAAAACAAGGACCAAAAGAATTATCATAAAAATGTTGTCTGAAAATTACAATCCGCACAAGTTTGTTTCTCGTGGTTGTGTCCAGCATTGGCTGCGCGTTCTTGCATTATTACGTGCTACACGTTTCGCATTTGCTGCCACCTTCAAGCAATTGTTGCAAACGTCTTGCTGAGTTAATGCCATGACTGTTAATGATTAGAATATAAAATTTTATTGACTTTTTTCCGCTTATTTTTCTAATAACCAGTTGAATTTTTTTCTTTTTTAAATTGAAAATATTTTTTTAAATTTTGATGTGAGTTATAGTATACGAAAATAAAGAATAGGACGAAGTCTTATGCTGTCTGACACATACACCTATGTAAGCTAAATAATCACTTAACACATCCGCAACTTTTGTTGAAAATTTGACCTCGAAGCAAGAAGAATGAATTTGATAAGTATATGATACCAAGTTCCAAAGCCAAATATATCGACAGAACAACGTTGGAAAAATGAACAAAGGGCATCAGAGTCCGCTACATTTAATGCTTATACCGATGATACCAACCCGCCCTAGTAACGAACTAGTGGCGAAAATCGTTTTATTTCTTTGTTATTCCACTGCTTTACTACATTAACGTATGTTAACATTGTAAACAGAAGTTTATTTCCCTTTCTCTCTCTCCTGTTTCCTCACTCAATTTCACACATTTTCTAGTTTCACTTGCACAATCAACGTTGCACTGCTAAGTTGCATAAACGAAGGCAAACCTGCTTAAAGGGTTGACGGCGCGTAGCAAGCTCGATTTGGTGGAACTGGAAGGGAAACACGCATCGTGAGGTACTAAAGTGTGCCTGGACGATTGATTTCCCTACCTGTTATCAAGAACTAACGCAATTACAGCACGGCATTGAGGTAAAACGTTAATCAACAAGCGAAGCGACAATTCTTCCATCACGACATTATTAGATCACCAACATGATAATAGATGACGTGTATTAATGCTGCTGCCCGAGTCTGGCATCGTCAGATTACCGTTTATTTCGTTTTCTTTACGGTATAAATTTGATTTCAAAAGAAATCTCTGAAAATCAATTGGCTCAGTTTTTCACTTCCATATCCCGAAATTCTAGTATGATGCCGATGACAGTGCTTTAGAAACAATATCAAAAGGCTGGCAATCAAACCAGCGCAGACTTGTTTCAATAAAGTTGCTTCAAAATACGCGAAAGAAGTGCTTAAATATGACTGAAATAACACCGCGATGTTTTTCCTCCTTTTTCCTCTTTCTCTCCTACATTTCATACGACAAAGTTGAATACCTAGCCACAAATAAAGACAAAATAGCAATTCATAGGCCCAAAGAGGTTAGACCAATTACGGGCATGTTTAATTTGACTCCAACTAGTGGAATTATTCCCGATGTCCGCAAGTGTAGTTTTGTTTTGCCTCTACATAAGCCTGCTAGTAGATAATCTATTGCGAATTATAGACGTATTGCGAAACTTTCCGTCAATTTTTTGAAGAACTTGTAACAAGTAGATTAGCTAATGTTATTGAGTTAATTGTCTCTACATATTAGCATGGTTTCGTAAATGCAAAGCTACTGTTACTACTAATCTCTTCGACTTCGTACTTCATGTCCACCTAGCATGCAGGTGGATGATGATGCAAAATCGTTTTTGCTTTGTATACGCCATTAAGACGGCGGATTATAGTTTTCGAAGCATTTAACTCTATTAAACCTGAAAATATCTGGAGAACTTGATGTGAATAAAATAATTGATTTTATTAAAATTGCTAAACTAACTATCTAATAATAATTATACCGTAATGTGTTTCTTATATACCTCTTAAGTATGAGTAATTATTTTGTAAATTACTTAAAAATGTTAAGAAAAAACGTTAGGAACGCGCGCCCAGTGGCCTATGGGGGGATCGAACCCGCGACCTTCGCGTTATTAGCACGACGCTCTAACCAACTGAGCTAATAGGCCGTGTTTGCGACGACCGACGTTGACAAATATAAAATCGCAGGTTAACCAATCTCTCCCGCTAGACACCAATGCTAGACATCAAGCGCTTATCGCATTGAAAAACATTTGCATTTTATAAGAAAATAATGTTTTTGCTTGCTTTTGCAAATGTCGTTTGATTCAGGAAATTCAGACTCGTTCATTTAAATTTTTCTCATTGGTTCCACATTCTGTATAGCACATTCAGACTCGCTCATTTCATTTAAGAGATTTCATAAAAAAACAGAAAGTATTTTTGCATTGAATGACAGAAACGAAAATCCCTGAAAAAAGGGTGAATGGGGAAATGTATAAAAAGTGAATTATACAAGCGCTAATAGTTGCGGTCCTGTTACGCGAATTTGAGAGAAAAACAGCTACATTCTGTGCATTCTGTATATATGCTGTAATGTGCTCTATGATATACACATAAGTGTGTATGTACGAACAGTAGTTAGGTAGAAAATGTATTTTGTTTTCTTTTCAACCTTTATTTGTTATTGAAGAATTCTACACTTTATACCCACCAATTGCGTCAAGTTCGCCAGAATCTCCTATTTGCAGTGTTGAACAAAAAGTGGAACCATCTTATTATTTCGTTTTTCTTGATTATACGTATTTATGAATCCTGTGTAGGTGCAGTTTACACAGGACTGCACTAGTTGTTTACTGCCTAATATTTTATATATAAATAGAAATAAAAAAGTAAATGACTATACGTCGCCAAGTGTCCGATTTCGTAGCAAGCAATAACGTCAAAAAGAGATGTTGGCTTAACACCAACTAACAGATGGCATAGTTATTTGTAATTACTTTTGCTATCGACTTATTTTCCTCTAGTGATGTACAGTGTGCTGGGGTTTAGCTACTTAGCCATTGTGAATGAATTGTGTTGTAAAGTCGAGCCATTAGTAGTTTTCGTTAATTTTTTGTATAATAAATTTCGTCGTAGTCATAAAATACCATAATTTATTTTATTTAATGCCTTTTATTTAACTAATCTATTCAATGATTCAACGATTGCGAGCACGCCATAAAAGTGTGATGAGAAGTGATGTGTGATTTCTCATAAATTTAGATAATTGCTTTTTTCATTTTTATATCCTATGATACTTCTGCGTCGGGGCGTATCAAGTTTAGCCAGATGATCGCCACCTCCAGGAGACTGTAAAGTCTTTTATTAAGCCGATCGATTCAAAATTATCATATAAATCGAATTAGGCCTCTTTGTCTGTCTCTCCGTCTAGTATCTGTATATCTGTGTTTAATCCGCAGGTTGAAATGTTCGAGATGTTTTCATGAAATTTGATACTTTGGCGTGTTTGAACCTATTAAAGACGGTTTTAGCTATCATTCCCTATACACAGTCCCATCAAAAAAAAACAAAGAAAGGAAAATCAGAAAAATATTCAAATTATATAAAAAAACAAGGTGCAATGTTTAATACCTTTATGCAAAAGTCTGGGAAACGCGGTTATTGGGATGGGTTTCCAACTCCCTCCCGTATAAATACAAAAAAAAAGACTATACATAGCAACAAAGTCTAATTCTTATATTTGCAAAACAATGTATTCTTACATGAATTTGAAGTACGTAGATCCATTTTGCAAAACTCTTCTCATATAACGGTTATGATGGAAAGTGGGCCTATATTCGGCAATAAACTATAATTTCTGACATTTTATGACGAAGTAAAGTGAGGAATTACATTAGCCACAGCGATATAAGGTTGTCATAATCGTCCTTGCCTTGGTCTGAAGAATCCTTTTGAGTTTTCTCCTGAGATATAAGTCGCTGACTACGGCATGATCATAGCTTCTGGCAGGTCGCTAACCTTATTTCGATGGTCGCTCGAACGGCGACCACATGAGCAATGCTTTCGTCAGTGATCATCCTTTTTGGCAAACCGGAAAGTTCGCCGTCACCCAAGCCGTGCGACCACGCTTCAATTCAGCCAATCAAAATTTCGATAGACTGACTGAAACGATTGTCTAACTGCCTAGCGATGCAGGCGTAAAAACATGCTCCAATTTTTGTGGCGTCGTCACGCCAAAGCCGAAAACTCTTCAAATAACCTAAGTGTTCCTAAAGAAGTTGATGTGAATTTTACCTTTGCTTTAAAAGCAGAATGAGGAAAACTCGTTTAACTATTTTTTAATAATTTTCAATTTTATTATTATCCATTGGTTATATTTGATTACTTTCTCCGTTTTCTGTATTATTTGGCTGCAATATTGTTTTTAAATAAATTCATCTGTTTTTGCTTTTTTGATACTTGCATATGAAATTACGTTAATGCTTTTAGTATGAGAGTTATAGATAGTTATCAATAAATAATTAACCCTATTGCGGAAGTTGATATGGATTAAAATCATTCTGATTTCACCCTACTTTTAATTGATTGTCGAAAATTGAAAGTAACTTTTTAAATTGCGGTCCCGGTCTTTGGTAATTGGATCAACTCTTAATTCGAGATACATATTCCAATCGTTCTTTACATATGTAAAGATCGGCAGATTTCATAAAAATAATTTAAATTTTTTAAATATTTTATCGCAAATTTTTTTTGAAATTTAGTTTTTTACATTAGTAAGAGTTTGGGAAAAGAGATTCTTTACCGCTTTAATTGAAAATTTAAAAAAAAAATCATTTTTAGCTTTTATAATTAGCATAAAAGTTTTTTTCTATGTCCGCCAACTTTCGGTGACAATCTTAAAATTCAAATAAAGAAGATTCAGACTTGACTTGAGAACATTTACTAATTTACTGGTATATCTATAAATTTATGTACATCTAATTCTCTTTTTTCACGAAGTTATTTAACGCGAGTTAAAAAGAAAATAAATTTCTTTTTTTACACGAATTCCTTTCTTTTAACACGATTCTCAATATGCTGTACTATTTTTTTACTGAATTCTTCTGACGATTTTTTTTTTGATATTTCTAGGAATTTTTTTTAATTTTCACTCCTCACAAATGTGCATTGTAAGTTCGCGTTATATTTTTCACCATTCAGTTAAATTGTGTCGATTATATGCGTGTATGGATGGGATTCTCCGAATGAAGCTCAGACTACAGATGTAATGTGTTTTTTATGCCATTTAATTTGCTTTTGCAAAGTATAATTTATTTTATCATATATAATATATTTAGCGAATTAAACAATGTGTAAGCGTGGAAAAGGTTCTAAAGTGAACTCTAATAAAAATCTTGTTATGTGTTGTATTGTGCTTTTCAGTTGCTGTTTTACCTCTATTTTTCCATTTAGCCCATATCTTTTTTTACACGAATTTGTTGGGAAAGAAATTATCGTGTAAAAAGAGAATTAAGCGTATATATACTTTTTTTTTCTTTGATTAACGAAATCTGAAATTGGCTTCATTCTCCTCTTCACAGCCCATGTTTGATGTGATGTTTGATATCACGCATTGTAGAGCCACACAATCAAGTGCACAATCAACTTATGGTGCAATCCGTTTGACATGTGGAAAAAATAGGGACAAAGTGTAAATTTTCTCATATCACTCGCCTACGGCTAGTAAACACTAGTTTCCGTAAGCTGGAGGTCATCTGTCTATATTTCTGTAATGTTTCCCTTAAAAAATTATTTTATGTAACAGAAGACATCACTTCATTTCAGGTGGTGAACTGTATCGGATATCAGACGTAGATTACCAGGTGTAGAGGAAATTCCCTATAGGCTTTGTCTTTTTCTAGTATGAATCAAAACGGTGGTAAAAATTGTTTCATTTATATTGGGCTGAAAGGGCAACCGTGTTGAAGTTGTTCACGGGAAGAATTCACTTTTAAGTCAATTGTCATAAGAATCCCAGCTCACCTCAGACAGACATGGATTCAAATCAGTGTTAGTCAGAAGAGGCAATGTCTGGTGAATGCGACGAAGAGTTTACAAAATTCTAATTCACTTTTACTAACGCTTCCTCGGTGGTTTTGTCCATAATTTTCTGAACACGTCTTGCTGAAATCGTGACATCGCGGTTTTTGATCAGAAGAGGCAATATCACCATATCACTCTAGTTCTGTGTTGCTAACACCTTATTTGGCGGTTTTTCTCATAAGCTTCCGAACATATTTTGCTGATATCACGATATTGGGGATTTTGGCACAGGCAAGGCCTAACTGTGCGACAGCGCTTACTTCTATGCTCTTTCGACAATGCATCGGATCGCGCTTTCATCATCTGCGACAGTTCACCAGGAAATCTGTATTAAGCAGGAGAAATAACTTTTCCCGCTCTTAGGGTCTTTTTGTCTTAAAACACGATTGCGAACAATCCTGTTGTCCATATTTGTCGCTTGAAGTTTAAAGCGAACTTCATTGACTTGACAAATGCTCACAGACAAAAGAAGGCAGACACCTTCCTTTAGAGAAAACGTTCAAGAATTATTTCTACAACTGATGCAAATTTGTTTCGTTGGCGTCAAAAATTTAATCTAATTAGATGATGGTCATGGTTTATATAATAGATGTTTTTTCGTATATTTATTTTATAATTTGTAGGCATATATATTGAATAAGTTTTAGCGACGTAAAGTAAGAAAAAAAAACAAATGTTTCGTCCACAGTTAGGCATCTGGTTTTTAACATATCTTTTTTTCTTTGCTTTGGATTTCTTCATTCGAATATTAAACAAGATGTTAAGGAAATCTTCCATGCATATTGATATTGTATATATATATATATATGTGTTATATGTTTGTATATAAAATGGATATAGATTTTCGGGGATTATATTAAAAATGGTTGGTTTTCAATCTGTTTTAATCCGTCTTATAAAGAGAACGTTATTTGATAACAGTTTAGAGTAAAAAAAACATCTCCAAGTCATATCGTTTTTAATTTTTTTTTTTTTTTTTTTTTTAAGCTGTTTAAAGGGGATTTTTCATATTTACCGAAAATGCTTTCTATTCTTTATTGTTTTTTATTTCATTTTTTTTTTTTTTGTTTGTATTTAGTTAAGAAATGGCAGCAAAAAGATTATTTGTTATTATTGTTATCGTTGATAAAGATTATACATCCATCCATCTTGCAATTAATTTGGAATTTTCTTAATTTTTGTATTTACATTAGCATATATACATAAAGGAGTGATGGACAAAAGGTACAGATACCCAATATCGTCATACGTATTTAATTAAGTTTTATTAAATGCAGTTTTTTTACATTCAATTACTTTTCAGATTTAAATAATATATTTTTTCATATGCAAAAGTTAAAGTTAAGTTATATATATACTTTTGTTGATACGTTTAGTTTTACATTCTGTTCAAAATTATAAATTTTATTGATTTGTTTATTTATTTATTTTTAATATCTAATATCTAGATAAGAAAATTGCAATCATATTTATTAACAAAGTGAAGAAAACGTTTCTCTTCTCCTTTATCACTGCAGGAGATGACACACCATGGCCGTTACAAAGATATATTGTACACAAAATATTGGATGAGTGCTTTATCATTTAAATAAATTTCTTTTCTATTTTTTCATTTTTATTTGTTTTTTTTTACATTTTTTTAACATAAAATTCATGAAAACCATTTACTTCTCTCTATCGATGTGAGTGGAAAGGATGTTTATAATCTTGAAGTTAATCTGAAAGTTTTTCTTTCTTACAGCTAACTAAGGGCGTTGAATGTTACATTGCTCAATAATTCTCCGGTTTAACACATATGTTGCAACACCGCTGACAGACCCATGACTTCTAGGAGGCGTGTCAAAATTTAATGACGACAGTATCTCTTTTCTAGCTTTGAAGGGCATTCGCTGTTTTCTTTGTACTTACATGACTGCCTATTTGTCTCTGGAAGGTCGTCAATCAACTTAATTCGATTGCCGATGGTTGTAGGCAACCCGTCTGATTAAGGCTTCATGTCAGGTGCAGACGTTAAACACACAGAGCTATCTGTCTCTGGAAGGTAACGATGAATCTATGTTGTATTCATTGTCGCAAATCGCATAACGTATCCTTTTTATTTCACCTGAAAAGCTCCAACAGCTCTGAGTCGTCAACACGTTGTTATCAAAAATCACCAAACGCGGCACCCACCTTGAACAGCTTTCTCATAGGCAAATGTTTATCTATAGTCGTCGATAGATTACCTTTTAATATCTTCGCGATGCCAACTGTTTTCGGTCTTCCAAAGAGATTTTGTGCACTTCTTTTAGGTTATTTTGGAAAAACTACCGACTTTGTTTAAAATTAGCGAAACGACTCAAAAATTTATTTTTTCGACAGGCAAAAGAGTCGCCACAACACCTTGCAATGCTGATTGTTTACGGCGTTTTTTCTTATCAAAAAAACAAGATCGTTTAACCAGCAGACGAAATTCAAATTTTTCCGTTGTCTTGAAAACTACAAAAGTCATGAAACTTTGGCACATAGCGTTGAGGATTGGTGCTGTCGAGCAGTCATGGGCCTGTCAACAGCGCTACCATATACGTGTCACATCAGTGAGTTATATTGAGTGATCTGTTTGTTGAGTTTCAAAACAGGAGAGGGCAAGAGAAATCGAGAAATTTTGCATATAAATACTCGTCGGAGGCCCTGCGGAGAATATATACTTTTGTTCGGTGTCAATAATGAATCGCGGGCTGGAATATTGATAATAATTTCCGCCACAATGAAATGTAATGCATTGAAAATTGTAATAAATGACATAATACTCGAAAGCTGTACCTTAGCACTCAGTCAGATAAATACATTTCCGTATATACATATCAATCGATAAGCAAATTGAACGACAAATAAGCCGATGAGTCGATGCCCCCAAGAGAGAGAGTGCGATTTTTTTACGGGTAGTTAAAGCACATTTTCTTACCAGCAGCTTCGACTATAAAAACAACTAAGGAAGTTATAGGGTCAGCATTAACGTACCGTATTCCACATCGCTTAGTGCAGTTATTCATACAACGACTTTTCAAAATAGGGCGTTACATAGAAAGCGGTCGAAAAAGTGGTCCCATCTATTTTTAGTAAAGCTCGTCTTACGTCGGCGTCCCGAATCTCATCAAAATACCTTAAACAATACGACTTGCCGCTTGAACATAAAGTTGCCTGAACAAACATCGGACGGGCAGACAGACAAGCCTAGATCTTAAATAGTTCAAAGAATGCAGTTAATGGGTTGAACACAAAAATACTTGCGACAAACATTAGACGCAAAGACGGGCAGACATACAGAAAAGTTTAATTAGGTTCATAAAGTGATTTGGAACCGATTGCTACAATAGAAGCTGAGTCTATCTCAAGTCCTTCTGGCTGTTGCATGCGTTCATACAAACCAAACGAGGTGTAGGATATAATGGTGCTAATGAAACGTCCTTGTAGACAAGTTTGAAGAATATTAGCGAATGCGGGCGCAGCAAGATTCGTAGGAAAGATAAAAAGATCATGGATAAATAAATATGGACTCACAATGGACGCGAGGAAATACATGGAATGGCAACGATTTTCAACAAAAAGATTTATATTTGAATGAAAGCAATGTCCGCATTTTAACAAGAATTATTTAGAATAACAATTATATCTGGATCTGACCTTTTATATCAGTTAGTAATCGAGAACGACATAGAGAAATATTTCCGTAATCGGAAACAACCCTGTAAGAATACATTCCAGTGTCCGCCGTTCCATTGGCGCGGATATATTCCTCTTATTTGGGAATTTTCATGTGAACAACAAGTACGAATTCGCATTTTTTCTTGAAAAGAAGCAAACGCGTTCTTGTTTTATACCCCTTTGTAGCCATTTGTTGTCATTTCCAGTGTATATCTGAGGTAAAAACTAGTGACATTTCGCATATTCTAACTCTATTGTCGTTTTTTTCTTTTAATTTGGATAATGTTAGCGACATGCACCTAATCCGCGATCACGTGTTTGTGAGACTTTCTTATCGAGAGTAAGTTCTTTCAGATTTTATCTTGCTTTGTGTAATAAAAAAAAACAATGTTAAGGATGAACTACTTGCGTCGCAAAGAAATTATTCATTGTTCGCATGCAAAAAATGGTTTATATTTTAGAAAATTGCGCTCTATAAACTTTTTCATTATTGTGCAGTCACTCATATTGTCCAGACCTGAACTTTTTCGGCGACAATACACCAACTGGCCCGCTCGTAATAAGATGATACTATGTGTAAGCTGGCTATATGATGATTTATTAGAGCATCCAGTTCACCTTCGCGAAATACATGGTAATAGCGGTGGTGGGTCGTGGCACCACCTTGCGATGGGCTGTCAAGGGATGCGGTCGAGCTATTAGAATGCTCCCACGACTTAGTGGATTGATTGTTCTGCAATTCACTTTTTTCATCGGCAATTGCTTTAGCTTCTTTATTCTCCTCTTGGACTCTTTCGGAGTTCAGATTTACGGAAGTGCATTCAAAGTTATTTGCTTCGAGTTCGGGTGTATGCCTTTCGGAATTTTCATTTTCGTCTTGCCGCGACTTACTCACGGTTTGTTGCAAGTGCTCCTCGTTATCGTTCTGAGTTTCGTTTTCGTCTTCTTCCACTATTACGTTATGCTCCGCTTGGTCAATTTCCTCTTCATCGTCATCCCTTGTGGAAGAGTCTTCATCTTGCAATAGATAAGCGGTCTCTGGATGCAAGTTGTAGTGACGATTTCTTTTGTAGCTGAATTTTGATATTTTGCAATTCTCATATAATTGCAGCGAGTAGCTACGTTCGTTTTCCTCTTCGTCATCGTCTTCGTCCTCTTCCTGTATTGTGAAGCTGCGGGTTTGAGAGGATAGCGAAGAAGTAGAGGAAGACGCAGGTGATTGATTCAGACTGGGTTGTGTTGACAAATTGGCCAACATTAGGCGACGCTCTCTGAGTTCATCTCGTAACGCCATCAAGTCCTTTTCGCTTAATCTCTTGCGGTAATTGCTAAACGGGTCATCAATATCTTCTTTACTAATATCTGTATCATGACCTTCTGCGCGTTCGCTATCCCTTTTCTCTAATTTACGGATTAGCTGCGCGGTTAATTGCTCGGCAAATTCAGCACAATCTTGTGGTTGCATGATCGTCTTTTTGGTATCGTTGTCATACTTTTTCGGCAAAATGTCGCTCTGAACATCATCGTTAAGTATAATGTTATGGGAGGTAACAGGATCAATTTTTAAATTTCCATTACGATAGTGCAACTGATTTATTTTGATGTTCCCATTTAGCTCTTGATTGTTTTCGATACTTGTAGATTCATCTGATCGTTGATCTGGCTTATCATCCGGCGGGCTATTGCCTTTGGTTTGGTCTAAGCTGGCAGCGGCACTTAAAGTATTTGATTTTGGGGCACTTATAACGCTATCCACAGAATCGGGAGATGAAGGCTCACTTGAATCACTGTCGAGATCATCGATCGCGGGATTGTAGATCTCGAGAGATAATAGTTTTGGTATGTTGGGTATAGCCGCGCCCGTTGAAGCTGAGGAGCGCCTTACTATGGGAAATGCCTGTTTAGTCAATTGCAGGGTTGGCTGTTTACCATATTTGGGTATGACGGGCAAGTCCTTAATAGTTTCTTTAGTGATTTTACTAGCAACTGGTCTTACCATTATTTGTTTTTTCTCTGCTCCACTGTTTTGCGAGTTTTTAAACTTTTCCTGTTCAAAGGAATTCTGCTTTTTGATGTGAGCTTCGTCGAAATTGAAGCGCGACGTACTGATTGGTTGGGTGGTTGGTAAACTTGGGTTTTCTATGGTTTTCTTTGGCGGAGGCGTTAGTATTGCCATAGCTGCTGTTACAGTAGTCACAGAATGCGGTGGAGAAGTTACTGTAATCTGAGCAGCAGCCGGGGAATGAGCTGGTGTTGGTGGGCAAGGCAGAATTAAGGGTGACGTTGGTACTGACGGTATATTTTCCGTTTTGTTACACTGATTAGGAGCAATGGAGTTGCCGCACTTATTTTGACAAAGATTCTGATGAACACAACATCCTCCTCCATTACTCGAAGACGAATTACTCGAACTGGAATTAGAATTTTGATGTTGCTTTTGATAATTAAGTTGCTGTTGGTGTTGCTCTGGCTTGGGTATGTAGATAACTGAAGCGAAGCTATCCTCCGATTCTATACTAGTATCTGATTGCAAACTATTGTCTTTGGAGGAGTCCGATCCCGATTCGCGAGAGTGACGTCTTGCTTTTTCCTCACCTTCGCTTGCATTACACTGGCTGCAACCTTGATGGTAAGCTGTACAATAACAGCCTGCGCTGGCACACTCTACATTCTTGCAAATGGTCACAGGGCCTGCAAAATTTTTTACCGCCATATTGTTAACGAAATTACTTTGCTTTTGTAATAAGTGATGGAGATGGTTTTGGAAGTTGCTAACAAAAGGAAAATATTGTTGTTGCTGCTGCTGTTGTTGTTGTTGGTCTTGGGAAGCTTGGTAATGATAATGGTGATGATGGTGCTCGTGAGTGCAAATTTGGGCGGCCACTTGTTGTTGATGCTTCTCGCTTTCCTGTTTTTTCGTGGTATCTACACCATTTGAAGCCATTTCGTCGCTTGAGGAAGTTTTTAAATTCTGCATAATTTTGATGAAATTGGTTTTGGTGACACGTTCCAGACTACCCGTCGAGTTTTTGATTTTGTTCGTAAAACCTTCACGTATGACCTGTAGCCTTTTAGAGAACATAGCCGAACGACACAAAAATGCTTCGTTTAGTGAACGTTGCTTTTGTATCCGCTTGCGCACCCGTTCTTTTTCACGTATCCGATTACCAGCCATGAGCTCTTCGTTCAGCGAACTTTGCTTACGCACTTGCCGTGTGACCAACGCGGATTTCTGATTTTGATTAGGAGTTTGCAGTTGCTCTTGTGGACTGTCGACGGTATTGTTTTTGCTCTGAAGATTGTTAGTTACGCTATTATGCTTGCTGTTGTAATTACTTAACATGTGAAATGGAACGTCTGGCAGTTGGAAGTCCTCATCACAAAGAGATTGTTTCTGTTTAATGAGTTTGGGACGGCGATTCGTTACTAAGGTGGTTGAAGTCGTTATAGATGTTGTGCTAACTGCAGTCGTTTGTTGAACGGGTGAATCAGTTACATCTCTTGGAAATGTTCCATTAGAATGGATATCTGAAGTTGATAGTTTAAGACTATTATTGTTATTAGTAGTGGCATGAGAGACGGGCGAATTATTTTTTTCAAGCGGTGCAACGGGACCTCCAAGACTTGGTACACTTGAACGGGAGCGGACAATTTGACGTGGTGGCGGATTTAAAATACTGCCAAGGCTACGTGATTTCAAGCCTGCTGACAACGGCGGATCAACAAGGTCCTCGAAGTCTTCCAAACGTCTTAATTCAATAGGCAAATCCTTGGCATCTTCATAATCCAAACTGCCCTCCCTTTGGGTATCTTTCGAGGTCCACGAATCTAAGAACCAAGCATGCTTACGACCGCCAGCTAATTTCTGAAAATGTCGCTTATAATCATTGAATGATTTTAATGGATATTTGAAAATTCTTACTTGTATGGCTCTGCGAACAAAGCTGTAACACGATTCGCCTGGCGACGAAGAAGACAAACTAGAACTGTCGCCATCACCAGCTGAACGACTTGAATTGGAATCTTCAGTGTAAGCATGATAGGGAGCCAAAAAGTCATCATCTTCCTCCTCATCGGAGCAATTCAAATTTCTATTTTTTGGCGGTTGCCAGGGTATGAGAACATCTTGCGATTCGAAGCGTCTATGTTTTTGTTCCAAAGCCCAGACAGTTATAACAACGCGGCCACCTACACGTAAAATTCGAGCCAATTCTCGCAAGGCATTTACGCGCCGCTCCGTCGTCGCGAAATGATGAATCACAGCTAGCGAAAGTACAGCATCAAAAGAATCGTCCCGAAAAGGTAATTCGAGGTTATCACAAAGTGCAACCTAAAAAATAAAAAGCATAAGGATAAGAGACGAAAAGAAAAGGATATAGTGAAGATGGCAAAATTCATATAATTTTGATAAGAAGTTTCGTTGTTCCTTATCTTTTCTATTTGCAAAAATTTAGTCAGTTGACTATGATTTCATTAAATCAAATATTGCGACTACAAGGTTACATTTTAAGATCAGTAGTAGTTCAATTAGCTTGTTTAGAAATTTCGCTGCATGATAGTAAATTAATTATCTCTATTGCAACAGGTATGACACAAATCACTCAATAAGTTCGTAGGATAACATATGCAAATGGGATGGCTGAACTCATACCATTTTTAAATACTACTTGGTAAACTTGTAAACTAATGATCGGAAGGTAATGAAATTTCGATATATTTCTTTTGAAGGTTGGTACGATCATATAAAAATCATATGGCCTCCTCACGTAGTAGTAACGACGTAAATGAGTTTCGATATACTGTTCTTAGGTTGCTTCCAATTTGTTTATCTCATCGTTGAACTGATTTTTCGAAACCCTTTAAAATTTTGACCCCTGAAGACTCTGATCGCGCAAGAGAAGACTCTCTCATCGCAAAGACCATTGCATTCTATTAATAGAGAGCAATTTTTTGGTTTCCGTTAAATTAAGTTTTGTTCTATAGATTTTTGCCTCAAATTAATCCAAGAGGTTGCGCGAGCTTTACCTAATTCTATTGTTTTGTCGGTTCGAAAGTAATCAATTTTCAAAATCCTTAATAGTCGACAACATAATCTTTTCTTAGAATTTGCAAAACCTTCGCAATTTTAGAGTGACCGGAAGGGAAAGTCTACACTTTATTGTCATAACTCAGTATTATAATGAGTTCTCCGATGGATGTTTCCAGACATTGCAAAGAAAAGAGAAAGTCGGCAAAAATTTTTTTCCTTCGAGCGTCTTTATGAATACGTTTGAAGCTTAGATGATGCCTCGCTAATGTATATTTAGAGTATTATCAGAATGGCTCGCAGACGACTCTCGACACGGGAAAACACTTTGTTCGAGAAATAATTGTTAACGCTGTTCTTGACAATTTTCAGGTGAATCGAGATCTGACAAAGCTTAATAAATGTGTATGTAAACAGGAACGATTCGTATAACTTGAGGATTGAAAAATGTAGTAGTTTGACGTCCTAAATTGGCATGAAAAATTTGGTTCGACAGGGACAATTTGTTCAACTCCCACTCATATAACACCTGCCTACGGAAACTGAAGCTCGATATGGTATAGAGATATAATTTTCAATATTTCATGGTGAAAATTGATTCACGACAGTAAATTGACAAAGATATCAGCCTTATCGAATTTGGACTACATAGGTATATTTTTTGAATGCCACAGCATACAAAGCATCTCAGAAAATATAAATCCTTATATGCCAAAAACAATCTATTTGTTCATGATAGTTATTTGATATAAAAATTAAGTGGACAAAATTTGAACCATATGACTCCATTTGTTCGTCCTCACTCTGTATAAGATTACGCACGAATAGGAAATTCTTCGGAAACAGGTTTCATTTTCAAAACTTTATGATGAAAATTGGTCCTTGGTGTCCTCAGCGGGCGAATAAGCGAAGAAACTCGATGATCGTGGGTTCAAATCTTAAGTCCGGTTGAGTTTTTAGAAAATCCTTAGATTTTGTAGCTTTACGACTTTACTCTGAGAGTTTATTTCACTGGCTAAATTGATAATAATGATAATTATAAAAATAATAATAATAATCGTCCTTAGTAGCATTTTAGCAAAAAAAAATGAGGAGCAGAGAGTTGCATGTGTCATGAGAAGCCACCCAGTATATAAAGAGAAAGTCTGATCTCTACATTTTTACGACGGAAACTGGAAAATAATAAAGTTTTTAGGAATTAAATTAAGTTTCCTAAGTTTGGATCACATCATGTGGTGTTTTGGGAATCCTTCAATCTGCGGGCTTTGTATGAGACTAATATGCAATTTTGGTGTATTAACATCAAAACAAGCGAACGAGTGGTGTAGCGTATCGAATGGACGCCTTGACCGACTGTAATGCTCTTAATTGTTTTAATGGATATGTACCTGGATGTATACCTTTAATTATAGAGCCAAGTCTCCTTACGATAGCTATTGAATCAAGAAGCAATCAAGTGCTCGGCAAACACAGGTTTCTTCTTGCATAGATAAATATATGGTTGTGTATTTATTCATTCGTTTAATTTTTGTTCCTACTTAAATGCAAAAGTACTAATGTGCATCTTCAGCTTATTATGCTGTTGTTGCATTGAGTAAAAGAGAACCAACCATACTGCAGCCACTTAGGCGTAAGTTTGGTAAATGGTATCAAGCTTTTAAGGATTTTTAAAATTTTCTTGTTTGCTTCGCCGCATACGTGTACGTTCGCTTTCTACTTTCTATTCCATATACATTTAATCTCACATAAAACTGGGTCAAAGTGTTGTTGTTCTTTGTACAAAAACAAAAGTAAAAAAATACAAAAAAAAGTTAATTATTTATTTAAAAAAACATTTTTAGGACAAAACAAAGAAAAAAAGGATCGCTTAAAGCGAAATTTACAAAACACTATGCTATGCAAATTATTTGATTTCCAGTACAAACTAAATCGCTGGACATTCGATGTTAGATATTAAAGTTGAATAATAAGTTGAATAATTTTTTGCATTTCATTTTACTTTTTAGGTATTTTCCTTTGCTTTCACCTTTTCCTTTGCTATGCCTGTTTATTTTGTAGAGATACATGGAAACGTCGTACTTTACTACTTTTGGAACATCCGTCCATCTAAAAAACCATAAAAACCATAATATAAAAAGTTTGCTTAGCTAATTTTATAATAATTCCACACACATTCATCGAGCCGAGTAGCTAGGAATCGCGATTACCAAGTCAGTGTTCGCGCGTTCAAATCTCAGACGCCCTAGAGTGTTCTTTAATTCCTAGCTATAGGGAGTGCGCCTAGTCGATAAAGACATGACAATTACCGTTTTTGCGCACACCTACTGAGCTGCGACCACCGCCTGCCCGACTTCTCATCTTTCCTTACTTCTTTCTCATCTTTACAAGATGCTCTATTACAAGAGCAGGGAACACCCTTGAGCGATTGGTCAAATTAAAAAAGAAAAACAAAATTTGCTTTTTATTGTCAGCACATGGTTTTCAATAATTCAAGGTCTAGGGCTGCACAGGACCTATTTGATAATTGCAGTTAATTACCCGCGAGTGGAAACTCTATTCCATGAAGTTATGTAGATTAGACAGCGATCTTATATTTACGCAAGCTATAATGGTTCTAACAAATTGCTTTCAAATATGCCATGCAAACGCAAGAACGCTTCTCAGCCTCATCGGTTACCAAAAAAAAATGCAGTAATTTCTTGTGTAAATCCTTTACAGCTATGAAACTTTCAACAGCAAATAACTTTAAGGCGATGCTAATGAGTTGTACACGTTTGCACAGTGCATATAGGTTATCAAAGAGTCCATGATAACTTGTATATCAAAGAGTCCATGACAACTTTCTCTTTACGTCCTATGGAATCACATTTTTATTTTCTATTTTTTTTTCACGACATACACTGTGCATTTCTCTTGGGACTTCTCCTATACCTTCAACAATCCGATAAAAAATGTAGGAAGGCAGAGGGAGAGAGTGGAAGGGAGAGATAGGGGTAGGGACCGAGAGCAGCCTGAGAGGTCTCTGGCTCGTTCATTCATTCATTATGTCTTCAACGATCGTCTACCGTGGTGCGAATCGAACTCGCCCATGCGGACTTCATAACTACATATGCCTACGCGTTAGCCCGGGAACAATTGATTCATTCATTCATTTCGTTCTCTATGTGTGAGCACATACTGTGGAAAGCGAGAAAAAGCGCGATGGTGAAAAGGTTGTCAATAACGAAGAAGTTGAATCTGCTGTTGAAGACGTTGATAGCTGTCATGACGAACGACGATGTAGTTTTCATATGTCGAGCTAAAAATTGGCCTGCTGGACACACCGACACGTTCGCAATAAATATGTGGCGGACTCGAAAAGAAAGTGAGAATTTTCACATATTTGTCCATAGTGACGAAACGTTTAGCAAAAATATTTGTCGAAGTTATCTGACAGTACAGAATACATCCACTCGTTTCATGACGTTTTTGCTAGAAATAGATGCAGAACAACAGAACAATTACATTACAGAAAGTAGAACATGTATGAATGGATGTCAAACGTTTGAAAACTCGTAAGTGCCCAAGAAATCCAAGGATTGCGTTACTGTATTGATACCATATTTTTCGTGAAGCCTTCTTACAACTAGCTGATGCATATCAAAGATCCGACATAAGTCGAAGGCAATCTCAGTTTTATTTATATTCTCTTCAAAACATATCTCAAGGCAGTGCACATATAAATACATATATATATATATATATATATTCTGAGCAGTACGTTTTGACCTAATTCTCGTTGTTGTTGTTGATTCTTTGATGATTGCTTTAAAACTTATTTATCATGCTAGAAGAAATTGAAAGTTAATGGCTTTGCTATTTTCTTTTTGAAAAATTTAGTTTCTCATATGCATATATGCACACATACACATACACACAGGTAGTTGTAAATTATTGAAATTTGCAAGAAATTCCTTGACATAGATTTAAAAAATAAATAAATAAATATTTTTTTTGGTGTGGATTTCAAAATTTTCCAAAACTTATTTACCTCACCGCCTTTCTCTTTGGCCACACGACTTAAGCGATAGCAGCGGTCTACGCCAATAGTGCATATCGAAGGATTACATTGAGTTAAATAACGACCACTACCGCAACCGACGTCGCACACCACAGCACCTATCTCAAGATTGCTGAGAAACTGTGCAACACGGGGTCTCAACGAACCCGTCGGTTCTTCACAATTCTCATAAACATCATGCACGTAGGCACGCTCCAAAGCAGCTGAACGACCATTGGCATCGTTGGACGACGACGATGATGACGATGTAAGAGTCACTGTTGTTGTCGTCGTTGTTGGTATTGTATTTGTTGTAACCTGGGGCTTATTAGCGCAACTGCTGTTAACAGTTTTTGCCAGTATTATTGGTGTCACGGAGTTTTGTTGAGCTAGTTTAGCGGCGGCGACGTTGTTTATGATTGTTGTTGAAACCGAAGTCGGTGATATGATAGTTGGAGAGTAATTGGTGCTTGCAAATGCATTTGTGCGCGTATTTGGTTGTGTTATAACATTGCAAGCTCCATTTTTGCTGGCTACACTTGATGATGATGATGATGATGATGACGATGACGATGATGACGATGATGATGGGTTTACAGCTGGCGGTGCGTTGTTAATTGATAATTGCTTTGTCATTGTTGTTCGCTTTGTGTTATACAAATTTGTGCTTGCAGCTGTTGTTACTGTTAAAATTGAAGGAGTGGAATTTGTTGCAGTAATATTATAATGGTGCGATATTTGTTGGTCAACATTCGACTTTTTCATCTGAAAATATAAAAAAACTTATTATACATACAAAGTCCTAATAAGGAATAAAGGAAATTTAAGAAAAATTAAAATGACAAAAGCCTTAATTACTCTGTTGAAATCCATTGCATATCTGAACTGCTTAAAAAGCAATAGTCTCTCTTAGCTTGACACAATGAAGGTGGTTTCTGCTAATTACCTCAATTTCATCTTCCAGACCTGTTTTATTTTATATTTTTTAATCTGATCGATCCCTTTCTTGCCCTATATGTGTAGAGGAAGGAATAAGGAAGTAGCTAGGAGGTGGATTCGCCATATCTGTGACCATATATCAATCGTAATTAAGGTAAAGTGTAAAGCACTGAGAGTTGCTCTGCTTCAAGTTGATAGTCGGTCTTTTTAACTACCTGGCTATTTATTTATTTATCCTTCTGTTGCATGTTGCAATGCAATTACGTTCAAAGTGGATTTTTGTATGATCCCATCGTCATTCCGAAACATGTTAGTCATATGCTCAACACTGAGCATATTGCTTAATAAATCATTGCTATATTGATTTAAAAACGATCGACCATCATCAGTTTTCCTTCTCCTTTCGCTCGTTGGACAACTTCTTGAGCAAACCATTTTTCAGTTGATGAAAGCGTTTACTTGCCACGCCTTTCATAAACACATAAATTAATCAAACAGAGCTATTTGAAAAGACCGTTATTTAGTTTCAATTTTTTCTGAAACATAAACTTTTCTTATTTAACCTAAGTATATATATATAAAGATATGACTATATATTTACTTTATATATATTGAATGATTCGGAAAGAAATCAGTTTTTTTTTTTGGCGAAGAAAAGGTCGACTTTCTTAGAGTGTATAAACATTTTATCGGGAACAGCAGAATTTAAAAGATTTAAGGATTTAAACTGTCAGCGATGTCGCGAGTTGTCATTCGATTGCTTGCTTGAATTATTTGGTCGTTATCAGCTTCCACTTGCCTTCCAGAACACGATAAAAAAGCGTCGAAATGAAATTTGGCAAAATAGTTTTGGCAGTGGGGTTCCGTCCGTCTAATGTCCTCTATACGGATCTAAGAATTTTTTGTTTTTTTTCGCTTTAACATTAACTTTATCTTTTCCCCAATAATAGAAGTTAAGCGTCCTTTGGACTTTTTTTATTTGGTAAGGCCCCAAGCGAATGATCCAAACCAAGTTTCTATTCCTTACATGGAACTAGTAACAATTGAAATCTTTGTACACTCTTCTGTGCTGACTTCGACTTTCCCTGGTGCTTTTTCCAAAAAAAAATTATCTGATGTTTAAATGATTTTGATGACTCGGTTAGTGTTACCTGTTTAGTATTTGATATGCGTAAAGGGAGCGCTATCGCGATCCCCGTTTATCGCAAAAATTGTTTGATTTCCTTGAATTTCCTATACATTACGTGTTTTATGCAGCCCTGCCTTTTCTTGCTCAAACGTTATATTTACTTGTGTTAGTCAGAGCAATTGCTTTCAATTACATACAATAGCATCTACACATACACTACACGCCAAGTCGAGCGTAAAAATCTTTTTTGGCGAATGTCAAAGCAGTGCCCATGAGACCATTTTTCTTTTCTGTATTTTTAATATAATGTCACCGTTATCTTTGCTCCCAATGTCTTTAAATCGTAACATACACAGAGGTGAAAAAATTCAATTATAAATGAAATGCCATTAAATGATTACACGCCAGACCTAACATATGCAGTACAACAGAAGATGCGCCGCAAAGAGTCATTTCAGTCAGTAATAAAGAAAACTCTCGTCTTATAGCTTTTACATTAGTTAGCAAACCGTGCAGGAAGTCAATTATTTGCATCTGTATATCTGGGCGCATATACAATTGTAGTGAAAGTGAGAATTAAGAAAAAAAGAGAAAGAAAAAATGAAGGGGAGAAATAGGAAAAGGAGAAAACAAAAGGCAACACGGACTTAACAATGTAACGATGTGCAGGCAATTATACACACATTTACTTATGCTTGCACATAAAGAGTGCCATTCGCTTGGCAGCAGACGATCTGAGCACAAAGTGTGCAATACGTATCCATCGTCCCTGTGCACTGCATGCAATTCATTAAATAATAGGTAGCCTAACAAATATTATGCCTTGAAATATTTCTCATCGAGATGTAAGTCTTTACACGCCATCTCACCATTAAAATGGAATCCCGAGTTGTAACCCGTTTAGAAAATCCATACGAAAAAGGAAATCCAGAACAATTTTTAATGCCTCTATTCATCTTAACGTTCTTCTATGACTCCGTTGAAGCGATTCGATAGCCTTGTCAAGAATTCTTATCTGTTTCACTTAGTTTTCGACGACTCCGAGCAAGTTCATTGATTTATTCTCTTAAAAAGAAATTCATTCAAATTTTAAATATTTTCCTAGTAATTGCTTTGTTGACCTAAGTCACACTCAAGTTGAGATGAATGCCCGTAAATGTTAACCTTTCGCAGAATGCTGTGCTGTGTTGTCTGTAAATTCGCGCGTACGTTGTATGCATACATTTATGTGTTTGTGTGTGTGTGTGTGTGTGTGTGTGTACCTGCCTGGGTGTTTGTGCATTCATGTGAGTTTTGCGTGAACAGTTACATGCTATAAATAACACGGACTAGTTTTTTCAATGTGTGGTCGAGTCTTGTCATGTGTAAAGTTGGGCTTATTATTTATATTGGTACACACATCGCATTTACTATTACGCTCAGTTGTATTGGTTGTTGTTGGTAGCGGCGACGATTTCGTTTGCTTGAGGCAGCAAATAATACAAAATATCCTGCTGATCTGTCATACAAGGGAGTACAAGGTTAGCGTCATGGAATGTTCGGTTTTGGCGTCGTCGCGAATTCTTGGTCTCTTCTAAGCGAAGATTTTCCAGCCTCGTATCCTCATATGTCACGAACATACCCTGTCGAATTAAACACGCCAACGCTTTCCGCGAACGTGCTCTCTTGACCTCGAAGTATTTAAAGCGTGTTGTAGGCAAGATCGTACAGTATACCGTGGCGTGGAAGATAAGTGTATTTTTTGTTTTTATATTGAGTTCATTGCTATTTGACTTTTTATTTAGGCTGACGGACTTGTTTTTGCAATCTTTAATTTGTAACATAAGGCACAGGCGTGGATAGACGAACCAACTTCACTGTTATTCTCTCAACAAGCAAACGATCTGGATTTCTATTCTATAGTTCAACTAGGTAGGCTCGTCTTTTTTTTGTGACTTTGCTCGCCTCCAACAAAAGCAAGATAAGAAAGGGAGATACTGCGTTTGTTAATGATACAACGAGAGCCTCGTTGGAATATGTCTCTGAGCAAATATGTCGAATGTATCTGGGAACAAATTGAAATTCTTAGCGCTTTTTCATATAAGCAGCTGTCGACATGAAATTTAACTCCAATGCTAATGAAGTGGCATATATAAATACCTCAAAGTTAAACAACAAAACAGCAACAACAACAACAACAACAGATCTATAGAATAAAATAAAAATTACATCCATACACCGATATACCCGTATATGTCACTTTCCTTTTTCTTTGTTTATTTTATTTATTTCTTTGTTGTTTATTTCTATTCTTTGTTTATTTGCTTATTTATAGTATAACAATTTAATTATTTTAATTATTTATTGTAAATAAATTTACAAAATATGGATTTAAAGGCTGCTGGGTCATATGGTCGCCTATATTGAGTTGTTGAGAAAAGATATTTTTCTGAAGCGGCCCTAAATATTTTCTTTGATTCGGGTTTTGTCTCCTCAACCGTATTGAAAGGCCGAGTCGTCTTTTCGGTTCGCTGAACAGTCAGAAAGCCGTAAAACAAGGAATTCCTAAATAAAATATAAACCACAAAATATGAAGACAAAGTGTCTATGGAGGGCTTGGCTTTCGCATAGGATACGCAAATGTTTCTCCAGATTTTGCTTTAATTGCAGCGTTAATCGTTACCGGATTCCATGATCACCTCAATACTTTCTGTTTCCGAACAGAAAAACTTCCTCTAAAGTTAGAGACCGGACGTGCACCCAAATTCCGACGAACACCAGAAGAGTCGCACACGGTGCACAGCGCTAAATCAGATGAATGCAGTGGCTGTGCGAGCGAAATTTATCGACCTTTTCGTTCGACCTCATTCTCGAAGAACGAATGCGGTGTGGTACGATTATATATATATTTCTAGTAACAACAGCAAATGACCGAAGAAATGCATGCTTACCTGTAGCCGCAAATATTTAGAACTACCCTATATATTACAGAGCACTATAGAAGTACGGAACCAATAACTCAGAGTACATGGAAGACAGCAGGATCACACATGTAACGAATTTTAGGATACAAGTTGTCTGTGGGTGACAGAGAGACGACGAATTTGAGAAATTAAAAAGTTATAACAAAACATAAGACGGACTACTTACAGCTCGACAAAGCACACTCGGAAATCAACGATTTGTCAGATTTGATATAACAAAACAGCCTAGGATACGCATTTTAGATTCCTGGTAGATGAAGGGATCCAAACGACTTTAACATCTTTTCAAGAAAAGAGAGTTACATATAATCGTTTGTTCTAATATGAGGCTTAATCGATAGTCGGACAATAGGATATGGTTTTTAAAGGACTAGGAGTTTTTAGCCGATAACCTTGTTACCTAGATATGTTACGGTTCTTCAGAAATATCATCTCAATCGGTACATTTTCCCGAATCTGTCATAAAGTTTATTTCGTCCTGACGGGGAATATTGAAGATTCGAAGTTTCTCTCTACTTTTTTTTTTTCTTTTTTTTTCTATAATTAGCCATTCATAGGATGTCACCTATCCGTGCGGGTGGGGTGGTGATCAAGAAGCTTTGTAGGCAGAAAGGGTTGGATGAAGGGAATAATATCTGTGAACGTCCGACTTGAAAGTACAAAGATTAGGCACGGTGGGGAAGACCACCACTGGTGGGTTGTTCCGAAACCGGGCAATACGGTTAAAGAACAACGAGTCGTGGTAGTGTGCCGTAAACGTATGCATGTAACTCCAGGATGGTGGGTCGAACTGGAACCGCTGAGAAAGCCATATTTTCCTGTTAAATAACTTAACTTAACTAGTGAGCAAATCTCTTTTTTCTCCAAAGCAAAGTTCAGAGGTAGAGGGGTTAAGAGACAGAATAATCCTTTTCTTTTTTGCACAAAGTTTAGCCTATTAGAGCGATCCTGCTCTCCTTGTTCTACGAGGTCTCGATTTAGCGTGCATTTCATTGGGCAGTCTTTGTTTTGTATTTCGGTTTTTTGGTGCAGGAGGTTGGGGTGCTATCACCCAGGAATGAATGAAAAAGACCACAACTAGTTGACCGATTCTTTTAAATTTTAATAATAATTTTTAGAACCAGAGATCACAACTGACGTCATAGCTACTATATTATTCTCGCAGTGAAAAACTGATGAAAGTTTTTTTTGTGAATTACTTCAGTGTATCTTGTACATGCATAATGGCGTGGTAGTGGCATAGTCACTTTTCAAGTTTTTCTGGGCATACGCGCTGGTGCATGCATTTGAATTCAATGTATAATTAGTAGAGCGAAAGCATGAATTTGTTTTGACTTTGCCGTGCTGCGCGTTTTGTGCGTGCATTTGCAAGTCGCATGCTCATGTTCTGCTAATTACTTTAATTGCAGTACACGTTAAGTGACGGCAGCGATAATTAATTTATGTATTTTTTATTGTCCCTTTGTATTTTGCTTGTCATCACTTCAATGGCTTGATATAAAGGATACTAGATTTCATTATCAAAGCTTATCAGAGAACGCATAATAACGATCCCCTGACAACAATTGGGATGCAACTGTTTGTGCTCCCTTCTGCCTTTTGTTCAGCAAAACCAGAAATGCAAATTCAATTTTAATTAAAATACTCCCTTATACCTCGTCGCCTACTGCCGTTTGGATTAAATTTCACGTGATAGTTACATATTTTTTAACCGCAGATATTGAATCATTTGTAATCGTAAAGTGGGGAAAAAAAATCCAAGTTCGCTCCAAAGCTCGTGTAAATTCACGGCAGGCAAAGAGTAGAACAAAAAAAAAAAATATTTCTCAATACATTTCCCACCATGAACAGCGCTTTTGGCTGTTGTTGATGGGAAAGACTTTCTTTAAATTATAAATGCATTGCTTACGGGGTAAACGAACAAACTCTTAAGGGTAGACTTGTCTTGATTAACTACAGTTTTTTTATTACGATTCATCTAGTAATGCGTTTTTATGGCGAGCTGTTGTAGGCAGAAATACCAAGCAGTGTTGAATGAAACTTCCCCTGAGCTCAGTTACGGGATAAAGTATTAATTCCCCTGTGAAATGCTGGGAACGCTAGTAAACAAAACGTTGTTTCCAAAAAGTAATACTAGATTTTGCTGCAGCCAAAATGGTCCGCCCTGTACTACGCATGCATTGTTGCTTTAGTTTCATGATTTTCTTGAATTAAATCTTGCGGTTGATGTACATTTTTTTACGCCAATTGAAGGTTTATTCTATGTACTGCTCCTGCCAAGGATACCGTTCACATAGTTTCAATTAATTGAGTGTGTATAAGCAATTGTTCTTTGCAAAGGCTTTGTTATCTAGAAAGCGTGAAAAGCGCAAACAGCAACAAAAACAACGGCGACGACAACAACATATGTAGTGTAATAATTTACTAACGAGGTTATCGTAATTGTTTGCTCATTGTCAGCTGGCAAGGAATGCAGATGTCCGTGTGCGGTAACTATTGTTTCTCTACCTGCATGCAGGTCAGATGGGAAGTAAAGTTAATGCTAGTACAAGTATTAGTTATGTTTTAAATTCAATAATACATATGTACTTAGATATTGTAGCAGCTTGACATGACAAGTTCGGAAATGTTAAAAAAATAATATGTACACACAAGTTAACGTGGCTCGTCAAGGAAGTACAAGGTCATCGAATATATCGTTTAATGAAGGGAAAGAAAACGAAAAAGGAAAGATTGGGTAGCTACACATTGTCGCTGTTGGCTTAATTGCGGTTAAAGTTTAAGTTACCTTTTAAATCCCTTCGGTTATTTCTTGGATTTGCTGAAGTTCCTCTTGTGATCATTGAAAGGGATGAGTAATTCGTAGCAAACGCCGCTTAGATTACACAATATATCGAATGTAAATGTAAACGTGTGCATGTGTGTTTTAAATCATTGACAAAAAATAAAAAATTAAATCACTCGCAATTTCCTTTACAATATGCTGTTGCCTTGAGCGCTTTTCATCGTGCGTATACGCGTTTACGAGCACACACATATATGCGTATATTATTATTTTCCTGGTTCGCAAGTTGTTGCCTTAAGATTTGGTTTTATTTTTTTTTTTTATATATATTTCCTTTCAGTAGTTTCGCATTTTCACATTTGTGGTTTTCTCTGAAAGCATCGGCGCACAGGATACACACATCACTCATAGAAATTTTTTTCCTAACAGCACTGTTCCATTAAAAATAGAAAAATAAAATTTCAATATTTTCGTTTTCATCTTGATTCTAATCTCTAAACAATTCCTCGTTGCCAAGCTTTCCTCTCTCTTTTTCTTTAAAAAAATAAATTAAAAATTAATTTTTTTCTTTTTCCTTTTCTTATATTAATATGAAATTAATATGAATGTAGTCACATTGTTCGTTTCCGAGCCACGTTTCAATCTCTTTTTCAATTTTACAAACTAACAAACGTTGTTGTTTTTTTCTTTTTACTAGAAAAAATCTTAGTCACACTTTCACTTATGTCGTTTCTTTGGACACGTCCGTCATCGTTGAATTTCTATAAAGCACTGAACGGTAAGCTTTTGCTTGTATGTTTATGTCCTCGCAAAATTTTTAGCTGACTTCGTGTCTTCGCTCTTATCAAAGCTTCGAGACCGGAAACAATAAAACGATAAATTCAACGAAAGCCTTTTCCAGTAATTCGGTTATAAACAAAAGTTATCGTTATCGTTAATAATTATTAGTTTGTAGCGCGGCGATCTATTCCTTTTTTTTCTATATGCAAGTGGATTGTAACGGTGTTTAATGGATAATGAATGCCACCGCGCGATGCATCACTTTCTCGAACACTTGCTCCATCAACAACGAGTGGCAGTTTGGTGCCGATTCTTCGACTGGCAATGCAATAAGGCCGTACTCTTTCCACAAAGCTGATGGTAGCACCCGTACAATGAATGCAGGTTGGTGGCGATTGACAAGGTTTACTTTCAGCAACCTGCAGGTGGTATGTGGGCTCGGGAAATAATGGTCCTATACATGATTTACTTAAAATGGCACCTCTTGTTAAGCTGATGTTATACATTGCTTCTCATTCGTTGACAGTTAGGCAAACATACCAAAATCCCGCAAACTCGGGAAGAATGTTTAAGGCAGTCAGCTGCCTCGAAGCCATGATTTTAGAGAATATGTAAAAGTATTAGCTTTGATTGATACTTAACTTTTCCTAAAGTAGTAACGTCTTTTAATCGAGAAGTTTTCATCCACTTTTGAGTGTAATTATGATTTAAAGAAGCGGCGCCTATCAGTTTGCAACAAGCAACTTAGGCAACTTATCAAAGTAGAAGGTTGCCTGTTCGCCTAACCCATAAAAAACATGCTCGAAAATTTTGAAAAATTTACTTATTATTCATTCACTGCCATCTGCACCGTTCCTGTTTTTCAAGAGCTAAACCAGGCTACCTATCGATCAAGCGGTTATTATTCCCCCCAAATAATTTCATGTACAAATTAACTCAGAAATATTAAGCGTCGGTCATAGGAAAGGGAAAAAAGGGAAGAGAATGATGCCTTATAGGGTTAAAATGCTTATTTCGAGGAATGATACCTAAATTTAGGACAAACGAAAACCTTAACGTACCAACGTTAGCTAATTATTAACGATTAATTACTTATCTACATTTGCGGTTTTGAATCAACATCTTTAGTCTACACTTGAGCATGATAACCTTAAATTTTCTTCTCAAAATTTTGTAAATAGTAAAAGCTTTTTACGAATTAAAAATTTAGTAATATACGAAAAAAACGGCAACAAACCAATAGAGACCAAATCAACATATAAACTTAATATGAGTGATATATGAAACATTATAATCTCATGTTTGACGTAACTGTAGTGAAGATTCAATTTGTAGAGCTTCTTCGCTAAAAGGGAAGTGTGCAAAGCCGAAGTGACGTGGTAAGAATATTGATTGATCCAAATAATAAGTAGAAACTCTGTTTATAATACGCAGTAAATATCAGGTAGAATCTCTCTTAAAAGTAACTATTCAATAATAAGTAGAATCTGTGTTAAAAAAATAATCAGTCAGTAATAAGTAGAATCTCTGTTAAAAATAGTCAGTCAATAATAAATAGAATCTCTGTTAAAAATGGTCAGTCAATCTCAGCTAAAATAATCAGTCATTAATAAGTAGAACCTCTGTTTATAATAAGCAGCAAATAACGGGTAGAATCTCTCTTAAAAGTAACTATTCAATAATAAGTAGAATCTGCGTTAACAATAATCAGTCAGTAATAAGTAGAGTCTGTGTTAAAAATAGTCATTCAATCTCGGTTAAAAATAATCAGTCACTAATAAGCAGAATCTCTGTTAAAAATGATCAGTGAATATCAAGTAGAATCTGTCTTCAAAGTAATCGTTCAATAATGAGTAGAACCTCTGTTAAAAATATTTTCTTTATGTTTATTTCCATTTAAAAAAAAAATACCATGTGTTGAGAGTTGATGATGTAGAGAGAAGTCTAAAGTTACCCGTTCACATGTTAGGAATATGTCATGTTAAACCGTCAAACTCCGTGAAAACAAATGTAAACATAGTTTACATAAAGGCGAACTCTTTCCGCGTAGACAACAAGCACCAAGCAAGCAAATAAATAAATTAAATAAACAAAAAAGTATAACTCAGAAAATTTTAACGAACTTTCCGAGCGTTTCTTTTTGTCAATCTAAATAAGAAAACTTACCGCTTATATTACGATCCCTATGACTTTTATATGGGAACTGAGAGAAGTGCGTAGAATAATCGATAATTAGGAACAACCATTTATTCTAGTAGCGACAATTTATTTTTTTACTCGGAGGATATATCTCTCTTATCTGTTTTCTTGAGGATTATTTTTTTAAGCTCTACAACTGCCTTATGTTCACTTTTAAAACCACGTGGGTTTTGCACGTTTCCTTATAATGTAATCGATAAATTTTACGTCATAGCAATGTCATGCTCACATGTGAGAGAGAGAGAGAGAGAGAGAGAGAGAGAGAGTGCACAAATCGGATACGCAGTATTTGTAAACAATGAACGGAAAGTTGTGGGCTTTGTCGTTCAATTACAAATGCAGTAGTAGTAGTGGTAGTAGGATGAAAGAGAAAGAAGAGAAGCAGCAGCTAATTTTTAATGAATGAAAAGCTTTCGTTATTTATTGCTAAAGCATACTTATGGGGGCACACTTGCTGTTAAGACATGTGCTATAATGTATACGAAATATTTAACGTAATGTTCCTCCTGGAAAACATAGATATGACTAATAAAAAACAAAATGTGAAAAAAAAACAAAAAAAGAAAGGTTAGAAAGAAGTACAATTGTATAGACGGTTCGAAAATGAAAAGAAGGAAAATAAATATATATTCATCCATAGTACCATATAGTAATAAGCCCAGACCAGATCTTGCATGATGAACTGGTACTACGGGAAAGACGACGCTTTTGCAAAACGACGCCAACTAAGGACATGCAGAAAACGATTGTAAATAGTAATTCTATAATTTCTTCTTAACTTGGAGACCCTAAGCGAGATCAAGCTAAACTTTAAAGACTGCGGCTTCGACTTTCTTTATGATTTGCATTTCAAAACTAGCCACAATTTAAGGGCAGCTTTGGCCACGTACTAACGTATTAGGTGAGTGCTTCACTGAAGAGGAAGTAAGAAAGAAAGTCTTCTTATGGGTATTTACTTTTATGGATTCGCATGCAAATTAAAATCTTTTTTTGTTCTTTTTGTTTTTTTCTTTTTTATTGATAGGAAGCAAAACGTACCAAGGGTTGGTGTGTTTTGGCGTCTTGAACTTTGAAAGCAAATATAAAAGTAAAGGTCTTTAAGAAAAACTTTAATGTTTTTTCTCAAAATGTTCATTTCATTTGAGTACAACAAGGAACGCAAACAAATTTATATTTAGTTAGGAAAGTGTTCGATGTTTCCATTTTCTTCTACGACTTTTTGCAACAGCAGCTAAGCTATTTAAGTCATTTCGTCTCTTTAATGATTTCTTTTTATATCCATTATACCCTTAAGAACGGAGCTTATATTAATCTTGTCGAAACGTTTGCAACGTCCAAAGGGAAGCTTTAGACACTTCATTAAGTGTACATACCTCTGGCAAGTGCCAAATTCTGAATTGTTTTGATCATATCCGCTTGTCCGTCTATGCTTCTGTTCATCTGTGTAGTGGCTGTGATAAACATTCTTCTGGTTACGTGAAAATATAGTTTTTTCGTTTTTTTTTCGAATGGGTTTTAGGATAACGACTGATAGCGCCGCAGCCGACTGTCATTTTCTTCTTTCTTTTCATTAAAACGTTAATAGGGAAAACCAATGTCTTTCCCCTTCACCTTTATCGTAAAGAAATGAAAAAAAGAAAACAACGAAATGAAATTTCGATTCTTTACAGTATTAGATACGTATGACGGATTTCGTCTACTTCTGCGTAGGTACATTAGGATCATTCATGGAACGTATGTACCGAATTTTACCGTTTCTTCTGTTGTAGCTTATAAGTAACGAGGAAAAAGTTCACTGTTTCTCACTTTTCAAAACAAGCATGTATTGTACCACGGCCCGCTCTTTTATGCGATCATCAACGCCAACCTGTGTGTTTCGAATTTCGATTATTTTTGTCAAACTTGAATGCGATATATTCATTTTTACTACCGGGATTATGCACACCAGCAGCGTATCGCGGACGGAAAGACACACAGATCGAGAACATATGCACTTAATAGTTTATCGCAGGCTATTGCAGACGTTTCACTATGATGAGTATACGTGCTACACTTCGTTGATGCAAATAAATGCAGAAGAACTTTCTCGGATAAATATTTGAGAAATCGCGTCGAATAGAATCCTTTGTCCTATTCTTCCTCCCTTCCTTGTTGCCTTCTTCCTATGTTGCCTCAAGCTTCTCATAGTCACAGCTTATCAAAGAAGTAACGCATAATAAAGTTCGACTTTGACTGAATCTTTTTTGATTCCGCTGCCTTTTTGCTTTGGTTTGCTTCCAATACTCTACGAAATATAACATCTCTTCATATTGCCGCTGATTTTAATATAAGTTATACAATGTAAGCGTTACACTTGTGTGTGTGTGTAAGCATTTTATTACCTGACTGTCACAGAGCGCACTGACGCAAACCGAGTAAACCAGTAGCGTTACCAAATGGATTTTCAACAGACTGCGGATAAGTTCGAAGACTGATTTAAATTCGCGGTATTTTTTATCCTGACGTGAGGGCAATGTGAACGAAAAAAGTTTAAGTCAAATTTGTTAATCCAGACAGGGACAGGGGACATGGACAAAACGAAGAAATTCACAACTATTTCCTCATTGATGGATGGATAAAAGGGCCGTCATAATTAAGCAGACAGAGGTCGACTTTGATAATTGTGAGTTTATCGGTAGATTGTCATGGTTAAACATTCTTAGAGGTACACAAAAAAAGCGGCATACAATTGTCGAGATGTATGGATGAACACGCACGATCAAATGCACTTGGTGTCACAGTGTCAGTTTGAGGTAAAGCATTTTCTTACACATTATCGGTGCTCTGGCATGAGTTAGGTACTGCACTCCATTGATGATAGATGCCAGAGCGAAATAAAATTATTTATGCCTTTCATACTTTGCTTACAATAGTGGAAAGCCTTCACTTACTAGAGAGAAATTTTAATTACATTTTTCTTAAATAAAATGCCATTAAACCATTTAATGCTATTTAACAAAGCGCAACAATGTGTTTAAGAAGCAGTACAGTTTTATCCGGCCCAGCACTTTTTCTTTCTTTTTTATTCTTAGACTGGCAGAACTCTATCTACGTGAACGTTTGTATTAATATTTTGAACGGTTAATGAGGTGCGATTGCTTGCTTTCACTTTCCTTCAAAAAAAGGATTTTTCAATTCGTCTTTACCTCTTCAATGGATTCACAATGATATTCCTTTGAGTTTCGGAAAAAACAAGAAGTGAAAGGAAAGCGAAATGACGTGAATAGGGTGAATGGGAAATGGTAAGACATGAATTTCTGATGAATTTCTAATGAAATTCATGTCATTATCCCACAAAGAGTATTCTACCCATCCGGCTTATGGAAAACGATGCCCGACAGACAAATAATATTCTTCGTTAAAAATGTGATCCGTTGAAATGTATTCCCCTACATGGCCAAAGTAGCAGAAGAAGAGGAAGGCTTAGTACTTTTTGAGCACACCTGCGCACACACCCTCGGTTGAGAAAAAAATTTCAGAGATCGGAGTGCATTAAAGGGGACAGCAAGCATAATTCTTTCTTTTTTGTTCAGAATTACTTTCTGATTCGATTTAAGCTTGTCTGTCCGTCTACTCATTTCCCTAGCTGTCCGCCTGATGCTTCCTCATGATTTTTGTGTTTAACTTAGAGGATGACAACGAATTTTATTGAAAGTGGATTAGTTCCGAAAATGTCTGCGACATTTACTTTTTTGAAATTATCTTCGTACGCGTAAAAAAATTGTAATTTTCAAAATTCCTCGATAAAAATCGGCGATAGGCAGATGGTTTCAACGTCCTTCTCTGTGACCGTTCTTACCAAAGGTAAGCCCTTGTGTGCAAAGAGATAAATAATTCATAATAGCGGTTTGACGTAAAAATGAACCGTACATCGCTATGTGGGCTTACTTTTGGCACCTCATCCTTTATAAAGATTCTGTTGAAAAATAAGCCAAAGAGATTTGCTTTTGATTATTTTGCGATGAAAATTAGCCTTCAAGAGTAATTTGACATAGGGCAATTAACTGTACTGTATTTGGATTAGGTGGGTACATCTTGCAGAACCCATCTCCTCTAAGACTGGCAACAAAGTACAATTTTTACTATTTTG
Source organism: Glossina pallidipes (assembly GCA_000688715.1). Taxonomy (NCBI): domain Eukaryota; kingdom Metazoa; phylum Arthropoda; class Insecta; order Diptera; family Glossinidae; genus Glossina; species Glossina pallidipes. Next base: position 893,606 of record KK499822.1, read on the forward strand.
TAACGAAATTGTATGAAGTGAAGAATGAGTCTCTGGTGCTACATTTACATGATGTCAGCACACGTTTTGGCCCCTCTTCAATATAAGGGCTTCTTTGGAAATTTTGTGTTTCGATGGACACAAGTCGTCATTTTATAACGAAAGGAAATGAAGGGCAAGTGGAGGGCAAGTTATCGAATGATCGGCCTCATCCAACTGCAATATTCTGGCTGTGTCAAACCCTCCTGTGAAACCGTGCACACTGGCTCAGCTTTGATGGTTTGAATTCGATCTCTCTATTACACATCGGTACACTGAAGAAAGCGATCGCAAAATGAGGGTTAAACTTCTAGACAGAGTTTACAGATTAGCCCTGCTTGACTTGTTAAACCAAATCAAACTGCCCCAAATCGTACGTCGAGATGGTTTTGGCTGGAAATTGTGTAACAAGAAACTGTGAACCACGATAGCGATTCAAATTTCTTAAATTGGTGGCCAAGATGAAGACATCCGCGACTCAATTAGGCAAAAAGCGATTTCGCACTCACTTGCGTTAACTTTGCATGAAGTGCGCACAACTTGTCTACCCAGATAAGGCAGATTCAAGCAAAATGCAAGCATTGATCGTCAGTACCACGTTACAGCACAAAGGCGCCTGCTCGCGTAGAAAACTATCAAAAGGCGTCATTTACTAGACAGTAGATTGTCCCATCTGCTTAAGCGGCAGAAAACGAGTCGTTAGTCCTTCCGATACGTTTTTTGTGGGTTTACCCGATGCTTATTTTCGTACGTAACAAACAACACGCAAATTATTGCATTCCTCGTATTCGATAATGGCGTGCACATATAAAAAGACGTAAAAGAAAAACTAAGACTATGGAAAACACAACCTTTTGACGTCAGTTGTCATTATACGAAGCCATAAAAGCAACATTTTTTTCTTTTATAATAACATAAGTAAAAGTGGAAAAAGACTGTGTCAGTTCCTACATGAATGGTGTGGATATGTATGTAATAAAGATGAAGTGTATGTATGTGTTTTCATTTCACATCGTAAATGCACACACATTCCTATTTGCATACACTTTTTACCTTTTGCTGTTTTGTGGAAAACTGATTAAACATCATTTTCTAATAGCAAGGACAACCAACGTATTTACGCGTGACGTAGATACGCCGTTAATAGGGAATCGACGTACACTAAACGTATGATTCCGTTCGTCGCATGTGCGAGTATGTAGCAGATCTTTTGAAAGTTTGTAATCGATGTACGCGTAGCTTACTGTGTCAATACTAGCTCGCAAGTTGTAAGGTATGTGGACTGATTTAAGGTCTAACAAAAACGCTGAAAAGGTCTATGTAAAAGGAGAACCGGTCGATGTGATCGAATTTGGCACAGCGACTTGTTTTGTCCCCTGACGAAAGCTATCGATAATAGTTCGTATTGAACCACCTTTTCGAGCACTTTCCACATAAAACCTTTATTTTGAAAAGTCCTTGTATAAGTGGCTGTATTAAGCGAAGTTGTGTAAGATATTTAGTGCTCGGTCGTGTCCCACCATGGTGTTTCTACTTGTCACACATAGACGAATCTGATTTTCAAAGTTTTGCTACAGCAAAGTCCTCTTTGGTTGCAAAGGCAACAACGGTTGTTCCTCAACTGCATAAATCCTATATTGTCTAACACTTTTTTTTTATGCTTCCAGTCTAGTTTTTTCAAGTGCATTGTTATATAATCGATTAACAATAATTAGCAGATTTTCTTTCTTTCACTGAGGTGCAATTAATTGATTATCTTCCATCGCAGAAAAAAAGCGGCTGATTTTATATAGAAAAAATCCAAAAGCTTTAAAGATTTAACTCTCCTTTTTCGAAGAACGCACTGTAAAAGCTTTAAAAGTTTTCACTTTCGTTAGAGAAGTTTGATAGCTTTGTGGGGTGCTGTGTCAAGCTTTTCTTCTTTTTTTTACTCCAACATACCGAGAGAATTACTTCAATAAGTTGTGTTAATGAAAAGCTACCTTACTTTCAAAAATTGCAAACGAATTCGGGACTAAGCTTCAATCGCGCTGTGTACATTAACACTTAGTTGAGTGTAAAGATAAGAACATTTAAGAGTACTAGGACTACAAAGCTGGGTTTCCTAACGTGAGCGTCACCAATGACGATTACCATAAATACTTTCGTTTATAAACTCAGACCTGTTTTTAGGCATTCCTTGAAATCCTTTCGAGCTTATGACATTATTATTGCTCAGGGAGGACATGAGACATGAATATATTCCCGCCCCGACACTAAACTTCGTCCAACTTGAATTTGTTGCATGCTCGCGGTCAGTTATTAGGTGAGATTCTATACAAAACATAAGCAAATCCAATGAGAACAAGAGAGAGTATTATTTCCAAATAGCACGGATTTCTATTCATATTTACACTTTTAAATGCGCGAAGGACGAGGTTGACTCGACAAATCTTGTTGCATCACATACTCGTATGTGAACTTATGCTGAAATTTTCAAAGGTTTATATATATCTGTACGAATACGGGCGCCAGTGGGGAAATGTTTTTGTTTGCTTAGATCTCTACACACATTTTGCTGATTACACTCTACATTACCTACGGCACAAGGGTACATGAAGACTCACGATCGATTCAGCATCAAATTCTGAATCCTTCTAAAGCTGTCTGTCCATCTATCCGTCTTTTACTTACAGATCGTGATGTTTGAGGTATTTTGATGAAATTTGGTGCAGTGATGCGTTGTGGCCTAAGGACGAACGCTATTGAATATGCATCGGAACACGATTTATATTAAAAGCTGTCCTCCAATTACGCAACCGTATCCATAACCCATAACGATTTCACATTTAATAACGAATTTTTATATCCTGAGAATTTTGAAATTTTGTAAGTGATTGCTTCCTCATAAGAAATGATTCCAAGCGTTGAAATTTAAAGGCAGTGAAGAAAGTTGGACCGTTTTGTATAAATTCTTAATGTATTATTATTTAATAAATATTTTAACCTTAAATATTAAAAACTCGTACAGAGTGACTAGAAAAGTTTGATTAGAAAAAAACTTTTATATATCATCAACCATTCACCGGCAAAAGTTTTTCCGTTAATTAGTTGTTAGGTCTTTTTCATTTCCTTTTCGGATTAGTCTGACATGATGAGATCGAATAAAAAGTTCCGTTAGTTTTGGTCCTTAATATGGAAGTATTGACGGTTTAATGAAATTAAAATCTGGTTATTTTACTGTTTTCCGGTGAGGGAGGTAAAGATGATTCACAGGAACCGGTGGGACTGCCGCGTTGTACTCGAGTGGTGTTTTGGCGACGCATACCGCCGCCACCGTTGCCGACAGCATGAGTTTGGCGTAAGTTTGCGAACATTTGTTGACGTCTGGGGCCACCACCACGTAGCGGAAGTGTTGGTATTTCACTGGGTGATTGATGATGATGATGATGACCCTCATCATCCTGGCAATTGCGCATAGCTGGATTAACGCACTCGTATACACTCTACGCAGAAGAAAAAAAAAATAGTTCGGAAAATGCAAAAAGTTGTAGGTCATTGTATGTCATACCTGTTCTGACGAATACTGATTATTTTGGGCAAATGCAAGTGACGTTAATGAAGGCAAAGCCTGAGCAATGTCTGAACGTTCGATACCACGTACAATTAAAAATGTTCGAGGTATCAATATGCCTACTAAAGCAGCCCAACCGCACGCTTGCAGGCCTAATGGTATGGCAGCATCACGCATGTCATCACCGAAGAAAGATATAGTGATCCAAGCAATCCAGATTATCAGGATTAAAACGCAACCAATAACGATCAAGATACCTTCACGGTAATTGCGTTGCGAACGATATATAAACGGTATCAAGGCGATGGAGCTCAACAACAATAGCGCATCGTAAGATAATAACCCGAAAAGCCAATTGCCATAATAAATATTTTCACAGGATATGCGATCGGAAGCTATGTGCATCACAACCAATAATTGAATAGACATGCCGAGCTGGACCAGTACGCTAAAAATGCATACTACCGCCTGAATGTAACCGTTGACATGTGACAGAAAACCACCCTCCGAGCCAATTGAAGCTAACATGACAGCACGGCATAGAAGAATACAAAAAACAAAACAATAGATGAGCGTAAGAATAAAAATACGGACAGCGCAGAGAGTATTTAGTGTCGCAAGATCTTCAAAAGTAACGTGCGAGTTGCGATGTTCGCCCACGTATTCCATTGAGAAAGGCACGAAAGAGGTAAACATTAGTAGCAGCGATAAGAGCAAAAGAATCGAAGTAACTGGATTTCCTTCGAAAACATCGCCCAGAGATATGCGTACTATAATAAACACTAGTATCGCTAAAGTGCAGATGACACCCAAGATGGCGGCTGTCATTCCAGTAGCCACCCATGTTTCAGGTTTTATACGCCAAAACATAACCGAATCTCCATCGAACAAAAACGGATGACGGGGATTCTCTCCAGCACTGTATTGACAATTGAACACTTTGCCGAATTTCGTTTTCAGTTCAACGCTTGTTTGATTATCCTGATTATAATGGTAATACGTAGTGATATTGGTAACGAAATTTTGCGAGGCAATTTCACGCAGCCTTAAATGATCGTCCCCCAGCGATACGGAAGAGAGAAGGTCAACGTCTACGTTTGCCGCCGAATGCTTTTGAAACATTTGAAAATTCATTAAAGTTGTAAGACGACGCATGCGAAATAAATCCAATAACTCAGCGGTGTCTTGCTGAGACGCACGATCGGAGTTCATCCAGTCATCATCAATGAACTCTAGAAACTGAGTGCAGCTCTCTAATATGAACAGATCTTCAAAGCGGCGACAATGTTTTTCGAGAAAGCTTTTAAACCAACGCATCAGTTTCAATAAAGGCCGCGATAAAGCCAATACTCTCGAGGATAATATTGTCTTGCCTACCAACGGTTTATCCAGTGTTATTTGGGTCGAATTTTGGTCAATAATTTTCAAATTGATTTCATTTTCCATCAATATATAGGATTTGTCCGGTAAATCTGAGAAGAGAAGAGAAATGAAGAAACTTTATAAAATTTCAAAGGGCAATACCATCCTCTAGGGTTCGTGTTTACCGGCTATGAAACCGCGGTCAGTTCTCTCAGTAGGGACCGCAAATATAGTGCCATTCTCTTTGAAATTCGTGGCCATTTTATTGCCGAACAGTATGTAGACGTTGTTGTCGCTTTTAAAATGCATGAGGCACATGTGCTCTCGTCGCACGGCATCTGTGAAATCGTTGTAAATTTGTAAAGTTTCAGAAAGAATCTCGACAGAAGCAATCTGATCGCCCCACGGCATTTGATATAATAGATGAGCGACCTTAGGGAAGATGTCCTCACGTACTGACGGTATCGGCCATACACGATATTCCAACTCTTTAATAAATTCTGCCATCATTTGAAAATAGTCGTAATCGATGAATATACCCAAGGAATGGGTTAAGCATTGCTGTTGGTATTGAATTTCTTGCAGCAATAAATTCTGCGCCGACTGTTCGCCGTCCAATTGTATGGCGCGCACACCTGCATGAATCAAATTGAAAATTTGCAATGAATTCGGGATGAATGGATTTGTTTACCGATTTCAAAATCAGCTTCTAGCAGATTGGCTACATTTAGACGATTTATCACAAACATGGCAGAGACAGGATCCGTAGTTAGAATGCTTAACATTACCTCCCCTTGGAGAACTTGTACGATTTCTCTCTCTGTTTTAACAATAGGTTTCTCATCTTCGGAATTGGAAAATACAGATTTTATACCTTCTGAGCAAATGTTTGAAACATTTGTGTTCGGGTCACTGGCCTCGCTTGCTTCCGTTGTAGACGATATTAAAAATAAATTCGTTACATTTGACCTGTCAGTCGATATTTTACTAGCTTCTGTAGAGGATATTATTGGAATAGTTGAGGTCGACTTTGCTATGCTATCGTTTAACTTTGCTTGCAATTTTGGTGTTTGTGTTATTTTCTGGGAAGTAATTTTATTGGGAAATGTTTCATCTGCCCATCCACTGTAGACGACTGAACACAACATTAACATAAGGCAGAAAAGGGCTGAAAGGAGAAGAAAAAAAATATATTTACACAAAAATTCGTTGTTTAAATAAGTTAATCAAGGTTTTAATTATTTACAAGAGATTTCATGCTTCCTTAAAGAATCGACCTAAACATCGAGTTTAAATGGCCGTTAACTAAACGGGAAAATCGGGCAATTAATGAACGAATTTGAACTTGGCATTAAATCTGCATTTTGGTCAATGAGGCACCTTTTTAGTGCCTCAGTCACGAAGAACTAAATCATGTAAAAGTTTGGAACCATAAGGCGAACGTGTTATGCCAAATGATGATTTTTTCTAGTTTTACAAATAATCGTTTCCTTAGATAGACTCAGATGTACAGGTCACAGGTCCTGGACAGGGAACACATAAGCAATTGTAATATTCTAAATATCTATAGTGTCAGCATAATTGCATTGCAAAGTTGAAGTTTGGGATCTTTTTTCTCAGTACTCGCCCTGAGAATAGAGTTTGCAAGCAAGCATAATCTGCTTTCAAACCTTAGGCTTGATGAAAGGTACATAAAATCGAAACAGTGACATAAAGGCATTTAATGTCGTGGATCAAAAGCAGTCCACCTGCTTAACGGTGCAAACAGCTCCACATTCTCACCGCTACTTCTAGCCCAAAATGTGACAAGTGACAAGTTAAAAAAATTTTTTGCACAGCCTTTCAATGGCGAATTATTTATCTGAACGGTTAGAAGAAAGTGGAGGAAGGGAGAGAGAGATTGTAGGTATAAGATATATTGAAAGTTTAACAAACTAGATTTTAACTGGTTTCTTTACGCATATATGCCCGTAATCGCTCAGTGGGTGGCGATAGTGTGAAATAAGTTGCGAGAGAGAGAGAGAGCGATCACAACTTGGGCGATACACGCCCGATCGGTGAGAACTACCTAGCGAGCATTCACTATAGCTATGAAGCAGCGCTATAGTGTGAATTGAACCCAACCTCACCATAGCGCTTCGTAACTAGGCAAGCGACAAAGAACATTCTCAGTAACTTGCTGTGAAGACATAAATACATTTTCAAAGTTTAACAAATCTAGATTTTAATTGGTTTTGTTTATTTTACTTGAGTTCAAAATGGCAGAGATGCATGGTCTCCTATGACAAGAACCTAGAAACTAAAACAATTTAATTTTGTGTCAACTAAATTTATTGTAGGGTGTATTAGGATTCAAAAATTAAGGAAAGTGTAGTGCTAAAGTACTTATCATTGTGTAAGAAACTTCATTATTAGAGGTTGGAAAGGCACAATTGTGCGCAGGTCTGCCCCTGTAAAAGGAAAATTAAAAACGATCTGCAAGTTGAAAAGTCGCTGACACTCGTTACTGTTAGGTGGTTAGGAAAGGTTCGGTTAAGAGCCAACGCCAAGGCACATAATGTGTAGCACATATTTTGCGATATTCTCTTTCCAGGTTTTTCTTCTTTTTTATTTCATTATTGAATAGGGCTTCACATTTTCACACTTACCCTCTTGTTGCCCCTGTATATTAATTTTTCGATATTTCCAACTCATATTTATTATTATTATTATTATTATTATTATTATTATGTTTTAAGTTATGGGTAAACAAATTAACAGCAAATACTTGTTTATTTTAAACGCGAAGAGAAATAAAGCAAAACGAGTAAGAGTGCAAGAACAAGAACAATACGATGATATGAATTCGAAATGACCTAAAAGAAGTTCGCATTACAATACAATAGTTTGTTAATTTGATGCCATCACAACACTTAATGAACTGCTAAGGGTTTCGTTCGGTATGTGCGCGCACACTCTTATACTCGCACTCGTTAATACATTGAAAATGTTCAGCCAGTCTGCCAGCCAGTATGCCGTGCATTACCACTAACTAAATTAAGAATTCATTATTTATTTCTTTTTCTTTTTTTTCTGTTGTTCTTTATTATTATTATTATTATTATTATTATTATTATTATTATTACTATTATTATGTTTTTCTTTCTTTCGTTGCTTTCATAGCATTATTCTTCTATCTTTCCTTTCGCATCTCTTGGTGGTCAACTTATGTTTCCCTCTGTTTAATTTTATTAGATTTATTTCCTTCTTCTTTTTGTGTTTAGTTTAGTCCGTTTAGTCGCTCAGTTGTTCTACTCTTGTATTTGGAACATTTGCTGAATGACACTTTGACTCCGCATATGTTCCGTTTGGGCGGTATGTTACGTTTGTATTATTGTTGTTCTTTAATCTTCTTACAAATCTATGCTCAACGCACAATGCATTGGCAGCAATATTGTGCTTTCACACTACTCCATACACTTTTTATCTCAACGTAGAATTAGTCTTTAAATTTATAGATTTTTCCGTTATTTATTTTTTTTTTAAAAATATATTCGTGTGTTTTTTTTTTTGGTTATTAATAACCTTACTCCTGATCATATCATCAGAGTTTCAAGGGGCTTTTTAAACTATTTTGTTCATCACTTTAGAGACGAGACACATCAGGTTTGCCGGTCTGTTCATAAGACATAAGCATCTCGAAGAAATCAGTCGTAAAGTTTTCAAAATCATAAAACATTTAGTAAATGTAAGATAACTTAAGCATCCAATAAGCTACAAATCGAAGCCACGAATGTGGATATAAAGCACAATGCTCTGTTGATTGGGATACATTTCTGTTAATCCTCGGTTACATTCATATGACCTTTGGTTATATAAAGCTTCACTCGGTTAGTTCAAAGGATAAAAAAAAGATGTCACCATTCTTCACGAATCCATATGATTTTCAGATAGGACCATTAGCCATTAGCTTACAACTCACAATTGTTTCAATGACCCTACTTTTGTTTAGACAAAACAATCGAAAAAATCTGAATTTCGCGTACAGTGTCACTAAAAATCAACTACAACTTATTAACTGGCGATCGGAATCTTACGAAAATTTGTCACATGTGCTTTGAAGGATGGTGTTATCGCCAAATCATAAGGACTCGCCAATCGCCATCCCACATATATATGTTAACTTACAAACTTTTTGAGTGATGTGATCACTTATGAGAAAGAATAAAAGACGGACAGGCGGACAGACGGAGCTTAGACCGATTGAGAAAGTGACCCTGATCGAGCAGATGGGTCAATTTGAAACTCTTCCGGGTTTTGTATACGTCCGTCCCTCATACCACGAATGTTGCAATGCAATGTATAAAAATTGAAAAGAAAAATCTTCAAATCTTCAAATATTTTAACATTGAACGTAAAAGCAGTCCCACATCTTTAGGAGAAAATCTCTCAGATACCTGGAAACATGTCGAATTATCGTATCTGCCTTTAGATCGCAAACTTACGATCTACGCGAGGGTATGTGTAATAGTAATGTATTCTGGAAATCCACGAAAAGCTCAATATTCTTTAAAGGTATCCCTTAAGCTTATGCCAAGCATTAGGATTTGAATTTCGCTCTTCGGACCGCAGGTCGCGGCAAAGCTGGAGGATATCGCGGCTAATTGACGAACCCTGTAGTATCATATATCATCAAATTGAGATGGAACTGTAATCCGCAAGAATAGTAGAAAGTAATTTCATGTATTATTGATTTATTAATTATTAATTATTTTTAATTTACTGTCAGTTTTCGGTTGAATTATATATTTTCCTTTTCTTTTTTGATATTAGCGCACTTACACTATTGTCTTCATTTTTTTTTTTAAATATTTAATTGCATTAATTCGCGCAAACACCGAAGCGTGCCCGTGTAATTAGAATGGTTTACCTAAGCATTAATTAAATTATATTAAATTAATTTCGTTTTAAAGCCTTTTACTCATTTATTTTAATTCAATTTCACTTATTTTCTATTCTTAAACTGAAATGATAACCATACGCAGCACTTAGCCAGTAACAACTAAATTTGCAACTAATTTGTGGGTTCACTGCGATACAAGAAAAGAAAAGCAAAAAAACCATAAACCTATCCAGTGAAGAAAATAAAATAAACGGCTTAAATAAGTGAAAAATATACAAGAAAAAAAGAAAAAAAAGCACGACACCCTTTTAAATTTCCAATTCCACAGGCACACTCAACGTACACTCGCACACCGAACGGTTTAACAGTAACAGAGAAATTGACAGGCACCTGTACTTGTTTTTTAGTTTCCATTTAAAGACGAACAAGAAAAACTTTTAGTTAAAACACTTTGTTTTGTGTAAGGTTTTGAATGTTTATGTTCACCGTATGATAAGTTGTTATGACAACAGACATACTTGTATCCATGTATACGAGTTCTTTTCTATGTCCAAACGATACGATACAAAGAAAGTCGCTGTGCATTTGCAAAATGTACTCATTTACCCTTAAAAATAAGATTTCGCTCAATAATTAGAAAACATAATCATAACAAAGCATAACTTTTTCGGTCAAAATTCAAAAGATTTTATCATTCGTCACCCATTGACCTTTGACCGGTGAACCGTGGCTTACGTTTTTTTTAAAATAATTTTCCTATCCAATATCCTGCTCTTTCATTATTTAGGCTTTGAAACTCAAGAGAAAATGGACTTTGATTTTTCTGCCACTTACCGTTTTCTCGGCGAAGGAACTTAATACTCGACATTACAAAAGGAGGTTATAACAAACTAAATATGCATGTGTGTATGCAAAGTTTGTTAATAAATAAACGCAAATAAATAAATAAACCAATAAAAACAAGTAAAAACCTTATAAAGGGCTATGACCTATTATTAACTACTCCACACCTATCTATCTACGTTATATGGTAAGTGGTTGAAAAGATGGTTCGATCTGAACCATTTTTAATAGCATTCGTTCCTATGTCAAAGCACGTCAGTGTATCAAAATTCATCAAAATATCTCGAAAATTCCAATCTATAGATCGCGCAAAATATCTCAGAAGGACGGACAGACAAGGTGTACTTATTCAGAAAACCATTCTGAATTAATCGGTATACTGAAAGGAGAGACTATCTCAAGTCCATTTAGGTTGTACGTATATTCGAACAAGCATCACGTACTCCTGCATCACAAGTGATGGAGCATATAACAAATAAATGAATCTAAATAAGTAATTTCTCATCTCCAGCCTGAATGTAAATTAACTTTAATTACTGTTGTCTCTAAATCAGCTTTTCGCAAGCGAAAAAGCTCCTTTCAATGTCTCAGTGGTGTCAATTCGGAAAGTATTCAGTTCCTTCGTTTCTGATTCATTCCATGAAGTTTCAGAAGCATTCGCTTTTGTGCTTCAGGTGCACTTTCCTTCCAGTTAGAGCGGAAAGCTACAGACTCTCGCCTACACTGTTTAGTTATCACAAAATTTGATAAAAAAGGTTTTTATATGAAAGTGAAAGCGATGTAAACTCATCCCTCACCTCGCTGAAAGTACCGGGATTAACTTTGGCGATACCTTTTGAAAAGGCGGAGTATTTTTGAATTGATTTAAGCTTGTCCGTCCGCCCGTCCGTCTTGTTTGCTTACGCTCAACCAACAATAGACAGGAATTTTTGGAGGACGAACACTATTGAAGATGAAAATGGTTTGGATTGGAACACTTTCCGATTTATTTTGGAAGATTACCATATGAATAATTGNTGAAGATGAAAATGGTTTGGATTGGAACACTTTCCGATTTATTTTGGAAGATTACCATATGAATAATTGCAACATGGTGTAGTTTAGTGTTTTCCATTTTCCTTTAGTTTGGTACGTTTACTCTGCGATTCTCCGTCAGTGCACTTATAAAATCTTCTTCATTTTTGGGGAATTTTTCAACATCCAACAGCATTCTCTGGTGCAGCACCTGTGATAGTTTTCCAAAAGTTAATTTCAATGCTATTTAATAAAAAAGGAGCTCCTTTTAGTTTTAGTCAAAAATTGAATCTTTCCATTCAAACATACACTAATCGCGCAAAAGTTAACTAATCCTAACTGTTGCACTGTGTGCCGGCGGAGCTTCTTGTGGTGGAAATGCCTTTAGAGAGTGGCTGCGGTGTTGCCATTTTTTGATATTTTTGTAATGCTTAAATATGCTCTTAACAACCTCGCTAAATATTATTATTTTATATCTTTCTTTTCATGCAAAAAAATTTATCAAAGAACCCTTTGTTTTTAGGCTGTTGTAGTGGTGTTGTAGTTTACCCCTTAATGTTAATTACTTAATATTTCATTACATAAACATTTAGATTTTGGGCCATTTTTCTTTATTTTGTCACGTTTCTTCTACTGTTTGTCTGTTAGTGCATTTATAATATAGATTTTTCGCTTGATTGAATACTGGTTTTATATTACAACTGAACTACTAAATAAAATACTTTGGAATTTTTTGTTTTTTTTTTTTTCTTGAAAAACGTTTCGACCAATATAAAGCAAAGGGTATATTATGTGAAGGGTGGAACACTTGACTTTTCTGTAAAACATTTATAATATGCTCATAATTGTGTTTCAGGTAAATATATATCTGGGATAAGTGAAATACATTTTAATCAGTTGAATATAAACCCTGAGTGTTTTTCCTCTTCTTTTCATTTAAAGAGTCACACGTCGAGAATTTCGAATAATTTGCTCTTTAAAATGCAGTCGGCTGTACACACATTTATTGAAAGGGATACCCTTCTACCTGCAGAATAGATCCGTTAGAGTTTCGTTCAAATCTTTTTCTTTTGAAAATTTTTCTGCGACCCCAGGTGTCGGGCAGATCGTTCACCCAGGGCCGTTTCTATTTATCCTCCTTGTGAATGAGCTTTTATATATGTATGTTTAAGTGCGATGATGATGTCAAACTGTTCCCTTCTTTCAAGGTCGAAACGTACTCATATGATCTACAATATGGCTGCATGGTTGTTGCATGGGTGTTCTACAGCGAAATTGTTCCTTCAGATCCTCATGGCTTCAACAGGGAAATTGTACAAATCTTCCAATTTGTCCTGACTTTAACAAAATTAGAGCTACTTTAGCGATGTTGAAGGCATTGAAGTATTGCTAAAATTGATTGATTGAAATTTTGATGAAATTTGGTTACCGTCTTGCTTTGACTCGAGAACTAAAAGTATTGAAAATTGTTTGGTTCGGTCGACTTTTTTAACCATTCCGCATGTAGCGCCCTACTTTCAAAAGTCGTAGGTGAAAAAATTGCAATTTTCAAAATTTCTCGACAAAACTCGCTCTGTGATAGTATAAGGGCATTCTAAATTGATATCAAAAAGTTAGTTCTGCTGGGGGAATGTTTCGAACCCCATCGCATATAGCCGTTTTTATTAAAACTGAATCTTTATATAGTTAAGGTGTATAGCGTATAGTTTTTAATATTTTATGGTGAAAATTAGTTCATAATCGTAAATTAATACAGAAATCAAGCTTACCGAATTTGGACCACGTAGAACTATTTTTTGGATACCACCGTATATAAGGACTCCTCCGATATGCGGGGCTTCATGAAAAGTCATTTGCATGAAAATAATATATGATTCTTGATGTATTATTACCACAACAAGTGAATAATTGTTTTAAGCGAAGTGATGTAGGGCGTGTAATAGATGGTGTACTTATTTTTTTGCTAATTTTAATACTACTACTAATAACTGTTTCACATTTTTTTCTCAAACATATATTTTAATTTAAGAATTTTACAAAAGTCTATGCCGTATGTTAAGGTAAGGTCGTCTATAATCCATTATTGTTGATCTATTGTCAAGGTGCCACAAAAGCAAAAAAAAAAACAACACAAAAAAAATACACAAATAGTAATAGAAGACAAGTCGAAACAGGAAGCATTAAAAATCTATAAAATATGTAAGCTAAGATTCACATGAAAAGCCAAGAATAGCTTTTGGAATTCTTGGCTTCCAAGCCAAGAAACCAACACGTTCACAATTAATTGGCTAAAAAATCAATAAAGCTCTCTATGAAAGGGGAGAACGAAGAAATTGCAATTTGGTGATCCGCTTTTCGGGTGCTAAGTTTATCACTTCGCTTATCTTGTCGAGAGATATGAGAAATTATTAACTGCTCACCTTGCGGAACACTAACTGAAAGTATTTACACTGAAAAGCACATTGAAGACGGCTGCATGAAATGCAAGGCGTTAAGTCTCATCGATTGTGAAGAGATCGTAAGGTTATTCTAATTTTACTTATCTTAATTTGCTATTTTTCAGAAATTGTTCCATATTTTGTAAATTATTAGCTAAAATACATTAATTTGACTCGATGATGATGTGATCGGGCAGAACAGATAGTCAAGAGGATATCGTGTTTCCAATTACTTTGGCTACAATAAAATCAAATGTATCTGGAGATCGTTGCGGAGTGATGGGTTCATCTTTCGCTGTCCTATCGGGATTTATTTTTTATATCATTGGCTGACTACTTGACCCTGTTAGCCTGTTAGGAATGTTTATAGGATTTCTACGGACGGTTTTGATTTTCACTCGTGCTAAGCAAAAAAGTAATTGAAAAAGAACCGCAATTATTGCGATAAATAACTCATTCCTTTCAACGAACAGCGTTCTTATAGATACACAGAGGGATGCTTCTTCTGCACCTACGACATTCCGTACGCATTGAGAGCCGAATCCAGTTCCCGTAATATTTTAGTCTATTTTATAAAGCTTTTAGCTTTACTTGAGGCAACACTTTGTTGCACTTGCTTCTCAGATCCTTCCTTATAATCGCGAAAGTCATCTCAAGTATACTTTTTTTGGGACTTATGCAGAAAACATCGACAGAACGCAGCCCTATTATGTTATCAGAACTTACCGCTTCTCATGACTATAGAAAACTCAGTGACTATTTAGAGCTCCCATTGCAAGTACTTGGGTTTCTTCCAATGTACCCCCTCAGCAATTTGGGGAAAACTTGCCGCCAAACAATAGATAATTAAATCTTAAAAGTTTTTTAGCTGCTACCTTATTTGAAGGTTCAAATTTATAACGAAGACCACGAAGGAACGAGCGTTCCAATACTTCTCTGCTTTCTGTGAGGAATATCCAGTAATTTAACCCACCACGCTACAGTTTAACAAAGAATGTTATACGGGCTGCGTACTGCTATCATATTCTTAAGAACAGATTCGGCGGAGTGGCTGCTTAGTACAATCCCTAACATTTGGAATAACTTCCAACATCTATGAGAAATTAATTTGTAGAAAGACAATTAATTTAATTTACACAGGCCTGCGCTGGAGAAAGAAGAAAGTAAATCTGCTGGACTCGATGTATGGTCGGAAGCTGTCAATGTTTGATAATTTTCTCAAATATTTATCTCAAAGTAGCTTTTAGAGCAAATATGGAACTTACGAATTCACATTTCATTTATGGGCAAAGTCTGTTGCCATGTGTTTAATGCAAATGATAAGTAACGTAACGCTTTCGGGCCTACTGTTACCTGATCGCAAGCTGAGTGTGCGTAGACATGCAGGAACAAAGTGTGAGAATGAAATTTAATTCGCGCAACCCGTCTTGGAATTTGCAGTGGAAATGTGAACCTTCAGTGGCTCACTAACCGCTTACAACTACACTTTTTAGTGACCATTTAAAGAGAGATGAATCTTTCATATTCGCCATAAGATGGGCATCATTTTCTTGTTTTCTTTGTGCTTTCTTAGAAACATTTTTTCCATTTATTATATGCTGGTATGTATGTATGTAGAAAGTAATCCATAATATGCTCTATCATTAGTACTTTCATTGTATTTAAGCTTGAAATCTCTTTTTACGTTCATTCGATGTAAAACATATTCGTGTTGTCTATGAATATGTCTTCAGCTATGTATTCATATAGCTTTTGAACTTTTGAATGTACGTCGTACATAAAAAAATTAAGTTAATTAACTTTTTACTGGCGTAGGTTGTGCTTTCAATATCATTCACGTTTTAATTTGTGTTTTTATGTAACAAAATCATTTTAAGTTTGAATTTATTTACAACACATCCACATAATATTAACATTAGAACGAAGTAATCCTCTTTTCATCAGATTATGATTAGATTTTGTTTTTTCTTTTTCTTTATAGCTTTGATATGAATTTATACGTAAGTCGCGTACTCAAAACATGTTCAAGGGAAATTTATGTAACGTTGATAAACTGTCCAAAAACTAAGTTATACTAGGTATGTCATCTCCTCTGCTACACCTAAATATGTCCATTGGCGTAAATATGCATCAAAAGGAATATATCAGATTACTCGAGAAGTTCCTGATCTGATCTATATGTGGCAAGACTGTTGACAGGCCCATACGTCATACATCATAGACAGTATCAGCATTTAGACGAGACGCGTACAGATTCCTGACATTCAGTTCGCTGTGGCCGACGTTTCTCGTTCGTCATCCGCTCGGCCAAATATCGATTTGACTCGGGAGTATAGTGATGAATATATGTATCATCCATTTTCATATATCCCATGAGTCTTTTTTCGGATAGTTTTTCTATGTCATGCTCTACATCAAATAATGTCTACTCTGCCGTCCAGTGGAAACATTTCTTTTATCATTTATGAAAGGACATTTCTTCTTTCTACGTTCATTCCTCTTCTGAATTTTACACTTCGCCACCAAATTTTTTTTGAAAACGGAAATAGTTTTCTACTATATAACGAAAGTCAAATATGAACGTTGAATGCTGACGTATTCAAATTAAAAAAAAAAAAAATATTGAATCGTTAACTTAGGACGAAAATTTTTACAATGCCATATCGATGACCACATAAATACATATTTTCTAGCACCAGCATCGACTTGGCGTCCAATTCTATTTAAAGCTTTACTGTTTACACAAGATTTCACACGAATATGTTCGCGCGGTTTGCGATCATAAAAAGCCAAAAAGTGGATCTCAGTCGAAGCTAGCTGACCCGGCTGGAACCATCTAAAATCGACATCGTTTCTTCCTTAAAATGTCTGCAAAGTGCGTCTAGCTTTTCAAGACGCACCACTCACCTCGATTGAAAGCAAAAAAGAGAATCTAGGAATAGCTATGGAAGATCAAAATTGACTTTTTAATGGTAAACATTTACGTTGGAAGAGCCTTCGCTTTTTTGCTCGCATGCTACCGTATGGCCCTTTTCTTATTTGCTCATAAACTGGTTTCCTTTGTCCTCACTCTTCACAAAGAGTAATCAAAAATGATAATCCAATCGCATTGAAGACTAGCCGTGGCACTGCTCTCACTTATTATTTTGAGTTACTTACTTGTGATCTGCTTCGTTGGTGTTAGGTTGAGTATTATTACGCAAAGGTTTACTTCTCTCTTTTTATGCCGCAAATGTTTTTATTAATTTTTTTGTCACAAAATACATATGCACGTATACCCATATAAGTGTACATAAGTTTGAAACAATGTTTTAAACCAGAAATTAGTTTTGTGTTGTGTGTGTGTGTGCACCAACACATACATACAGATCGATAAGAACTTCTATCTTTTATGTACGCATGGTTAAGTATCGGAATGAAATATCAAATTTAATTCAATAAAAATTAATTCAAGATATATCAAATATACGCACACACACACTTGCACTCACACACACACACACACACACATACAATATATAAAAATATATGTAAAAAATATATGTATATGTAGTGTTTATATATAAAAAGGAAAAGGGGGGGAACCTATCAAAAACTCTTTCGCAGAGAGATTAGATTAGAATTTAGCTTAAATCAAATTTGTACATGAGAAAAATGCTCCAAATGATCCTTCAATACCAACGCTGGCGCGCTCTGATTGAGCCTATATTTCTAAGCATCACCGCCACCGGTGCCACCTCTGGTGGTATTACAACCACGCATTGTATTCGCACCGTATTTGTGTGAGTTGTTTTCATCGCTGCGTGGTGTCATACCATCTGAACTGATTTCCAAATCATCATCATCAACTTGGAAAATCTCTTCGTTAATCTTGAGAGCGTCCTCGCGACGATAAACGCCACGCTTCATTGACGATTGGACGTTGGGCGGCAAATGATCGCATTTAAGTTCATTTAATTGCATTTGCGTGCAAAAACGCTGTATGTGCTCGAGCACCTCACGCATGCCCATTTCCGATGATTTCTGACTTAGGCTGTGATCCTCAGATGATTGCTTATGAGCGAGATCTTTGTATTCGTTGGCAGTGTTAGATTTGTTACTCCGACAAGTGCAGGGTATCGGAGCTGGAGCATTAGTTTTATCATTATCCGCGACTGTCGCACCTAAGATGTTTGAAGTATTGGCTTTGCCACCGCTACTTCGCTTATCAACCTGCTGGGAGGTACCTGAGGGCGTTACAGCGGCAATCATCGATTGATGCTGATAAAACATTTTATCGTATTCGGATTTCATGCACAGGTAGCGAAAATGTCGAGAATTCTCTTCGCCATAGTGTACCACTTCTGTCGAAACATCATATAAATTAATAATTAATTAAGTGATTTTTTTGTGCCGGTATACTCACTATTATTAAGATCAGTTTGCAATTTGTTTAGCAAGGTATTAGTGTTTTTTAGCTCGGACGAGAAACGCTCAACCTTTGTGGCCAACTCACGAAAATTACGATTCAATAGATCAGATATCGATTTCTGAAAATGACCCAATGCATTTCTCTAGTATATAAATATCAAGATAATCTGTGTTAGGATCGATCGGTGCGGCAGGTAAGGCCACTACCGCTGCCCTCATTCAAACTTACCCCTATGGCGCTTTCTACTGTTTGCCTTATCAGCTCGAAAAATTCTTCGGTGTCATCATCCTTATCATCATCATGACTTGCAGTACGATGATTGTGGTTATGATGATGATGCTGATGTTGATGTGGATGCGAGTGCTGTTGGTGCGAATGTTGATGAGAGCCGACGGCCTCACCGCCCGATTCTTTATGGCGTTCAGTACAGACGCTACCACAGGTTTTATTATCGTACATATTGGTCGACGTTGTATACGGACATTTTTCGACACGTGATGTTTTAGATTTTATTATATTGTGATCTTTTTTCAAATCGTCAAGATTTAGAATTTTCTCATCCTTGCTATAATATTTTTCGGCGCCCTTGACCGTTGTGGTGCGAGCACTTTTACGGCGTGCCGTACTTGCAGCCCCATTACCACTATTACTGTTTGTATTTGCGGCAGCAATTGGTCCTCCGGTGTTGTACGGCGTGCTCGAAGTTATTATATAACCATAGTCACGATCGGTTCGTGGATTTTTTGAAGCATTATTAGTTACTTGTGATTTGGAAGCGTCATATTTACTGCCATATAATTCTTCAATAGATTTACGTTGTCTCTGTCTTACCATTTCGTATGTGTGTGCGTGCAGTAAAGTTTTTGCGTACAAATTGCGAGCAGAGAATAGAAACACAAATGCAGGTCGTTTAGGGCTATTTTTTAATTATCAGTTATTTTTAATGAATGATAAGTGGTCCCAATAATGTGCTAAAACTTGTTTCTTTTTTATCCCAAATATTCAAATACGATATTGTTCAAAAAATACAAATAATCGAAAACTGAAAAATAGTTTTCGAAATTTTGAAAATTTTAAAAAGACATCTGTGATGGATTTTTCAATGAAGTTTAGTGTTAAACACATACCGTTCAAACAGCAATAACAGAGTGTAAAATGTGAAAGGACATTGGGTATCAGTCAGCAAAATGTCGCATACATGCCCTCCGTCCGCGTTCAAGTTAACGAACGGTGCACAGATACGGAAATATTGTGTATACGTGGAAGAAGCACTTTAAACGCTTTAAAGCTCCCTTTTAGAGCAGATTAAGAGAAAACGAACTTTGTGTTCGAAAGGAACGAGAAAAGTGGCCGATTGCATCGGATTACGTAATTTACTCTTTGATTTTTCGACTCGTTATCATTTTGTTGAAGTCTCGAAGAGCGTGTTAATAAGTCAATCACTATCGAAAATTTCTTCCATCTTTGCCATGTGCCGCTGGTCCGATTGAATGCCAATTTCGCTTGAGATCAAATGATATTAACAGGCACACTCTTAATAAGTAGCGGGATAATTATGAAATCCCTGGTATTGGTATCTTTGTACACAATGTCAATCAATGTATACATTAACGGACTTATTTATTTAACGTAGTCTTCGTTGCGTCGGAGAAGTCCTAGCTCGGGCGTAACGTATCCAACCATTCTTTTCGCGGTGCTTGTCCCCTTTATTTTTTTACCTTTTACTGCGGTCTTGGTTTTTTTTGTTCGTCCGCTTGGTACTCTTAGAACTCTTTGTACGGCTCTGACTTTTCTCAGCCTGGGAAAAGTCGTCGGGCATGTTAAGGTCGTCTGTTTTACTAAAAATTTAGCTGCAAATAGCTCTGCGAGCTATTAAGGAGGCTAGAGAAGTTCGCACTGCGAGTTGGTGCTGTCCGCATGCTGGGTTGACATCTGCTTCTTGCACGTTGAAAAAGCAAGACTTTGGTTCGTAACTACGAAATCCATAATGCAGGTGACCCTTTTGCATTACAGAATAAAACTGTGGGGTTCACGGCGGTCAGGCTGTCCATTCACTCTGTATCACATGTGCTTAGTCTTAACTAAGGAGTGGTAGCGCTGCAATATACCTTGGTAGAAACAGTATATGAGGCGTGACTGCTGGATGCGGTTCTTCGGTGGCTTTAGTTATCCCCAATTTCGGGGGCATTAAATTATTAGAGGTGCAAAGTAGCGCCCGCCTCGCCCAAAAGGGAAGGCTTGGACCATAGTTAAGCTTTCATACTGCCATTTTGGAAAAGAACCTCTCTCCTGCTGAATTGTCTTGCAAAGTGGAAAATGCCGGAATTCATTCGTAAATTACCCGATAAGCCTGCGGGTTTCGTCTGATTAAGCTCTCCAAGCACGTGCAAATGTTAAAACACACAGACCCTTTGCCTGTGACCATCGATTGTTCATCTTAGCTTGCCTCTATAGCTAATTACCGTGACTTCAGTGATTCATAAATTTGATCATCTTAACGAAGCCACATTGCTTAAGGCATAAGATCATCTTCAGATTTTTTTTTTGGCTTAGATGCCTTGAACATATCAAAGCTAAGCAACAAAGAAACAACATTGTTATAGGGAGCGTAATTTAAAATTGTTGAGAATGTACCGTACATTACAGGCGTAGATAACTTAGCAAGCGTAAGCAGCAATAGGAAATGAAGACAAAAAAAAATTTTATCCCACGCTCATTCCAGCCCAATAGGCCAAATCCATCACTAGGTAAAGGTATCATTCTTTAGAGGGTGAAATCGGAAAAATATATCCTTAGGGCTTTTTATTACGATTTACTTCACCGTTTCTGGCGGAAAAGAAAATTTTTTTCTTGCTTTCACTGAGTTTCGCTAAACACTCCCATATGGTTCCTGCATTTTCGACATAATGACAACATTTGTAAAAATTTTTATTTTTTAAATATATTTTCTGAGTTTCTTTCCCTCTTTCTCTTAAATGCTACTTAAACACTACTCTTTATCGCGACACACATTCGTTGGGCTTCTTAAGCTTTGCAAGCACGTTTTCATTTCTATCGTTTTTGTCGTCTTCCAGGAATCGAGCGTTATTTTAGTTTGTTTTTATATTTTGTAGTTTTATTGGAGCTTTTTAAAATTTCATGCCTTTTGTTTGTTGACGCCGTTTGTTTACTAGTTTCACTTGGCGATTATGCGCTCACAGCTTTCCTGCATTTTTTCTTTTAACATTTTTATTGCATTCGACGATTGCTTTGCTGAGAGTGTGAGAACAATAGTCAAAAAATTAAGTTTTTCTTTTTTAATTTCATAACGTGAGATGTTCTCAATTTGCGTTGTGCTGTGGGCGGGACCTTTGATCGATTTGCCTCATTATCAGTATCAGGAACTCCCAATGGTTCTGCGGTATTTAGAGCTTTTCTTTGCGACGAAGAGAATGTTTAGAGACAGACAGAAGGATGGACGAACATGCGTAGATGGATTCAAAATTTGATTCCGATCGCTAATATATGCGCACATACATTATAAACAACCTGAACTCTCTCTCAGGATGTTGCAAATGGTTTGACAAAATGAACATACCACCATCTGTCGGTGACGAATAGAAAAATTGAAATGGAAATCATTGAAGGTGATTTAGCTGTCGCCAACGAAATGTGTCAATATTGCTGGTCAACCACAGTTGAAAGACATAACATAAACGCTTAAATAGATGAACTTTATGTGAGAAAAGGAAACGCAACAATTGTAAACACAACACAGTCGTTATGTGTGCGTGCGTGCGAGTGTATTAAACGAATTGAAATGCTTAAATTATATGATTATGACACATCATACTGTCTGCATACACACACAATCACACGTACGCGCGCACAAATATTCATGAAAGTGAAATGACTTAACATATCATGTTTAGTTAGTCCTCAAATGCCATATATATAGAGAGAATGTGTATGTACATATGTATGTTTTGGCACTAAATAATTGTGTTCAATGATAGAATGATAATGCAATCACAATCCTTTACATTTCATGTATTCCTGTTCATGACAGGAATGTTTTCTAACGCACTAATATCAAATGTACTGTGTATGCAGCAACGCACCAACCTATGTCATGAGCTATTTTCACTTGACATTTCTATCCTTTATCCTCTTATAAATGAATGCCTCATTTGCCAAATCGATTAACTTGATAAAAACGAAAAGTAGAGAAAAGTGTTGAAATGGTCTGCTTGCACGCCTGTAAGACCGATAGAAAGCGATTTTCATATGAAATTCACTTTTACGATTTTTTTTGTATTAATACCAACCACTCAGCGGACGTCTAGTATTCGCGTACTGCAATGAGGAGGGAGGAAAGTGACAAGGGGAGGTGGGGAGAAAGGCCGAAACCTAGTGGATGTGTGCCGAATCCGTAAGGAGTTTCCGTACAAGGGTTTTCACCGACGCTTGCTTTCTTTGAAAGCTTTTCAATTACATTCTTATTACGCTTTCTGATTAGAGTACGAATTGTCTTCTGATACGAGCCATTTGTTATTCAATGGGTACAAAATTCTGACAAGTTTAGACAATTCTTTTCTAACCGTTGGTCTTTAGAGAAATTTGTTTTTAGTTAGCTGCCAATCAAGTGCCTTCCCATTAATATTCGATAAGAATTGAGAAAATTAAGTTAATCGATTTCACAAGTGAAGCATACGTACATATATTGTAGTCTAATGGTGTGTATGTACTTCTGTGCAAGTGTGTGTACGTATGTGTGTGAATATATGTCGTTAGATAATAAAATTGAAATCATTTCTGGATTTATAGAAAACAACTTTTAATTAAAAGCGTCATGGACATTCTATACGCATATATAGATAAATATATTTGTGTGTATGTGTGCGTGGGTTTATGTGGGCGCATTAAATCTAAGCACACAAGCCAAACCGTAAAACCGAGATTCGCCATAAAGACCGTTGTTTATAATGAGGTTTGCTCTAGTTCGCATACATGACATGATACATACACACATACGACATACATAAGTGGTATTAACAGTTGCTTAAAAATTAAATTTCCTGATAAATATTTGCACGTAACAAAAAAACGTAATTTATTAAAAGATTTATTTTATAATTGTTAACTAAAAATAAGACAATATTCGCAGAGAGACAGACGCAAAGACATATCATCAGAACATCATGGTTTTGTATTCAAATAATTGCGATAATAAACAATAACGAAAGCACGTATATATGTTTGTTATTTAAATCATATCGTTTTAACAGAAAATTATTGTTGTTTTAGGATCACAAGCGTTATGTTAAAAAAATCTTAATAATTGAAATGCGTTTTCGCACTCAAAACATGTCTCCATTTCACAAGTATTTCACAGGCACCGTATTTATTGTCTTACTATAGCATACAAATTAAGCGAAATAAAATCAGTATATAATGGATATTGAATTGAAATTCATACAACGAGCGCCTTGATGATGAACCGCAGATTTCGTTCGAAGAAGAAAAACATTGCTGCCAGAAAGATCCGTAAAAGTAACGGAAAAGATTTGCGTAGAAATACGCGATTTCAAAAGAAAGACTCCAAGATTGAATTCTTGAATGGATGTTCACTTTTAAGATTTTCAGCCAATTTGTAAGAGAAAAGAAAAATCTTTGTTTTAACTGTTAACTAGGAGATCTAACCATCAATCAGATTACTTTAGTTAACATTGAAACAAAAACTTTATGATGGACAAATACATTCCAAGCGTATACTTGAACATGTATTGCAAATTACAACATCCTCTCCTTGAAAAAAAAATCTCCCCCCTACTCCTCTTCGCATTGGAAAGCAAGTACAAATATTATAAAGTGGCACGGCTCACTATTGAATGCCGTATAGCATTTCGCTTAATGCAGTTATTCATGCTACGGTTTTTTAGAATAAGATGGATGGGAAATAGTCGAAGAAATTGACCGATCCGAACTATGTTCAATGGCATTCGTCGTTGGGCCAAAGTAAGTCGGTGTACGAAATTTCATCAAAATATATCGAAAATTGCGCCATGTAGGTGGGCCACAGGAATACGTAGACAGACATGACGGACGGACAGGCGAAGAGACAAGCTTAGATCTACTCAGAAAACGATTTCAAATTTATCGGTGTAATAAAAGGTGGGTATGCCTTAAACTCTCCTGGATGTTAGGTACATCTGCGCACGTGATCTAGTGTATAAAAAATAGGTGTTTTTTGAGAAGGAAGACAGAAGCAAAAATGAGGGATGTATGGAAGATAAAAAAAATTCGTTCAAAGAAAACTAAAAGAAGGAAGATTCAGCGGAAAACTGATTTCACTAAAACCTATAAAAAACTATGGTGGGCCTCGGCCAGCTATAAAATACCCTACACCAACCTACATTTATTCATATATGACGTTGCATGGTGCGTGGTTGAAAAAGTCGCTCGATCCGAACCATTTTCAATAGCATTCGTTCTGTATAAAATTTCATCGTAATCTCTTGAAGATTGCGATCTGTAGGTCGAACGCAAAAGTACAGGAAGAAAGTACAAAAAGGAAGCACTTGACAGAAAACACGATGAAGATAATACTCATTGTTATCTCATTGAATGAACGTACGCCAAGAAACTTGGGCACGGCCTTTGAGAAAGACATCTAATGCGAAGGCAATGGTCATAGTTTGAAGATGAACGAGTGCGGAATAATCCGCTTTCACAAAATATGAATCCTTTAGCACATCAAATGGATGAGAATTTTTGATCCAGATCGAGCAGAATTAATTCGTTATTTTTATATTTTAATTTCATTTCAATTTTAAAGCTCAATAACATTTTACTTTCAGCTGAGTAAACTTTTTTGTTGATTTTTAAATAATAATAAATAAATAAAAACTAAGAAAGGGGCATGTGAATGCCATGTATAAATAAATATACATTTGTGACAGACTAATCTCCTCCCAAAAATATGCGTATTTATTAGGCATTATTTGAAATAGTGTTTATAATTTATTATGACTTGCTTGCTGTGCAGACAGCGTATTGTTTTTTTTATTATTATTTATGTATTAATTTAGTTTACTTGACTGCTGTTGTTCTTCTCTTTTAAGCCAGAGGTCTCTAGAATACACAGTACACAGGCCCCTTACGTCGAAATCTATGACTTAGAGCATTTCCGAAGCGAAAACAAATGAGAAACGCGGTAATACTTCTCATCTCAACTTCACATCATCAGTTTCTGAACCTAGTTAACACATACGTTTTAGGCTAACTTTTGAAGAAACATTTTCCATTTTCCATGAATGCTAAACATGTTAATTGGGCAAATGTAAAACTAACAAAAGTAAGTTTGCAGGATCGGAGGCCATAACCACATGTTGCATCTTATGGCTATAAAGGAAAGTCTTACTATGATGCACAAAGACTTTTCTCAAACAATTTGCTTTAGGTGTGGAAAACTTCTATTTACGGGCGCCTCTTTTATTGCATGTGAATGTTGTATATTCAGTCTCCTTCAGAAATTATTATTCATGGAAAGAAAATGCAGCGTTTTACGTACAACTGTAGTATCTGAATACAATGTGCAACAAAAATGCTGCAATCAAAGCATTCCTGAACACCATCGTGCCTGCGCGTGTAGAGGACAAACCCCATAATTTCATTAACCAATCAAATGTTGCAATATTCGACTTTAATTTTGGCACAGCCACTGTGGTCAATGACACTAAGCCGTAAATTTTTTTACTGAACCCTTCGAGTCGCGTTTTTTAACAATCAAATACCCTTTCTTTGATTTTCATCTTAGGCCTTTCTATTCGTTAAAACAGAATGGTTGCTTATAAGAGATACAGTCATGCCTTACATTAAACCTTTCTACCGCGTAGAAAAGGTAAAAGCAAATGAAATGAAAAATTCTTGCGAAAGTTAAAATAATATTTAAAGCATTCCGTAAAGTATTAAAAGCAGCCAAAGTTTGGAAACCTCTGATTTAAAGAACAATTGTTGTTCATGTGCAATAAAAGAAAAGCCGGTCGGTATTAGTTTTCTGTCTTTTGTTTCCATTTCTAGTTCTTTTGTGCCAATCACTCGTTCTCTCTCTTCCGTTGTGTTTCTACTACTAAAACACTTCTCTTAAATGTTGCAAATCGAAAGCTGTAGTTTATGCAACATGTTGATAAAAGTTTTTTGTTGTTTAGTTTTAAATTAACTATGATGGGGAAGAGGAAAAACAATTTGTTTGAATTAAATTTATATCAATTTTTATTTACTTAAGAAAAATCGATTCTACAATTTAATTAAATTATATCATATGCACTGTGCAAACAATTAAAAGTTTTAAAAAAAAAAAAAGGAAAACTCTACACATTCAGCATGAAATTGAGTTGAAATATTTCATAACAATAATACGAAAAAATAGGTCGCAAATATATATGTAATAAAAGTAATTCTGCATTCAGTCAATGTTCTCCGCGATTCGGTATCGAAGTTGGTTAATATCACCTAATTAACTTAAGTTATGGCTTTTATAGATCTGTACACAGACTAAACTCGTATCGTATTCTCTCAATTTCTTCTCATAGGCTAAACTATCGTATCCTCTCAATTTCTTCTCATTATTATCGTATTTTAGTAACTTCGATTGTTCGTCTTTTCCATTGGTGTTTTGAAAATTGTAAAACATATCGAAACATATATAAATAAAAATTGTCTAAAGGCATTTCGCAGTTTTAAGTTTGAATGACCAGAGACAACGAAGTTAAAAGATGGTTCAACTTTTTGTTCAAAATAAAAACTAAAAGATTATTACGGACCTTTTGTGTTTCTGTCTGACTGCTCACTCTCCAATTCTTATTGTTTGTATAGCAAAGGTTGGGTTGATATTTCCGTGATGTCAGGTCACATTTGCTCACACGTCTGCAAAGCAAAAGCATTTACACTTCTGTGTTTTTAAATGAATTTGCGCTATGGTATACATATAAGTGTTTATGACCCCATGAATATGTATTCTTGGTTAGCATCAAGTTCTGAATCGGTTTAACCATGTCCGTATGCCCGTCTGTGTAATGTATGTTGTAAACATTCTCTCGGCTGCAAGAATGAAGTTGTCGACTTCAAATTTGGGCGAAATGGACAAAGGGCACGCTTACCAAGTGAACTGATCACACTTTCGTTTTTTGAAAGTGATAAACAATTGTTTTTTTGCTCATTGCTCGTAAACTACAATAGACAAGTCTACACAAATTTGAATGTGGCCGCTGCTGTAGTACCCGTGCAAATGTGAAAAAAAATTGACCGAATATTATAGTGTATCGAAATTTATTTATTTTTTTTCAATACTCTTATAACGCGCAAAAGCAAGCTTCAAAATGAAGCATATCTGTCCATTCCACTGTCCATTTGCCTGTCTGCCCAATCGTGTAGCATCTGTGGGAAACGTTCATCCATTCGGAAAAACGAAGATATCTGCCTACACATTTGCAGAAGAATTTGAAAATGATCCGAACTTTGCAAAGGACACGCACATACGTGTAGGCGACAAAAATTGTGAACACTTTTGCTTTCACTGTTTTTTTCTTGTTCATAAAGCACCTCACATACACTATAGAAATTTCCCCTTTCATCCTGAGAATAGAAGAAAACAGTCGAGCCCACCCAATGTTACAGAATATGAAAATTTAATCCTTTTGTTTTTTTAAGTATTGTTTAGCATAACGGTGATGGGAACATTAAATTCGTTCATATTTAAAGAAAAAAAAAAAACAAGCAAAACAAATAAAATAAGTCAGTGTCTAAAGAAACTGTGCTTTGCCGCCTCTGTAAGATATCCAAGCCATACGATGTGCCCGTCTCTGGTTATATGCATTTTATGAAGTTGTTAACAATGTTGCTAAGCATGCCTAGTAGCTTACGTAAAATCAAGACCAGCTGATTGCAAACTTATGAATGAATTTTCAGTAAATGTTGTTGTTGTTGCTGTTGTTACTGTTGTTATTGTTATTATAATATTATTGTACTTGATGGCTGCTTGGGCTCTTGCCGTATATGCTGGTACTAGTTAATGCCGCAGTAAACACAAAAGGTCGAATGCAAAGAATGAACAATGGAAGCATCAAGTTCCTTTAGCTTTATTTGCGTGTACGATTGGTAGCAGAAAATTGACGACGAGTCTTCATATTCAACACTTAAATCTATTAGGATTTCGCGTAGCACATATTTGAAATCAGTTGCTCATGATGTTGCTAACGAAACGGACGCGTTTTAAATTAATCGTTAACTGAGTTGTACAAAAATAAAATGCAGATTTAACAGACGATTAAATTTATACAAATATTAAATAGTAACAGTAACATATGTCATAATAAAAAGAAAATTCCCGTTAAACTAAAAGAAATTGAAGAAAAAAAAAAATTCGAATAACCAAAATAAAAAAAAAATAGTATTAAAAATTTTTTTCAACCTTCAAAGTGCTTACGAAAACTTAATTTTTAGATTATAAAATGAAATGAATAAAAAAATTTTTTTTTAATTACAATTTTATAAAAATCAAAAAAAAAAAAATTGTTTTTAAATAAAAATCTTATTAAAATCAAAGAGAAATTTTTCTTAAATCATAATTTTATTAAAGTAAAAAAAAAAAAAAAAAATCGGAAAACAATTACTAAATTTATTGTGAAGCAGTCAATGAAAATTTTTAATTTTAAATATCAGAAACCATTCTTATGTCGCGCAAGGAAGAAAAGTTAATAAGAATAAAAAAAATGTTGCATTAAAACAAAGAAGAAGAGGTAGACTAAGTAAAATTACAGCATTGTTTAATGTGTTATTGTAGCTTTACACATAAATATGTATTTAACAAAAACAAAAAAAATTGTCTAAAGCAAATTCGTTTGTTAAATAGAAACTGAAAAAAGAGTAGAATTTAATAGGAAATAAACAAAAAGTTATCTTCACCTTCAGACTTATCTTGAATCTCGTTTTGCAAACTGTTGGAAGAGGTCAAGAAGATTTTTGGGCCCGTAAGTGGCCTTCTGACTAATGTCTAGATAAAATTAATGAATTAATGAATGATTAATTATTAATTAGCAGGTTTTAACTTTAACATTTTTCTACATTGATAAGCAGTTATTCATAGTTACATATAAAAGATTTTTTGTTTGCTTCCTATTCGCGGATCATATCCATTTCAGCCTTTCTTTGCCAGTTGGAGAGCTGTAATGAGAAACTTCTTATTGGATGTTCACTGGATGCTTAATTAAGTTCCGTTTCTTCTCGCAACCACTACGCCCAGACATCACCTGAGAGGCTGGTTGAAGAAAAAAAACAAAGACTTTATTGAAAATTCCACGGTACTTGAAAGTTAAACCTCCGACCTTTGGGTGGGCGCGCAGGAGGATAGACAAAAACTACCAAAAACTGTTTTCTTTGCCAAAAATTTTAATGTACATTTTTATATTGTAACGAAGGCAATAGGACACAATCCTCTATGTACCATCTATAGCAAATGTTGATCTAAAACCTTATGATGAAATTCTGTAGGACCGTCGAAAACTTCAGCGTAAAGGTGACACGGACCGCGAAAGCGGTACATTCAAAACTAACGAAATATTTTGCAAATGATCTGAGGTCTGGAAGGTTTGGTTCAAGACGAATATAGCATTTTTTCTTCTTTAAATTTGGTTTTTGTAAACTAAGGCGGATTAGGCATATACTTCAATTATTCCCCCTCTCTCCCACTTTCGCTTCTCACGTTTACCACTTTCTCTCTTCCTCACTCATTTATTCCAACTTTCTATATCTCGCTTTCCTTCTCTCTCTCTCTTTCTCTGTCTTTCTCTCATGGGCCAAATGACGTAATTTTGTACTGAGATTGTTATTAAAGTCTACATATCTAAGTCCAGCATTAATTTGTTGTTGTCGAAGAGTTGTTCATGCGAAACCTCTAAGAAAGTGTACCATCATAACTTTATTAATTCTAATAAGAGGCGAATATGACTTCTGACGTTGCTAACGTAATGGTCAAATTTCATCCTTCTTATTGAATAAAGAAAAAAAACAAAGAAACAAAAAATTAAGTGAAAACAAAAGAAAACAAAGAGAATTTAAAGAAAAAGTTGAAAAAAAAAGATTAAATATTTTTAAAATAGTATTAGTTACATATTCTGTATCCATAAAAATATGTCAGCAGAGTTAAAACAGAGAGAGAAAGAATTCTTGGTTCGTTAAACATAAACAATAAAACAAAGCTCCAGAGGAATTATAACTAAGAAAAACCATTAGAAGCACGCTCTTGCTATTGTAACACAAAGCATTTTCCAAAACAATACATTTCTGGAGCGCAAAAACATAAATTTCCAAAATGTCTCCAAATTAATGACGTACGAAGTTTCTTAACAATCGCAAGGCAGCGCCACTCATGGCTTTGCCCGACTGAACATCATATTCGCGGAAAGGAGAATTTATTTAATTTATTTAATGCCATCATATTGTTTTGTAATAATTAATAATATAAAATAAATAGCTAGAGGTAAGCGATCTTTTACTTAATTCAAAGTTACTTGCGGCTGAACTTTTGAGTAAAATGGAAGGAAATTAATGAACAAACTCGTCAAACAGGGACTAAAACTAGCGACAATGGTAAACCTATAGCTATAAAGGTCTTACATAAACCCTTGGGTGGAAGTGATTTTTACGCCCACAAAAATTAATATTAAAATAAACATTAAAATAAAGAGTAATTTCAAAAGTGGTAACGCATTTAGTAGAACACTTACCTAGATTGTTGAATCGGCTCTCAAAGTATTAATAACTAATTCCTTCGATCTATTCGAGATGCATTTTGAACTAAAGTCATTTCTTCAAGTTTCAATTGCGAAACATTTTAATAATCGAAACAATTTTTCAGCTGCAAATTCAAGTGAAATTCAGAAGTTCTTCTTCTTCTTTTATTTAATATTTTTATTCTTTCCATGTTTTCAGGCGATGCCTGCTGTCCGCAGTGTTTAGTTTAGTGTTCCATTATCGGTTTCTTATTTGTGTTCCACATCGGCACTCTTCCTCTTTATTAAGAATTAATGGAAGTGAGTTCATTCGATAATTTTAATTTATATATTTAGGGGGAAGGTGACGATCGTATTGTATACACAAGTGAAAAAAATCGGAATGCAAGACTTTTGATGTTCACTTCATATGCTTTCGCAGGCTGATTTTTAGTTATTACAATCTCATCTCTCTAGTACGTATCATAGTGCTTGTGAAATGTTTTAATAAACGTAGGCGTGTCATTTGGTTGATCGGGACTGTTTTGACATTCGCCTTTCCGTCACTGTCACTAAAGAATATTTCTTTTCCGAGTGTTAGGTCGTGTGGGTATTGTGTGCGTAGATATCGTCTTTAATATCTGCCAGAGAAGGTTATGATTTTCTATCTATTATGGTTGCGAACGCAGATAGATTCCGTTCATTTGCAAATTCGATCTGCAAGCATAAATTAAAAGAATACGTTTCTCATATTAAGTTTCTGTTCAAATTTTTGTGAAAGTGACTGTGCCAAACACGACAGGCATATAGAGGGACAGGCGGATGGGCAAATCTGTCCCACAACAGGAGAAAACTATACTGACAAACAGATGGGTGGATAGATGGACGCACAAGCTAGTCTGTTTAGTGTTGACGGACAACCATACTGGCATACATAGTTGCAGGGATAAGCAAGCTGCTCAACGACAGACAAACAGAGGGTTTGACGGACGGACAAACAAGCTGGGCTGTCTAATAACGATAGACAATGATAATTTGGTATCATGTATTTATCGACATAGAAGTAAAAAACCGAACTTCACAGCTTACAGTAGACAGGAATATCTCTACAATATTTGCTACGATCATTTGAAGGATCAAAGTGCTTATAGGCTTTATATGATATAGTGACTTGAGCGGATGTGCCTCAAAAATTGTTATCTACTAATATTTACATTTTTATTGCGATCATATGAGTAACATTTGCTCGCTTTCAATCAATGCGTAAATTTCCCCAAGTTTCGGCACAAGGTGGTTCTGCGTTGTCTCTTCTGAAACGGCTTAATACTTCCTCCAAAATGTATATAAGAGGGTATGTCAAGATGAATTTTCGTTTTCAAATTGACTGTTGTACCCTCAATTGTTCACTAATTTCACTCGGATGGATGGACAAACCAAAGGAAATAGAAAACTACGCTAAGTGGAGCATGTGATTATTGTTTTTACAAGTCTTTGTTTTTCAATTTTAAAAAGAAAAGTATTTGTTTATTTTGATGTATAGGAGTTAGTAAAAAGTTGGGATTAAAATTTTAAACTTCAAACTTTACAACAAAATCGCCATCAAAGTGTTAATTACTTTTCGAATTTACATTTTGTAAATAACAAGATTAAACAATTGTGTTATTATCGAAGCTGTTGCAGGCGATAACTTTTTAAAATACATGTTGACTTTGCTGCTGCTATACACAATAACAATAAATTTCAATGCGAATATTATGCTCTGCGGATAATTCATCACTGACAGACAGCAATATAACGCCCAGTTTTGTAAACTGCTTAACTACTGCATGTCGTATAGAAATATATTATAGAACACAAGACGATGCATGTGCATGTGCATGTGCACATAACATTACAGTATGAATATTAATAACAATTTACACGATTTTTTTTGCTTCTTCTTTTTCTCGTTTCGCCTTTTGACGGAGCAAGTTAAGCGATATGATTTTTCGTTATCTGGTGGCAGTAAACGTTTAAACGTTCAAAAGCCAGTTTAAGAGCACAAAGGGCATACCTTGGAAAGGATATATTTAGTTAAACGAGTAAACGTTCATTAACATAAATGTATTGTGCATATATGGTATGCAAAATTCATCAAAAATCCATTGAACATTGAACTAGCATTGAACGAAGACTCCCATAAAGGTCGTTATTAACAGAATAAAAATCATTATATTGTGCTTTAAAGTCTTGAAACGTAACTTTTTAAGCTTTGTTGCGATATGTGTTGTGTATGTAGGAGAGAGGCAAACGCTTCGATTGTTCGTCTTTTCGCCTTGAATACGCATTAGTTGTTAAGTGGGTATCCAAGAATATAAATACGTGCAGATGCGATGCTTTACGAGCTACATTAGAGATGTATTGTTGAAGGCGAAACCTCAAGTATGTTATTTGCATTCATTGCCCATCATAAACCATACAGTAACTATTGAAGCTCAGGCTCGATGTACACTCTTATGTGCATCATAAATTTCTAATTTCCCATTTATTACAATCTTCCACTTTGCAGAAATTTCCAATATTTTTGCACTAACAAGACAATTGCACTGTAAAATGTGATTAAATCGCCAAGAAGCGTTCTACAGCGTAAAAGTGTCTTCGGAAAACTTCCAACACAGAGAATGAGCTGCTACCAGTTTACTATGACGCAGTCCAAAGATTGATGCGGCAGGAATGTTGGCCGCAAGTGCATTAACGAAAGACAGAGACGACATGCGTCAACACCAATCGCCACTGTAAAGATAAACCTAAGCGATTTTCCCAAAGGATAGGTGTTTTAAGGCCCGCACTGTCGAAATGTGTGGCACTCAAAGTTTTCCCATTGAACACAAAAAACAGGCACCTTGGAGAGTTGCGTCTGGTGGCTTTATTGCGCAAGAGATCTAACTTGAGTTCAGTGTAAACTATTTACAGCGTCATATGGGAGGGAGCCTTCGTTGCGGAAATTCAATCGATTCAAATTCACTATAAATCCCTAGATGTGCACCATATGGTGGGCTTGCCATCTAAACTCACTATTTGCATCCCTATATAAAAATGGGAAAAGACTACTTTGGGTAATAAGGTGCTTGCTTTTCTTAAGCACGAACGTGTAATTCCTATCTCGAGTATATTGCAACAAACCTATGTGATATTATGGTAGTGTGAAGCCGCATGTCATTTTGCTCAAAAAACGCGATAACCTAATTTATTATTTAAGAACTGGTCTTATGTTGTCCGTTTGTCGGAGCGGCGAAAAGTTCAAATCGATTAACTGTTGTT
This sequence comes from Glossina pallidipes, assembly GCA_000688715.1. Lineage (NCBI taxonomy): Eukaryota > Metazoa > Arthropoda > Insecta > Diptera > Glossinidae > Glossina > Glossina pallidipes. Next base: position 928,176 of record KK499822.1, read on the forward strand.
GGTTACGCCAAACACAAAATATCATCTTCCTGCCAACGCTATTGAGTGTCGCCGTCACTGCGGCTGGTGCGTTTAGATTTATCCCTGAATTTTCACGACTAGGATTTTCAAAATAAGGTCTGTTGTCGTACCTGATTAGCAGAAAAAACTTTTTTTGTTACCGTTCGGTAAGAAAAAATGCTATCGACGAATGCTCCTTATTTGACAGAGAACCAGGCATTTTCCTTTGCTGGAAAAAAAGTATTTTGGTATTGCGATGTGTGTTGATGTTACCACTGCGTACAGTTGACAGTTGAGCAATGAAAAAACACCACTTCGGGCATGTAAACATATCACTTTACACTTATTATTGGGGCCATCTATAGACAAATTCCGGTTTCATATTTACATTTACATTACTTGGACTGGTTTTTATATTGAGCGTAAGCGTATTTAAATCTTATTCAATGTAATTATTGTTAATAATGTTTTTCGGATTTTTTTTGAGAACGAAATGCACAGTCATTTCGACGAGGATAGACAAAATCTGGGCTAAGCGAAATGTTTCGTTTTCGGAAATGGAACTTTAGTTCTTACTATAATTATCTGCCACTGTCCGATATTAGGCTAGAGTTTAATGCTTTCCTAATCTTGATTGCCTGTCTCTTATACACATCTAGATGTGTATAAGAGACAGGAATTTAGGTCTTACTAAAATTATCTGTCACTGTCCGATATTAGGCTAGAGTTTAATGCTTTCCTAATCTTGATTGCTTATGACTACATATCTACACATGATTTCAAACATTTCCAAATATTACACGAACATGTGAATTCCATCCTGTCAGAATAATTTCACTTGCGAACGCAGTCATTCCATAGATAATCTAAGTAACACACAAATATATATACACAAATAGAAGATAGTTCGTCGTTACTTGAGTCGACGTTGTGCGGAAAAAAATTACAAAATTAATAAATTTGTTTACGGTGGACACAATAAGAAAACACAATCTTTTTTCGGTTTTGATTTACTGCGAGGCTCGTGGCTGTGTTCTTTTATTTGTGATCTTCTGTGCAATTCCCACTATACACATAAATAAGCAAATGATGCTGCTGCGTGCACATAATAGTTGTCATAAAGATCAAACGAAATAATTTGAGCCGTAAAAGATTCAAAACTTATTTTCGCAATTAAAAGTGTGTGTGCTGGCGCTATCGTGCAAAGAAATTTGATTTTTGAAAACAATTTTCTTCAGTGAAGAGCGAAGAGCGAAAATGTTTACAAATATTACTCTAATGCATGAACAAAGGAACTACAATCTAGAAAAAGATAATATTTCGCTTACAATGACTTTTTAATGCATTCCTTATTTATCATTAAGATTTTAATAACATTCGTCGTAATTTTGTTTTAAATGAAGTGAAATTTAAAGAAAGAAACATTTGTTTATGTAAAAAAAGATTTCTTTCCATAATTTTTCGGGACTTTATAGAAACTTGAAATATATTAAAAACAAGAACAGCATTGCAGTCTAGTAGGCATGGCTTTCAATTACCCTAAACCAAATCGCTTAGTATAATTTTTCAAATTTTCCAAACTAAACATCAAAAGTTATCCCTTGTAACCCGGCGGAGGCTAGTTTTTCACGGGAAGCCTCACATGAAGAAGAGAGAGAAATTTACCTCAATCCATGCCATATGTCATATACTTACTTTGGTATGAGAGAGTATTCATAAAACACCCCTCGCCCATCTAAATTTGCCAAATACTATTTTTTACAGACTTTTGTCGAGCAACAGAAATGGGACATTTTTTGTACATACAGTCTGATCGGATCCATTTTCAGTAGAATTCATCCCTAGGCCAAAAAGAGACAAAATTCGCAAAATTTCATTAATCCCGAAACTATGGGCCGAACACAAGAATATATCGGCAAGACAGATAGTCTTATGTTCTTTTAGACAATCATTCCGAATCCATTAAATTAATAAAATACACCTTTCTGTTCTGCTGTACATTGCATAGATCCGCATAAATTTAATACGCTCTTACCAGAAGTTGTACGGGGTATACGGGGATACGACATACTGTTGCATGTGTACAGAAAAAATTTTTTCTTTGCTTATCTTTGTATATCTCTTCAACATCACTTTTGCCTCTTGATTATATCTTAGTTACTATGTGAAGATCTTGGATTGACTTTTTTCTTGAGCTACTCGGCCAGTTCTATTCTGTGCTATTCACAGTTCATCTAGGCCATGCCAATCCTATACTATCTTTGCACATATATTTTAAAAGTCAGCGACTGGAACGTGTAAAAGCTTTCGGTTTACATTGTTTGTGTAATAATTTCCTTATTGAAAAAGGAAAATGTTTGCTTACACTCTGAGAAGTGAAACCATAAAAGAGGAAAACGAAAAGCGTAGAACTGAATTAAGTTAAGGTATGGACTCTCTGCATATTTCCTTGTGCTAACAACTGAGGGGATAAAGCATATTGTACAGACCCCACTTTTGTCATACCCATCGCTTCACAGTTATTGTGCGAATCGTTTTTAGTTTACTTGCCCATCAGTCTATTTGAAGTCTTTCTGAATTCAACATACAAGTCACAAACTTAACAGACATCTTGACAATATTTGCTGCAAGGGCGAATCTTATTGAAAATGGATTAGATCGCACCAGCTTGTTGCGAAAAAATCTTTTTTTGAAAAAATTTCTCAATAAAAATCCCGAACTTTTAGTATTTCGGCATATTAATTTCACGGGAAAAATTTTGGCGGAATGAGCCAATTTGTTGAACTTGCTGCCATGTAACCAGGACTATGCAACGTAAGCTTCTAATTTCTAATATTCGATGACGCAATTAGGTTCATGACACTAAGTTGACATAAAAATTAACTATAGAAAATTTAGACCGTAGCTCTACCTTCTTAGACCCCAACACATCCGAAAGCTTTTGTGAAAAGTAAGCCTTGGGACAAAAAAATTTAATTTTTAATTAAACTTTATGACCAAAATGGGTTCATCACAGTAGTTTCCTATAGTAATTACATGCTGCAAATTTGGATCAAGCAGCTCCACTATTTAAACCCCACTCCGTATAATAGTTCTCATAAATGGTCTGCATTTGTATGGCAAGTTTTCAGTAATCTATGACGACAGTAGTTGAAGAATAATTGGATTCTTGACAAGGAAATTAATTTTATCAAAATTGAGACGAAATCAAAAGCATGCCCTTCAGAGGGCGTATTATGATTTTTTGTATTTTATCACGAAAATAAAAGGGCGAATGTATTAGGCAATATGCTGTAGGATAGGCGCTTAGCCCTGCATTGATGTTTTTATCAAAAATCAAAAATTATATAAAAAAGGCGATTGTAGGCGTGGCAACATTGCAAATGATAAAAAACCTAAAACTTTAAACGGCTGGACGACTCCAAGCATATCTATCCTTTTCAATCGGCTTATTCATCTCTCGAAAGGAAAACATGCACGAAAGTTTCGTTAACTCGAATTAAATAATTAACAGAGCATTGCTTTTTTTCGGGCTTTAACTTAAACGCTCACCAATCACAATGAAAAGTCAATATTTTTAAAGTCTCCTCCACCTCCACTTCTCTAGTTATATGCACGTAGATTAAGTCATATTTTTCCCTTTCCCTTTTCCTTTTTTTTTTACTTTCAATGCTTCACTTGAATGTTTGCGGCTTTGCATTTTTTTAATTCCTTTCAAAAATAATTCAATTTTGTTTGTTACTGAGGTATGTGCTTAATAATCTCTTCGAATATTGTTATTCGGTTAGCTTTCGTTTAACCCCAAAAAAAAAGAAAAAAAATTGTCAAAAATATGCTTTTTATACCCTGCACCACTTGTGGTAAAATGGTATACTGTTTGCCCAGACACTCAGTTTGTGGAACGCTTAGGAGGATTGGAGATAGACATACTTTTTATTAAACCGATTAATTCAGAATCACTTCCTGAGTCGATTTAAACTACCCCGCCACTCTGCAAATCTGGTTGTATTGTATTCAACCTCGGGAACTGGGAGAGGTTTGACGCAAACGGAAAAAACGAAAACGCTACTCAAAAGGTTCGGGTCAGGCCACATTTTCGACCACTTCCCATAGAACGTCAAGCTGCCGGATGGAGTAGGGTATTTAATGATGGGCCGTAGAGCACTGCAATGTTTTTTCTCGTTTTTAAGGCTACTAGGATGCCGTTACTCCTAAAGGATTGAATTAAGGGAAACCTCTGTGTCTTCTTTCATTAACTACACATCACATAAAAAATCTTCTTCACATTTTTTTTTGTTGTTTTTTTATTTACTTTTATAAGCAATAATTTTTAATTAAATGACTCGAAAGAGGTCATTGTCTTGGCTCATGCGATTAATCATACATTTTATTTTAAATAAACTGATGAAAATTATCTTTAGATACTTGACAGTTAATTTAAATATTTACATACATACATTATGCACATAGTCACATGTACATCGTATTAGAGGAATTATTTTTAATAAAACTTTAACGAAACTTCAATTTTTGCCGTCAGCAGCAATTTAACAAAACACTTGTTGCGCTCGATGTTCATTTCGCTGATCATGGGTGCACTACCTTTACATTTTGTTGGGCCATGTATTCGAAAAAGAAGTGATAAGAAAAAGGTAGAGAAAAAGGAAAGGGAGTTCAAGGGAGTTCATTAAAAAAAAAAGAAAGGAGTTAAGATGAATGATTTCACGATTCTCTTTCTTCTATTGTTTATTTTCATTACTGCATATGTATTTGTATTCAAATCGGAAATATATGTTCGTTTGTAGGGGCTGTGTTTATTTTTATTTTTGACTAACCATAAATCAAAGGCCGTTCCATATTATCCGGAGTCGAAAAAGTAAAGCGTAACGTACGTGTCAAGCCGAGTTGGAAAACGATCTCGACTAACAACTCAGTTTTTGTGGGTTCAAACCTCAAGTGCGGTAGACGTTTCAATAAAGCTGATAGTCGTAGATGCTAGTGTCTTAAGACTTTCCTGTTAGAGTTTAGTTTTGTATATGAAATATAAAAAATAATACCAGGAATGTAAATATAAAACCGGAAATTGCTCATAAATGACCCTGACTGTGATTTGGCCTCGTGGAAGACATACATATATGTATGTTGTGTTATTTTCATAGTTCAGACATCTGTCAACTATGAGCAGTCGAGTACTAAAGAAAGTCGAGTACTAAAGAAAGTAACTGGAGATAAGAGGTAGATATATTTCAAAAATTGTAAGTGTAAGATTTCATGAGTAGATTCAGGCGCATCATCAATATCGATCGCGGGACTGCATCGCTTTGGCAGTAAGACGATAGAGTGCGGCTCATTTTTACTGTAGGAGGTGGGCAAAACGATTTACACCAAACGCTACCAACCACATCTGTTCGACTTGAACGTTGAAAAACGGGCAACACAAGACCATTTTTTTACATGACGTTCGTCCATTCGCTGATACAACAAAACTAGGTCACGATACGTTGGAAGCACTCAACTGAGAAGAGCTAGACAGGGTAGCTTATTCGCCAAGCCCGAGTCCTTCCGTTTATCACTTATTTTCATCGATGGGATGCCCACTTGCTGAGTAGCGCCTTCTTTCTTACATACACGGAATACACGAAAATGGCTCGACAACTGATTCGCTTCAAAAGATCAACAAATTTTTGGCGTGTCTTCGATACGATTCGTACTTTGAATAAAATATTCGTTATCGCATATTTTCCACACAAAAATTCCGGTTTGATATTTACCTACCTGATAATGCGATATAATAATTTATGCATATATATATTTATAATAACAAAATAATGATAAGTGCATGTATGTATTTTATGTATCTAAAAGTGCGCTTCAGTTACATTGTAGAGTTACACATATATGCATGTAGTCAACTGAAATGTTACTTTCATGACTTTCAGGCTTTATACTCATTTAACTAAAAGTAACCAACAACAATTCATACACTTTCTAATGCTTAACAAAAGTTCACAGAAAATAATAAATAAAATAAAAACTAATACCTACGAAAAATCCCACACACTTCAACCCAAAAAAAGGAAATGTCTTAAGTGTGACCCAACGGCTTTAGTTGCTAGTGCGTCTTTTCATTTTTCTGCATTTTAAAACTAAATAACTAAATAAATAATTAAATGTCCAAAGTAAAGTGAAGCGATAAACAAGGATATAATATGTTAAAAAAAAAACCACTTATTCATATAACGAATTTTCAAAATAAGGCTTCATATTAGAGGTGGTCGAAAAAGCGATCCGATTGCAATTGTTTTCAATAGCCAATAGGTCCTTAGGCCAAAAATTTCTTCAAAACATCCCAAATATTCGGGCCTTTAGATTGAGCAAAAGAAAACAAGACAGGTAGACCGACGGACGAACAGACAGACAAAAAGTGATTAAAAATCGATCGATATAATAAAACGTGGATCTATCCCCATTCCTTCAAAGTGGTGCGTACACGCACACAAACGCAAGTGCTGTAGGGCATAAAAACATGTACAAGGTGTAAAATAATAGAAACAACTAAGAATCAGAAAATTAAAGCTGGAAATAACATTTTCTGCAAGGCTAGCCTTCGAGTCATCGCAAGCAATTGAAAAATGAACAATTCTTGAGGCCCCCATTCCACGATTAGGACAGGACAGTCTCGCATTAGACAATCGAACAGACAGATTAAATATATTTACATGCATATGTATTCATAAGCGCAATTCATGAAATACGTGTTTTGAATATCAATGCAGTGGAAACTCTATGGAAATTAGTTACAATAAAATTTAATAAAAAATTGAACTCAATTTGTTAGATATAAGTATACAAAAACATAATGTCAAGCAGTAAGCCAGTTGATGCAATAAATTTGGGGTGACATTTTACAACTTTATGAACACATTTCGGTTAGCTTGCTTCGCTCATACTCAATGTAGTCATGAAAATAGTGAGGAAATAATTTTTCCCAAAACTACGTAAAATTCTTATTTAATTTAATTTTCGAAAACAGATCGAAAAGAAGAAAAAATAAATAAAAAAGTACGGTGCGCCAATGTTCTCTTTTTAAATGAAGACGTGGTCCGCACTTGGAGTTCATAGAAAACTTTATTGCAGTTTTCTTTGTTACATCAACAAACATTGATAATATTATGCTACGCAAATTCACGTACAGCAAAGAAGAACGTCCGAAAATGCCAAAAACGGTCAAGTACGTTCACCTGAGGCGCTACACAGATGCAAGTGAAGTAAGGAACATTGCTGTTACTTTATGGTGAACGTGGTTCCGCCTTTGCCTTTTTTCACATTAGAAATCACATAATAGTTGCAACAAATCAGATGCGGTGCAGTACTCTTATGGGCTTCGAATTATTGAAGCATGCTCTCGCCTCTTTAGTTGTGGAAATCAATGTCTTGTTATGAAAAAAAAAGCGCTTTTCGTTGCGAACTTCAATCGCTTTTTCTTGTTTGTTTTCCTCAAATGTTATTTAAATCATGGAATATTTGCAAATAATTTTTCTTTCGACTCTTTTTTTCCTTTTTGGAAAGTGGATAAATAAAAGTCCGTCACTTGTGCCAACCAACAAATTCATTTCTTACCATCCATCCTGGCCTTTGAGGATATTAAGCTTTCTGTTGAGACGTGAGGAGAAAGATTAAAACTCTGCAGAGAAAAATAAATCAAAATTCAGGATAAACTGTTTTATATTACTTTAAAGAGTATGTGAATCGAAATGAAATAAGATTTTCCCTCCACTACTGTTTTAGTCGATTACTTTGGCACAAAGCTCATCGTCATATTCAAAACTTGCTCATGTGTAAAGTATTTTTCATATGTTCGTTCATTAATTTGCTTTCAATTGCATATTTTTGTTTGTTTGTTTTTTTTACATTTGGCCAACCATTCAGGGAATGTCTCCTAAACGTGTAAGCACGATAACGGCCCGGAAGGATTCACTAGAGAAGACTAGTGTTTGCAAATGTTCGTTTTGAAAATTCAAACAACGCAAGTAGTTTATCCCACACGAGGGCAGTGCGATTAAAGAACGGCAAACTCCTGCGGTGTGTTGTGCGGTATGCGGGCAAAGTCCGGACGAGTGAACAAAAATGCTAAGAATATCGAGAAACCGATTGGTGGATAATCCATAATTTCGTTGTTTTCGCCGATGCTGCTGTCGTTGTTGTTGGCGCTGTTGTTGTTTTCGCCATTGTCGTCTTCATTGCGGGCGCTATTGCTGTTGCTGCTGCTGCTATTGTTTTTGTTGCTGTCGTGGTTGTTGTCACTGGTTCCGATTCTGCTGTTGTTTTCCTCATTGATTTTCTTGTTGTCGTTGCTGTTTTTGTTATTGTTGCTGCTGATGATGCTGTTATTATTACGGTTGCTGTCGCTGCTTCTGCTGCTGTCGTTATTGTTGTTGTTAATACACATGTCATATTCCATAGGCCGTGTTTGCAAAGCACTAGGAAAGTGGGCAGAAACAATTTTCATTCGAAGCATTTACTTGGAACCAGCCCGGTTTAATCAAATTTCGCAGTTTGTCTTACCTCGCGAAAACGAAAAACAGGGGAACTTTCCTATTGACATCAACAATAGTTGAAGAAATTTTGTTTTCTTTAAATTTCGATCATTGTAAGTGCACTGAGCAGCTCTTCAATGTTTAGGGCAAGTACTTAATATCTTCTGTTGAGTTATTCCTTAGTAACTATAAAATTTAAACCGTTTGCAGTTTACTGCTTGCAGTCAACATGCTTCAGATTAAATTGAGTTATCAATATTCCGTATATTAGTTACTTGTTCGTTGCTCAATTATTTTTTTGTTCTTTTTTTCGTCTTTAAGATACGATTAGTATTTTTTACCTTTTTTTCCTACATATATATGTCTTTTGTTCTACATTCGTAAAGTATTTATTTCTAAAATGCATAAAAAGGTTACTAACGTAAATACGCGTTTTTCACTTCTCGATGATATTCATAGCAAGACTTTATGGAAAATTATTATTATTTTTCTTTTTGCTTTTTGCGGAGAGAGCATACATTATAAGTAAGTGTTTACATGAGGAGCGCGTGCAAATTTAATTTTCTCTTGGCCTTCAAGAGAGGGAATCAACTTTCACTTAAAAGTGATTATTATGCTCAGCAAAACACTTTATTATCATTTTATATCGTTGCGTTGAAGCAACAATAATTGACGTTACAATAAAGCAGCAATCATCACTTGGTGTGACTGAAACGCTTACTTGAGAATGCGTTTAAGCATAACTAAGCATTTTGATGCCGACATGAAATTCACACAAACGCACAGTGTCAACAGCATGTACGTTCTCACTCTGCCACCACTGCAGTATGACAAGCGCCACAAATGAACTGTAAAATATTCCATTTAATAAACCATTTCAGCTTCAATAACAATTTAACGAATTACTCGCTTATACATGAAGAGCTTGAGTTCAGTCTTGCGGGAATCGCATTCGGAATTCATTTGCTCTCGCTCTCACGCATTTGGATTCATTTTCACCGCACACATGTCGATCATGTGTGCGTGTAGATGAATGCATTAAAGGATTTCGCTCAAGTCAAGTGTGCCTCTGTGTGTGTGTGTAAATTTATTTAATTTGTAAGTAAACAAATTGTCGAATAAACTGAGATTAGTGGCTGTTTTATAACATTATTCCTTTTCCTCGCCTTATGTTGTGCCTTCTCTTTCACTTTATCTTCACAATTTATGCGATTGTTTTCTCTAACAAATCTCTAAAATTTCCACACACACACGCACTCGCAGAGTTTGTCTGTGTTTATACAACGCATAGTCTGCCAACTTTTTCGAAAACAAATTGAAAATACCGACGGAAGACAAATTACATTTCAACAAAGTGGTGTTAAACGACAAGTTATTGATAAAATTAAGTCAAAGTAAGAGGAAATGGAAAAATAATAGAAATAATTGAAATAACAGGAATAAGAATGTAACTAACCGGTTGACAAGAAAAGAATTTCGGCAAAATAAAGCGAAATAAAAATGAATTTTTTCTCTATAAGAAATACACTTAGGTCGCTTTATCGCTTTATCGCATTCCGCTGAAGGCTGTGCTTCCCCATCACCTCTCTTAATTAACATTCTCTAGAACGATGAGTTGAGAAGCGAAATCAGGCCAATAAGCTTTCATGCGCCAATTTTAGACTTCGTAGCAGTCGTGGGAGACCATTTTCTAATCTGTAATTATTATTATTATCAGCCATAGCAAGTGCTATGGCGCGAAAAGCAATCCATCAGTTTAATATAACGAATTGAATGTCTTTGCTAGCCAAGTGACTTTGTCTCCTGGCCTTGCCAGGATACCTGCAATTCACATCACAGTTCCCTCTCCCTGGTCTTGACTAAGGAAAGACGGACATAGAGCTACGAGAGCCGCCTTTTATTTATTAACATAGCCATAGTATATAGAGCAACACGTGATTAAAAATTGCTTGATTGTTGACCCAAACCGTTTGCCATAGCATTTTTGCATTCGGTTTGAGGCATCACCAAACCACGGTATTTGAAAGCATCAACAGCTCTTTTTACATCATAGGTCCCCTGCTCTAGTCTCGTATAAGTCTTTTGAAGCATCGCCATTATATTTCTCAGGTATATCGACACGAGTATCTTTTTGTGATTTTATCAATTTACTTGGAATCTGACAAAAATAAAAGCTTGGGCACGACAAAATGATCAGATAATATTTGACATTTACTTTAGGAATTAATGCGTAAGGTTGTCTCAACGTCAAATTATGTCACATGTCAATCTTAGCCCTGCTTTGCCCTTCAAGACTCTTGTCTTAATAGCCAACGTGGACCATCGGACGAATATTTTCACGAGTTAATTCCATTTTTTCGCTGACACACAATGTTCAACTTACGACACACACAAGACAAATCGCCCTCAAATGGAAAAATGTTCCAAACAAGGCTATGATCAAAAATTTGAAACTTTCCGGTCGAAGCCTTAAATTCGCTTTATCCGTCTGAGTAGTCGAGTAGGCAAGAACAGCAATTACCAAGTCAGTTTTCGCGGCTTTAAATCCCAAATTTCGGTAGAGATTTGGTTGGTCGTGGCTAGGCTGCGGTCATCATCTCCCTATTTCTTTCTCTTTTCTCTTCTTGCTTGTGTCTGACAAGCACCGCGTTACGAGAATAGGGCACATCTCTGAGTGACTGGTTATATTGAAAAGAAAAAAAAAAAAATAGTCCCTATGTATGCCAATATCTTTGACTTATTCCATAAATCGCCCTTTAGGCCAACTGGGATAATAATATTTGCTTTTCCATTCCATTCTGAGATTGATTTGAACTGAAAGGATAGAAAAAAAAAGACGCAAAGATCTGAGGTAAATTTTAACTTAAGCTACGGTGATTAACGACGAACATCAGTAGGAAAAAGAAAGAAAGAAGAAAGAATATTTTCCATTTGTATTTATGTTACTCCCAAGCCAATGAATTTTAAATATGATGATGCTACGCGTTGCTATTGTGTTGCATTAGTTGAAGTATAAAATGGCAGCAAATGGCTGAAGGTGCGCAAATCAAAACTAATCTTCGAGTTTTTATTTACTAAAATTGCTTTAGCTTTGTCCAATCTATTTATATTTATCCCAAATTGTTTTGTTTTCCAAAATCCGAAACGTTCTTCTCAACTACTCAGTCATAATTTATATAAATTATTATGTATTTGAATAAATTTAAAAATAACAATTTGTTGATTAAAAGTTTTTCTTCTTTTGTTGTTGTTCAAGAACTAGTTATGTCCCCAATAACTTCGTTGTTGTAGATTAAAACATTCTCACAGGTGGTAAGGGTGATCTAAGCTTTTTAAAAGTAAGCTACAGAATTGTCTAGACTCTCTAGTAGTTTAAGTACTTAGTTGATTTCTCCGATTTCGGCATCTTTACCTGTGGCCGGCACAATGCAAAAGTTTGACCTTGAAAAATATATTAGAAAAAAATATTGACGATTGAACATTAATCTTTAATATTTCCTGGTGAGAATCGTTTCATAACAACTGCTTCATACAAAAGTCAAACGTGGCAAGCTTGGATCATGTAGGTCTATTTATTCTCGGGAAAAGTAAATATTTACATGGCATCGAAGCCTTCTATTTAATATTTTTAACGAGAAGAGATGAATACTAACAAGGTCTACGATAAGACGAATAATTTTGCTCAATTTAGACGACGTCAGTCCTCTGTTCCTCTTTCAGATAAGAGGTACCAATTGCAAATTTGCCCTCACCAGCTTAGCTAGAAACCATTTTTGGGTTTCCATAAATGAGGAGTTGTATTAGCTGATGTGGAAGAGTACGTCATCTAATGGCCGGTCTGGTCCGGCTACAATGTTTTCACTTGCTCTAGTTTACTCTGATTGCTGGTTAGCGGTAAGCGCCTGCAGGCTCTTCTATAATGAAGATGTTTTCTACTATGAAGATATTTTCTATTTGTTTTTATCAAGTTTTTCATTCAAACATTTTTACTCTGTTGTTATTTTCATAGAATTAATGCTACGGTCTTTTCAAAGCAAATTTTGTTAATAAAAAAATTTGAAAATTGTGTGTTTTCGTCGTAATTCATCGTTAAATTGTAAGCCCTTTATGTTCAACTATAATTTCTCTTCCACGCGCATTGTCTAGTTATGTAAAAGCAAACAAAAAAATTCCGCGAAAAATTGAAAAAAAAGAAGTCTTCTGCGTTTTGTTTGTGGGATTTAATGGAGAATTTTTTGCTTTCCTTTTTTCCTATTTTTAGTGTTTTTTGCTCTGAATTTCGCGAACACGGCATGTACAACTTTTATATGTCTTTAATTTGCATTAATAAGAACGCCATTATTTTCCAGAGAAGTAAAGTCATTTTAATTCCAATTTTAATAACGCGGAAAATAAATTGCAGAGAAGTTATACTCAAATTAAATCGAATTTATAGCCATGCGGTTAATTCAAGTTCAAAAGAGAAAAAAGAAAAAACAAATTTTTCATATATGATTGCCTTGCAAAGCAGAGATCCACATCCAGCATATGACACGATATACGAAAAAATGTTTTATGTCGTATGTATCCTGGCATAGAGGGGTTTGTTTATGACTGGCATTTTGGCAATGTATTGGGAATTTACTTGAATCGATTTGAATGAAAGAATTTTAATAAAAAACCGAAGAGAAGAGACTTTGTATAAAATTTAGATCAAAACTTCGCATATCGCTACAATAACTTTACGATCTACTTTGAATTGAAGAACTGGAATCGAAAGGCAAATGGATCGAGGAAGCTTTGAGTATAAACGATGTTAAAGAAAGTACAAATTTTGATTGCAAAATCATTTTTAGTGAAAATAAGCCTGCCAGAGTCTAAGGCACCGATAACAAGAAATGTTCAATGGTCAATGCCGGCCGTGTTGCTATGCACACGGACCGTAGTCTCGAAGTTCGCTTAGAAAATCCCTTAGTTTATACGGACAAAAAATCTTGTCATTAGACAAGGCCGGTTGTGGTAACGGCACATGTCATACTTTATTGCCATGCAAACGCATACTTCTCATAGGATATTTAACAACCGGAACATCACAAAAATATGGACTAATATGCCGGAAAGTACTTCTTTCTTGTTAAGACACAAAGCGTACCAGTCGTGGGAACACTAATATAGACTGGGTTTCTGAAAATTGACCTTCATGATCCAAATTTTTATATCAAATTAATCTGATGGACTAATTTTCAATATCAAGCCTTTTCTCCATATACACAATTACTTTTCATGCATGAAAGAGAATTGAAAAGATCGGCCCATCCGATCTATCCACTCTTTGTACTATTACACGACGACTTTTCTCGAGAAATTTTGAAAATTTGTAATTTCTTTTCATACAACTACTTTTTCCAAAATAAAGTATTATATAGGAAGCGGGGCGAAAAACGACGAATCGTATATCAAATTTCGTTATGATGTTCAACACAAATACTTTGACATAGACTTCAAATGAACGAATGGACAGAGGGACAGACAGACAAACTTAAATCGATTTAGAAGCGGGTGCAAGGAAAATTGCGTCGATCTCATCTCTATCTTACACACATTCACACACACTTACTATACCCGATATCATGTGTGGTGTAGGGTACAAGACGATTGCGATTTTTGCGATTCTTTGTTGCCATAGCATGAAATATGTTCATCATCCAACAATGGATATAAAATTTCAAATTACATTCAACTATATTTGAAAGGTATTGAAGGTTCGACATTAATTTTGTTTTTCTCAATAAAATTTAATATCAAATAAAATTTTTTGTATGCATTGACAGCTGCCACTTGCTGTCGCATATCTACGAAGAATGAAAAACAATAAAAATGCTTACTAAACGTTTAAATTTGTTTTTTTGTTTTTTTTGTTTTTATAGATTTGTGTGAAAAAATGAAATAATTGCGGAATAAATTTTTTAAAAGAAACGAAAACGCAAGTGTTTTTATGATACGACAGAATGCCACGCAAATATTTCATCAAACGTGTTACAAAAAGTATGAAAGAACACAAATGAGATAAATAAATAAATAAAAGGATATAAACAAAATATATCTGAAACAACTGTTTAACTCAATCTAAGGCAAATATCAGTTTAACAAGCACGCACGCTGCCGTACGAAGAAATTACGCTACGCACTGACATATCATATCAACGTTTGACGTTTCTGTTGCTGTGCAGCACACAAGTATATCGTTTCTTCTGGATTCCCCTTAATTGAGCCCATAATTAATTTTGGATCGATAATAAAAACCACTTTGTTTAACAAAATTTATTTCTTGCGACTTTTTCTAAATTGACGGCAATAAATCACATTTTTCACAAAATGCTCTTCTTCTCGCTCTTATACAGTAGGTTTTTTAAATATCCCCTAGAACATGTTTTCATACGCACGCAGCAAAGCCCGATGAAGAGATGAAGTAGAAAGGATGAAATGATTTTGAGGGAAACAAAAGAAAAAAAATGCACGCAACTGCGGCAAACTATGACTGAAATGAGATTAATGATGTATTACGATACGGTATAATAAGTTTGTGGACCTATACACTGGTAGATGTGAGCTATTTAACAAATAACCCTCGATGAAAATGACATCAAATGCCACTGGCGGGCACCTTTTAGGTTTCATTTGACTTCTATCCGTTCGAACGTACGTCGATGAGAAGGTGTCTTCCTTCGTTTTTTTTACTTTAATTTCGATGCAAGATGCCTCGGCAACATTATTGGTAAGAAGTTGTAGTTCCTTGGAAGCAGTTATTTAAATCAATTCAATTATAAGCGGAGCCTACCTTTCCTTTTTTCTGTTCACCAATCAGCTGAGGAATGTTTTCTATTCGTGTAGTGAACAGAGAAGTGAACAGAGATGAAAGACATAGGGAGATAGCGGCCAAAGCGTAGTGGCTGTGTATGCCTAATCCGTACACGTTATTTAGTTGCTCTGTAATGTAAACGAAGGCATGGGAAAACCGCTTTTGCTGTTCCGATCACGTAATCTTCAATGGAATTTATAAAGATTACTAAACCAGAGTTTATCCCTTGCCGGCACTAATAGATTTAAATGTGGCTACTACGATCCTACAATCGGGAACACGAAAATCTTTAGAGAAAGGAGAAAAAATCAAGATAAAATTATATTGTTATGAATGGTTAGAGTCCGCCATATAAATCGCGCCAGCATCCAAACGTGGAGGTTTCATGCCCAGCACCGAAGGGTGATGGCTATAATCATCTTGCAAAAACGTTTGCAGCGCCCGAAAAGAGGCTCAGAGACCCTACAAAGTATTCTTCGTCAGTATTCTTGATCAGCATCAAATTCTGAATCTATTTAAGCATGTCCGTCAGTCTGTGTAATGTCTATTGTAGGCATCCGCCTGGCTGGGAAAATGGTATGGACTCAAAAATTGAACAAAAACATTGGGAGTTCTTGCGTACAAGTTAATATTGAAGAGGGACTTAATCAGTCGAAGGACAAGCCCACAGCACAACATTAACTGAGAACACCTCTGTTTTTCAAAAGGATTAAAAAACACAGGCACACAGACGGACAGACATTATAAAGAATATATGCATATACTTTATAGAGTCCCTGAAGCCTCCTTTCGCGCGTTGCAAACATTACGCCGTCCCATCCGGCGGTGGCGTATATACAAACGACAAAAAATTAAATTAAAACCTTAAAGGCATTCAATTGCCCTTAACATTAAATATAATGTTTTTTTTTATTGCGTAAACTATTAAAGCTTTCCAAGCTTTTATGTACTTGCATATCATTTAATGCAGTTGTTAGTCACTATTGCTGTTATGTTGATGCTGTGATTGTGTGATTGTGAGTGTGGTAATCAGCTACTAAAAGTTTTCTTAATTACTTGCAGATGATGTTCTTATCAATTACTTCGAGGCAAAGAGTTTTGAAAGGATATTTTTTCACGTAATAAACTCTATGACCTTAAAAGAAGTTTTCAAGTATTTTTAGGTCCGTCACTAAATGCTACAGCGAATACTAATTTTAACTTTCGACTTGCAGTGCTGTACAAGACATTTCCAATTCATTCAAGCCATAAATTTCCAAAAGGATTAAAAAACAAAATAACTACGATTACTCGTAATCGATCGTTAGTCTGCAGATGAATCGGCGAAAGGCTTACGTTGCAACATTTGGTCATAACAAAATTTTCCTGCTATAGTTTTTTTCGCGTCGCTGGTTAACGGTTAACTTGTACTCCTCCTTCTTGCTCCTTTTCCTCTTCATTCGAAATATATAAACAGGAACAACACGAAAACTGTGTTCGACCGCGGCCTGATCAAAAAGAATCCAAAAAAAAAAAAAACGAAACGATACTCTTTACGTTAGGAGCAAGAAACCCAGAACTGGGAAAGTGTTTACCAAGTACAGAAACACAGACAGACAAACTGAATCAAGAATATTTACGCTTTATCCGAGAATATTCGGATACTGATAAGGAAAATGATTATGGAACCGCTATATATTACTTTTTTTAGTCACCTGGGGATACGAAAGAATCTTTAAATACTGAGTTTTTACTCATTTTCGGGTTAACTTGCAAGGAAAAGCATCGAATAAGACGTTCGAATACTGGTGACTGAAAAATCGCCAGCGGGTCTCATGATATAGAGAACGATTTCTGTAATCATTATATGTACACATACCTGACAGCCTCACTATACTAAGTGCACCCACGTGGATTAAGTCTTTAAGCAATGCGCATAAAAAACTAATTTTCGACTTGTATGAGAACATACTAAGCATGATAACACATAATCAAATCGTTGAGGTAATCGATCTATCGATTTGTATGGTGATTTTGCTAATTTAAATTTAGATATATAGAAATTCGGAGAATAACCTTTCAAAGAAGAAGAATCCAGTTCGTCAGGTTCTACATACCATGGTCCAAACGGACCGACAGACATGGCTTAGTCGATTGAGAATTTTATGCTAATTAAGAATATATTAGGTCGAGACATAAATAACTTCCAGTGCAGGTCGGTAGAATCTATTGTTGGTGTTTACCCACCATAAATCACCGAAACAATGGAATTTTTATTTTCACTATATAGACGAGGATTCAGTTACTCTTTTGTGAACTGTTTTACGTGGTGCATGTTACATTCAACTGTTTTTCTTAACCTCTGAATGGAGAGTCAAAAAGTACACTTTCGCGGTACAATGCTTTGGGAATCGAAACAAGTCAATAGCGCTAAGGCGATAGCTGAAAAAATAAGTAGCATATACGATGAAGGACTGATAACTGATCGGGCAGTTAGAAATTGGTTTGTAAAATTCCGTTCTGGAGATAAGATCTTAAAACACGCGACGTCCTTCCGACTTTCACGACAACCTTTTAAACGCAATATTGGAGCAAAACCCAGAGCATCAACCAGAGGTGTAGCAAAAAGGTTGAATATTTCACAACCAACTGTTAAATTAATAAAATTTTGTTATTCAATGAAAATAAAATAAATGTCTGATAGAAAATCAGAAGTCACTTACTTTACAGTGCCTTTTGGGTGGTGGGTATAACAAATGGGAATGAAAGACGACACATAGCGTATCTGTGGTAACAAAAGGCAGTAGGAATTCATAACCTATCACACAACGATAATTGAAGAAAAATCTTACTTGAGGAAAAAAATCGTTATTCCTTTTTGATCGCAGCAGTGCAGCGGGCGCAGATAAATGGCTTTCTAGACCGATTTGTCCTTCAGCACTGTGTTGATATCACGTGGCAACAATTTACTATGTTGGGAGAAAAAGATGCTTTAAAAAAAAATTTTCCAGCATTTATTTCGATATGCTGTGAAAATAGCCGTCAATCAATGCAAATCAATCAATGGAATGCTAATCAAAGAGAAGGAGAGATTGTTTAGAAAGAGCAAAGGAAAAGTGGCAAAGTCAAACGTTTGGTTTTTCGGGTTATACCGAATAATCATCTACGTTGAAAGCATTTTAAAGTTTCTAGGTTTAAAGGAATAAAAAAATGTAAAATATTTAAATGCATTCGGCTCAGTTTCATTCATTTTAGTAACAACATCACTAAAGGATTTTTTTCAATTCGTATTTCTAATAAGTAAAGACTTTTACATAGTTTTCTATTCTTTTCAAATGTATTATGCAACTTTTTTTTTATGCCAATTGAAATATGCGACTAACATGGCTTATCATAATTGATTCAATTGAAGGATTCCATCGCATGTCTATTATTGTGTGCACTCAACTTACACTGTATTGAGATCGAACGGATTAGAAGTTAAGCTGCAGTAATTGGAAATGAACACTTAGCAGCTAAACTAAGTCATCAAGTGTATGTGGGGAGCGTCATCTTTTAACGGAGCAACACATTCTCCACTTCTGGTCAAAGTGCGATAGCTCAGTGCATTACGTAAGTCGACGATTATGCATCGAAACCCCCACCTCTTGATAACATACGATAACTGAAGAAATGTGCAGCGGATGCTTCTCCTCTCTTCACGACAAAGGAAAGAAGTCATCTGATGAATTAGTTTATTCATAGAATCGAATCAAATACTCATCTCCTCCTATCCTTAAATATGTAAAAATAGAAAACCTTGCGTTATCGATTGACTCAAATTTCAAAATTTCAACAAAGAGACTTGGCGTTCACTTCCAGTCTCGGAAACACATTTTCCTTGATAGGGTGAAATGATTATGTTCGCTTAGCTTGTGTTATATAAACAACTTATCAAGCATACAATGTCATGGCATTATATTGATTGATTGATTAATGATGCATACTTTGATACAATTAGTACGATTCCCTGGAATCGTAAGTCAACCGAAAGAAAATTTTTAAGATTCTGTCGTTGTCGTGTTTTGTCGGCTACGAATGCATTAATTCCGAATATTGATTGAATATTGATGGCGGTTAAATTGGCTTAATGTGAATTGCTGGTCGTTGACGAGCGTTGTGTGGCCTTTCAAAAACGACAAGCAATCTCTTGTTGATTTAAATCATTAAGTTATTTAAGAGAGCAGCGGGTTTCAGTTCATCATTTACTGCTGCAAGATATGTATATATAAACCAATATAATAATAATATTGAAAATATTGTACAACGGAAGCGATGCCACAATAACGATAGACGGACTGAAGAGGGAAGAATGAATTAATGGGTCTACAAGTCAATGACGGATGAATGACAAAATGTGTGATTCCTTTTCATTCGAATTCTTATAAGAAATTCTTAATTATATAAGAGTTTACTTTTTTCCCCAAAATTGTACGCTTGTATATACATATGCTTGGCTTAGCACTTGTGCTTGCACTTTACATTTTTTGTCTTTTTGAAAAGACTTTGATTAAAAGCTAAACTTTTTAATTGACGACATTTTTGTTTTTCTTTATAAAACGAATGAGAGAAAATAAAGAAATGCTTGAAGCACATTACACACACACACACACACATGTATATGTATACACATGTTTGCATAAAGCAAAAAAATTCTCATTTAGGAAACTTTCTTCCTCACCCTCAGAGATAACTTTTTAAGTAATCGAGAAACAAATTTACTGCATTACGCAGTTCTGTTTAAATTCCGTGTTTGCCTGTTCGTATGTATATTGGCTTAAATATGTTCGTAAAAGTCAGACAGCAAGTTACAGAGTTAGTTAGTTTATCGTATTCTATGAAACACTGCCCTTGTTCAAGCACTTTTTATTCTTTATTTACAATTGCGGTTTCGCATGTTTGCTCGATCCCAGCGACAGTAATTTCACAGCTTCACAGCTTCCACTAATTTGTACTTATGGCATATCGGTTCTAGTGCGATGAAGTTAATATGGAATATGAAGGACAAATTCTTCGATCCATTCTTCCTAAAGAATAGTATGTCCATCTCCAAGCATCAATACTTAAAGGGGTATAATTAGTTCAAGCTCTCTTATCACAATGTTTAAGCGAAACAAGAAACAACTACGTAATGGATAAACATTTCTACTGCAAGTGCCGAGAAGAAAATATTTCATCTGAAGAGAGCTTAAGGAATAATAGAATTAGAAATGTAAGAAACAAGAAATAAAAAGGTCCGCTCAAGCTCTATGAATCGACCTTTATATCCTTCGAACGTGTGGCCGTATGATCATATAGTCGTTTGGTAGTTTTGGATCCTGGTAATGTTTGCTCTTTTCACTCTCCAACTTCACCGCTAAATTGTACATCGTGTTTGGTTTCATGATTTTGCATCGACCATCCAACCATCTGTGCCAATAATAACGGCAGCACTTTCAACAACAACATTACTATCGCAGGTTTACATAATGGAAGGAAGATGTAAAGTAAGTCGATCTTAGAATCGCAAGACTCTTTAACGATTAAGAGGATAAAATAATTGTTCGCAAACAGTTATCGATACGTACTGACTAATAAAAACGAAAATGAGCATAAGCAGACATACACGTATCTAGCCTGAATATAATATGCTTCTCTTCCAATCAGCTCATCATTGATGTGAATATGTTCCTGCCTCTAGATCGGTTGAAACAATTTCCTTTTCGCGAAACTTTCTCTGCTCTCAGTCAAACCGAGAAAGCTTTAAGAGGAATACCAAGCCACGTTGCCTCATATTAATGTACGGAATTTGTAAAGCACTTGCGTAATTACGAACCTATAATATCCGTTAGTCAATCAGATCTTCTTTACACTGAATTTCCACGGAAGAAATGAAAGGATTTTTGTCACTGACTGGCAATTTACACACTTATCGCATCACGCCATAACCAGGCGCTTTTGAGAAAATGGTCCCTTGACAAAAAATGAAGACAACTTTACTGGAAGGAGTTTATGCAAACGCAATGTAGCCCGTATCTTGTCCGTCCAACTTTTGCTTTTTTTTTCTTTTTAATATAAGCAATCACTCAGGGAACGCGCCCCCTATATGTGTGAGACGGTAATGGTCATAAACAAGCGGAGAAAGAAAAAGATACAGAAAGTAACAGCACCCCAATGGGTGCGATCCCAATCGATAATTAATACTTCTTTACCGACAACACGACATTTGCTCGACAGGTTAGTTCAGTTGTTTCCAAATCGTACGCATAGAACAGAGCATGGCAGACAGAAATCATTGCTTCACAGTTAAAGGCAAAGCCGAACAAGTCGACAAGTCGAACAAATTCGAAGTGGCGATGTGTCGCACCAGACGATTGTAATCCATAAAATGCATTTCAATTCTCTTCTGAATTCAAATATATTTTCAGGAAAATTTCCTAAAAACTTTGCCGTAAGGAAAAAGTGTAAGTTTTTATTATGCGATGGCGTAAACTACTCTTTCCTAAGTTCAATCCTTAATATACAAGTAGGAGTTGCAATTGCATAACCACAGGGTTGACATATTCGGCTGATCACACGGATGCGAACATTAGCTACCTTTCATAAATTTGTTGAATATTTTGTAAAATTTTAAAGAAACCTTACAACTCTTGTCAATTTCATAGTGAAAGTTTCAAAAGTAGAAAAGAATTTTCGGTTGTTAATGAGCTCCGTAAAAAAATATTCTGAAATAAACGAATGGTGTCTTCGCTACTTGGTAATGAGTTCTGTGAGAAATCAATGCAAGGATTTGTACACAAATCCGGAAAGTGAAGGAATTTCCTTTTTTCTCTCTCTAGAACCGTTTAAGTCTCCCCACTTGTATTTGGCTCATCTTCTCTCACCCTTTTCTTCCCCACACGTCCTTGTTTTCTTCGTTCCTTCTCCCGACCTTTCTCTCTGTTTCTGTCTTTTTATCCCCATTTTCCTTTTCTCTTTTCTTCTTTCTCTCTCACGGTCTTGATTTAATTAGATGGAAATTTCTGACGTTGAAAGCAAAACGATATTTTCTAAATCAAAACTCTCCCTCTTTCCATCTCCATCCTCTCTCTCCCTCTCTCTCTACCACTGTCCCTTCCCGCCTTAGTTTAACAAGAATAGAATAAAGTCGTGAGAAATCGGGCATTAAACTTTCTTCACGTTCTTTATTTCGCCTGATACCATCATGAGGCTAATTTTTACGGTAAAGTAAAGAAAATTGAACCTTGTTGCCATGTAAGAGGGCTTATCTTTAGTAAGAAAGCTTACCTGGGTCCATCCACATCTTCCCCATTTCTTTGTATATGAAGACACCACTTTTCGCATTGTTTTATTGGCATGCATTTAAAACTCCAAAACCTTCTCACATGATGACTTTTCTCAGCGTTCGACTTTGTATGGGGAGCGGTCGCAAAAACAATCCAATCCAATACAAATTTTCAACACAAAAGTATAGCTTCAGAGAGACAATAAGTAAAGAGTGATCATATGTTTGATATAAAAATCAATTTTGCCAAATTCTGATCAGGACCTTCCCCGTTTCGGAATCTGTCCGACAAAACGGCTCCCATTACAAGTATACCTTTACATGAATACAGGGTGGTAGGGTTGATATTTCATTAGGACAATAAATGAAGATTTCTGATAAACGAAGTGAAGTAAGATATTTGACGGTTGGCCTCGACCGATTACAACGTTTTTGTTTTATTTTAATTGAAGTGATTTTAGGTTGTTGACGTTTTTGCTTCTTGGCTTAAACTGTGCTTACTCTCCGATATCTTCTGCTCTGTAGAAAAAAAAAGAAGATGTTCAGTTATCTTGGTCACCCTATCCCCCCTCCATAACGAAGATTTCTTTTATATAAAATATACATTCATATTGGGCGTACGACCGTCCAAGATACTTAATGTGATAAATAAAGTTTTTATGTTTGTTTTGTGCATAATTTATTGTATATGAAGGAGTCCTTGAAAGAGTAAATAAAAAAGGGTCTCATGGGTTACAAATTAATTGCTTTATTAATTCTATTATTCTTTCATTAATTTGCTTGCACAAGCCTTTTCTTCGCTTCGCTTCTTCGTTCGTTTGTCTTTATCCACAATTCATCATATAATTACTTTAAATGGATTCCTAATAACCGTTATTTTGGCTAAAATCATTTTCAAGGTTATGTCTTCAGAGCCTAAGAATAATTAACATAAAAGAATAAGAACATAAAAATTAGACAATTCCTTTATGGCTTATCAAGCTTTTAAGGACATTGTTTGTTCTCCTTTTCATATTAAAGACATTTATTTGCCCACAATTTCTTGGAATAAAGTAAAGGCCATGCTTCATACAAGAATACATAACGATTTCATTTGACTGTATAAAAAAAGTTTATTGAAATATTTGCCGATGAACTTAATTATAACATACGCACACACACTCTTACGATGACATGGAATTTGTTTGCAAGCAAGTGAAGTTGCTTTACTCAAGCTAAAGAAACTTAAATTTAGGTCAGCTGAAGCTAATGGATTCAATTGCGATTCTTCATACGCTCCGCAAGGTGTATATTCGACATCCAAAATGCGAAAAGTCCACGGCGTGTGTGGCTTTCAAAGTCTGTGTTCATCTGTCAGATGCAAGAACAAATTAAGTTAAGGAATCTAAAAAGGAACGGAAACGCTAATGAAATTATTCTGCGATAGCACGCTGAAGGAAATAAAAAGAAATTAGAATAGGTAGGCAAGAAATTGGGCGCTACGTTGACATAAAGCCTCACTACAGCTTTTTATCTTCTTTTATTACGGCAGCGAAAGGATGTAGATCTGCATCCTGCACTTGAATGTTACAAGACCTACAAAGAAGATGACAATTATTTTATAGCCAAGATGATGAATAAATATATATATGTATATTGCACAGTACAAACACACATATGTCCCACCATGTATTTCATACTAAAAAGAGCCCCACATTTAATCTGATCAAAAACTAACGAGAATTTTCGAATTTGTTGTCCTTTTATTTATATGCTAACTCTTTTGTGTATATTGGGAATGCTGGCAGCAAGGTACAATTGGCAGATAGCTTAAAGCCGTCTTTTATCTAATTTGCAAAGGAACAAAGAGCCCTTTGATGTGTTCGCTGATCTCTTAAGAGGACTTGCATAAAATTGAAAAAGAAAGTAAACGGACAAAAGCACTTCGTAATGATTTTATGCCTTAGCTGCTTATGGTACAAATATTTTCGGAAAGCCGACAAGGTATTGTCATCCAGTTCGCCCAACGGCTTGTTAACATAAGAGAAATTAAAAAAATAAAAATTTTTCTCTTACCATAGACGAATTTTCTCCTAAAAAAATTCATTGTAGAAATGAATTATAAGCAGAGTTTCGATATATTTACCAAATCGTTGAGACAAAGCTCTCTGCGCTTTCTATTCTATCCTTTTTTCCAAGCACCAAGCATGAGATTGACTGCATATACGAAAAAATTGAAATTTCAGACGAAGGTTAAGGCGAACACCAAATGGGGATTCTTCAGGGCCTCTAAAGTTGGAAACCTTGTGCCCAAACCTACGTAATGCTTAAATAAGATTATTTTCAAAAAAATGAAATAAATATTATGGAGCAACTCTTAGGGAAAATCAAAAATTCTCCTTATATTTTGATCAAATCAAGTCTATGTTGTTTTAAATTAACCTAAGTACTTAAGTTAACCTAAGTAATTGGTGCTTTCAAAATGAACATACAATCCTTACAATCTGTCTGTCATACCAACATTTTCTGCTGGATTACTCTACATTATGCACTAGCTGCCTAATGTTCTCACCATAATAAGTAAATCTTTCTCACATATCCTATGCATAAAATATTTTATTGGAAGGGAGCAGTTAAAAACAACAAAAAATTGTTTCAAGGATTACAAATTAATTACTTCATTAATTTTATTTTATTTTTTTTATCAATTTACTTACGAAAAGGTGTTTCTTTGCTTCTCTGTACTTCATCTCTTCTACATGTTCGCACAATAGGGCAACGGATCAATGTAAACACTTGCACACGAATTCTTATTAGTTATTAACTCAGATAAATTCTTTTCAGTTTCACGCTTCAGAGGCTACGTTAATGTTACCTAAGAAGACGAGATTATATAAATTTTAACAACTTACCTCATGCTTACTAAATTCTCAAAGTAGTTCATTATCCTTCTTACATTTTTTTTTCCTTTTTTTTTTTCAATATAATAAAAGTGGAAAAGTTATCTTAGGGTTCTTTTAGAACAAACAAAAGTTTCTATTAATTACGGAAAGGACTTCCAACTAAGCATAAAAATAAATTTAATTAAAAATTGATACTAACACCAGAGCTACCGAGTACCGCATTTTGGACCCTCTTTAATTTGCGATATTCAAAGAAATGGTTATAAGGCAATGGATAAAATTTCAAAATTATTTGCGAGATTTTATTTGTATGACAAAACCTTTGAATGTCTGCAATCAGTATTTCATACCTGGTCTAGGTCGCATGGTCCCACAAAAGGGATCATTGTAATCCTCTTTCTTTGTCGAATTGCCACGGGTGAAACTGGACACAAGATAGAACGTAAAAAAGCCTTTAATATTAAAGCATAGAGCATTTTGTAGTTTATTGAAGTACTTTTTGCAAGCGAAAAAAATGCCTGTCTGTCCAATGTCATTTTGCGAAATATTGTGCAACTTGGAGCTTTGGGGTTGCTATGTTGTACATTAAACCTGTGCGGCAAACTTAAGGTAAGGCTCAGTTTTGTGAAAATTCTCCGCAATCTCTTGGTCTAATTGCGGAAATCAAAGGAATGGCAGAACTACGCCAAAAACGTTTTAGTCAAAACGGCTATGACTAGCTCTCTTCAAAGAGGTTAATAGTATCAATGAGCTTCTAAACAGTTGTTTCGATACTTTAACCAAATTAAAAGGGGTAAATGTTTCTGTTGGTCCGTTTTCGTTTACGGTAATCTGCTCAATTCCTCCGATTCTTGAATTCCATTATGAGCGGCTGAAAGCCAGAATCCTATAAATTTAAATCTTGCGAGAAGAGCAACCAACCACCAAGCACAGTCTAACAGCATAAAGTGATGTAAGTAATAATAACAAAAGAAAAAGAAAAAAAATTCACGTCTACTGACACTGACACATGTAATTTTTCAATGCGTTTCCATGTATTCGACTTAAAGAGTGCAATAAGAAAGAAAACAGAATTGATCTGAAATTCGCCGCATAGATATTTGTTGCATATTAAACAGTTGGTCTTTCTCAATTTGTCATAGTCTTGCAATAAGTGATGTTAAAGCAATAGTGTCGGGGACCCAAGCTACGACAACAAATAAAACTGTAAAGTACGTTGTATTTGAAATAAGTTTTGTTTTCTTCTTTTCTTTCCTTGTCTTTTCTTGTCTTTTTTTTGGGGGGTTTCTCTTCATTTTTTCATTCAATCTGCCCCAAAATGTTGTGTGTATTTCTTATGCAGTATACATCATTGAGTTGAATTTTGGCGTGACAACGGCAACCGACCAGTAGAAATTTGTTATTGTTGTGTGTATTAATGCGTTGAATAAAATGTGATTATTGGACAAATGCCAAATTGATATCCAAAAACATTTTGAATTAAACGTTGCGGACACAGAGCCAATAATCGAATTGACCTCTATTATGACTTTACCGACAGAGGAATGCTTTCGCTAACAAACAAAGCAGATCTAAACATCTTTCCTTCACTTCCTTTATTGGGAGTTTTCTTTTCCCTCTCTCTTTCTCTCTGTCTCTCTCTTTCTCACTCACCCTGTACATCTCGTTTCTTTTCCATTCTTTAAAATGACGTGCAGCTTAAAAAATCATTGCGAAATCTATCGAATAGTTTTATTATTATTCTTGCTTTTGTTTTCACTCCTTCAGATAAGAATTGCTTATGTGGTTAATGTTCCGTAGATATCACACAAAAGTAAAAGTAGGTTTTCTTCTTTTTTTTTTTATCAATTCCCAGTAATTCTCGCAAATTTCTAAACTTTTATGAAAATGAAAGCAAATTTATATTTTTTTAAAAGCTTTTCCTATAATAAACGGAATTTTCCAACAAAAAAAAAAAAAAACTAAAGCCAAAGACTACGAGTTTATTAGGAAGAAACGTAAAAAATTTACAAAAATATTTCTCTTGTAAATCTTGCATTATGAGCCAGATAACCGCTACTTATGCTACATTTTCCTGTAACTGTAAGTTTCAAAGGAATTTATATATCAAACATTGTAAGGATCAAAATTTTTCCCACCGGAGAGAATTTAATAATGCCATGGCTTGAGTATGCCTCAGCGGTCCGCTGTGGACATTCTGGCCTTGAAGTGAAAATGTTTTTGTCATAACAATAAAGATGTCAAACGCTTCTACGTTCTTTTCCGAGTTTGTTACAATGAGCTCCGCTTGCTTTATTAATTGTTTATCTATTGTACGGGCACTGTTTGTATAAAGCTGCGCCTATTATCTTTCTTATAAATCTATCGAAGGCTATGCCATAAGAGTGATCATGCAAAATACAGTATCTTTTCCTACATAACCTATCGATTTCCTATTTCCAACTTGAGCTGTCACACGTCTCTCTCAATTAGTTTAATGTGACCCTTTTCTGCCGGACTATTGCCCGATAAAGCTGTACGGATTCCCATGATGAACGATGTTATTCGTACGATGCTTGGATCCGACAAGGAAAGGAAGTGCAATGTCCTTCTCCTCTAGACCTCTCTTTGAGCTTCATTGACGTTACGTGTCGACTGTAGATCACGTTAGCTGACTTGCTTCGATTTGATCCTTGTTTCACACAGACGTATAACCGTCAGCACCGATCCTACATATTAAGAGAAGTTAACTACACGCACAAATAACTTAATCCAAGGGTGGAATCAAAGCGAACTTGAGGCTTTGGTGCTAACAAAGTTAACTCAGCAACTTTAACAAAGTTTTTGGATTTTCTTTGCATCCCAAAGGTCGGCATTGCCAGACAATTATGTTTTTATTTGGTTTAAGTTTATTGTTACCATTTATTTAGACCAAACAAATAAACTCTAGGACTAAAAGAAACAATAGTATGAACACCAGCGATTAAAATTATCCGCTCTTTTTTTTTTTGAAGTTGGATTAGATGGTTAGTCCAGTCGCTTTAATAAAATCGAATACTTTATTGCTAGGAAGTCCATAAGGTTATACGCTTCAAAAACGGGACTTCAAATATTGGAAGGTTTCGGCATTCACAAAGTGTAAGATATTATCCACAATTGCAAATTGGAGGAGCAATTTTTTTAACGATCCATTCACTGGCGTGATGACGAAAACGGATTCTTGCAAGTTTTTCGATTTGACAATCGCAACATTGATTGACTATAGAGGTATAACGAGATTGGGATTGTGGTTGGGATATTGGTTATGTTTAAAAAAGAGCGTATATTGATTAAACTATCCGATCGACCACTTTAGCTTATATATCTAACTTTCAAGCGAAACTCGCTGGTTATTTAAGTCTAAGTCCATTGAATTTCGTTAAGTTAAAATTCTCAGAAATCATATCACTTCCATAGCACTTACTGTCTCTTATCATAGATAATTCTCTGTGCACATATCGTGCGGCTCATAAAGTTCATCAACTCTGTGCTCGCAAGGCTACTAACTAACACATCACACCAGCGTTGTAACTCACTTATTTTCAAAAAGATTAACTTATACCGCTATTAAATGCAGGGGTTTAGAAGAGTTTGTGGTTCTCTCGACTCTTTGCCTAGAAATATTTATTCGCTATAAACGAGATCTTAGCGACCTGAAAATGATACAATGAAATAATTGCAAAGTAAGAACAGGATATTTATCTTAACCTAGATCTCGTAACCAGGAAGCCGTTTGAGCATAGTATTGCCTTTTTGCATTTCCACCGAAATTGTAATCGAAACCTGCTGCAGATTACAAATTGGTATTTTTTCATTGTAGGGGTTGCTTTCTTTTTCAGATATTGAATGTTCTTAATATTTACTTTTTGTCGACGGTAATCATTTTGATGATTGCTTCATTCATTTTTAGCAGTGGCCGATGTAGTTGCTTTCATCTTCATCGAAGCTTTTTCACTCTGCTTTCTTGAGGTGGGCTTAAAGCCACTTTTAAACCTAACACAACAGGTAGCATCACAAGTACAGCCACAAACGAATGGACAAACACACTTAACTAAATCGTTGTAGTCGTAGTGATGTGCAAAATAATTGCGATGAATTAAACTTTTCCGAATATTGTAAGTTATTTACATAAAACAATGGGTTCTAGTAAACTTTTCGTCATTCTGCGTACATGCTTGTGTACACACACTTATATTTATAATATATGTGTGATATATAAAATTCTTTTAATAATTTATTGTTATTACATATATATATATATATATATATGTAATGTATGCATTATAATAAGATATCGTAAATTATTCTATTATTTTACAATTTTTCATACAATTTTTTCCAAGAAAAAATCGCAAAATATTTACGAAAATTTCCTTTGAAATATATTTTATGAGATTCCGTACATTTTGGCAAACTACACATGGGCGGTTTACCACATCGATGTACACGAACTGCACTAAATTTTGGAAAATGCATTGAGATAATAAAATTTTGAAAAAATAAACAAGAATATGATGAGTCCGTTATCAAGCGTACGCAATAATTTAGTCTTCTTTTCAAAGCGAAGCGTCACTAGTATTACAGTGTAACACATTGGCTTCTCAGAGTGCGTATAACCTGTTTCGCTGGAAATGAAAACATTATTATGCATGCGAGCTTTGAATAGTCAGGACTCAAACGTTGATGGCTGAGAATAAAAATAAAAAAATAAATACTGGCAGATAAATAGAGTCGAGCGCAATGGTTGTTTTGAAAGTTCTGAGCCCTTAATTGACTTCGCAACGAAATCCACGGTGACATTAAAGTCTATTCCTTAAACAAATGAGAGTACCACAAGTAGCACAAGTAGCACCCTAGACCTTGCAGCCGGTTCGACAACAGTCGTCTGCTGTGCATTCCAAGCTATTCTAATCCAACTAGAACCACCAACTGGTAACCACATTTAATGGGAGTGTCGCGGAAAATGGCTGCAATATAAGAAAATACTTGATAACGAGAACTTCCTAGCATGACGACTAGTCTGTCGAGGACACATTACGAAAACTAAACTGAAATGTGCTGTAACTCGTAGTGTATTCACTAACCATTGTTTCTAGCTAACCCCTATTTCAATCGATAAATTGTGCTCTCTCTGAGAAGCTTTCGCATTCTTATGATGCCGCTCGAAAAATAGGTCTTTTAGTATATAGCTCAGAAGACTTGATAATGAAGCGATTCGTAAGTTAATAAATACTTCGCACGAAATAATTTATATCACTTTTCTTTAAATAAATTCGTAAATATCGTAAGATAAAATATGTTGGCAGGAAAGGCCGCAGGTATTCAACCATAGGCTTCGGACAACTTATTGCGAAATCACTGCATTCTCAAAAACAAAATTCTCCTGAAATGTTCGCAAAATTTGCATTTGCCGTCATTTTTGCGGGAAAGTGTTAGCAACACAACAGTTTTCAGTATTAGTATAAATGAAGCATTAGACTAGAGAACGATGCGTTTTCCTTATTGAATGATATTTCAAAATTAATGAATGTCGGCTGCTCCGTCTCGCAAATTTTGTATGTAACCTGGTTATCTTGTTGGCTTCGTTAACGTCATAATTTGGGGCATTTGAGGCGCATTTGAGGTTCAGGGAATCCATATGTGATCGTCGAAAAACAAATGCATCCACCAGGTGCCACTGTTTAGTGCGGATTTTGAACTGAAGGCATCATTGGACAATACTTCTTCGAAAATGAGGCTGGTCAAGCAAAAAGTGTTACTGGTCGTTGATGCACAAGTTATTTCTGACTAAATTGAGTGATGTTAATATTTACAACGTCTGATTTCACCCAGACAGTGCCACATGCCACACATCCCACGATACAATTCAATTAGTGTATGAGATACTCCCTGGTCGTGTACTCTCTTGTTTCGTTGATTTAAGTTGGTCCCTGGATCATGTGGTTTAATAGCACTAGATTTCTTTTCATAGGGTTATTTGACATCAAAGATCTACGCCAACGAGCTCACAGCCACATTATGACTCAACAAAAAAATTACATTCCAGCTAAAGGACCGTTGGTTATAAAATTATAACAAAAACCGCTGCTAGTAGATTTCAGTAGGGAAAGAACATAGATTTTCTTCTTCAAAAAGGTATTGCTCTGTCCAGCACACTCGTTCAGGGTCTGTGTGCGCTGAGGCTTCTGATGCAATACCAAATTGATCCCTGCACTAAACAAAATTCGTTAGATTCTTAACAAATCAATTTTTTTATACCTAAATCATTATATTATTCACAGAGGAAGAAAAGTCTCTTTAGTAATGTTTTTATTCTCTACTCAGCGCTCAAACGCAGACAGCAGACATGCCGTTGTTGCAGCACCCTAACGTAGACGTCGCATATGCCCTAAAGTATGCATCACATTAAGTCCTCTCATGTGTGATATAATATTTGTTCATGCCAGTCCTCTTTTATTCCCGTTCGTCATCATATGCAATTTTAAAGAAGACGCAATCCGCTTAAAGAGAGATTTTAACTATCGACCAAAAACGAAATTCCAACATTTCGAATATCACATAACAATAGTGACAATATATGAACTGGAACGTCCACAATTAACAAAAACCTTCACATTTTTTTTATATGTTTGTTCAAAGCCAAAATTTGTCGTCAGCAGATGAAATATCGTAACTTTAAACTAAACAATCGGACGTCGCTTTATCAAACAATTATCATTTTTTCTGTCCATTTGCCTCACACTTCCTTTAACATATAAGACCGGATATATCTATCAGAAGACACAGCAAATTAAATAAAGCTTGGAAAGTTGGCATCATTCCCTCCAAGCCAGCTGCAAATATAGATTTTGTTCGCATATTTAACATTAAATGAAAATATTTACCTCAAATAATGAAAATATTTTTAGGGCAAATTTCCGAAATGAAAACTAAAATGTAATAGGAATGAATATTCATGCAGATTATTTGTTACATCATCACATGACTACGGATCAGATTGGATATGCTATTGGATATTGCTGTTGCTTATGTTATGTGATCCAAATGAATATCTAATAAATTTAAGATGTAAAAATAACAAGCAAAAGAATTATATTCGATCGCACCGAATCTTTTGCACCCATCACGGTTATCTTAAAAAACGCAGAAAAGGTAAAATAACTACATTTTCATGCTCTGTAATGTGGACTGGGCGAGGCTGATTTTTTTACTCTCAAAATAAAAGGTGCATGCACGTTGCAGACGTGTCTTTGGAAAAGTTTAAATCCCTTCCAAATTATTTGCAAATTTGTAGGTGATATCTTCGTTTTCGCTAACGGGAGGATGTTTATCAAAAAACCTATGCAATCGCGCAGGCAGATAGATGTGCAAACAAACAGACGCACATGCTTAGATGCATTCCAAATTCGAAACTGGTCAAGAATCGGTAGATATTACTGGGTTTTTGAAGCCTTTTTCTGCGCTTTACAAAGGTATTGAAAAAAAAATTAAATTTTGATATCCTGTGATATTGGGTAGGCGTGGTCAATTTTTTCCATTTTTATACAAGTACTACAGCATCGCCCACAGAATATGCGTTCAATTTTTTGTACATTTATCTGCAATAGTTTATGAGTAATGATCAAAAACACATGTTTTATGCTTCTTGAAAAACAAAGGTGTTCTCAGTTCACGTGGTACTATAGGCGTGCCCTTCGACCGATTTCACCCATTTTCGACACAAGCCAGTGTGCAAACACTTCCAACGTTTCTACCATATTTAAACGCGATTGCATTATTTTTGTGGCCATGAGAATGTGTAAACAGACGGACAGACACCTATATGGACAGACGGACATGTTTAAGTCGATTAAAAATTTGATGTTGATCGAGCATATATATACCTTGTGGAATCTCTGATGCGGCCTTCTGGGCGTTGCAAACGTTTTGACAAAATGAATATACCGCTCATCCTTCGGTGGTGGGTATAAAAATGACCATATGACCGTCTGTACGACGTACAGCATGTACATTCATGAAGATGCGTGTGTGTGCGTATACGTCCATACGTTTGTATGGATTGCGTTTTGCTATGCTTGTCATTTCATCTTTTTTAAGGTGCTTTGAAAATGATATGAGTGTCGGACACTTTCGGCATTAACGCAATAGAATAATATTTGATATTTAATGCTCATCGCCTTTCGTCGCAATGCAGGCCTTTGAAATTTACTAAACATTTAGGCTAATAGCTAAACCCATCACACATAAAAAGCATAGTAAATATCTTGAATTTCAAAGGATTTTATTTAGCAAAGCAATTTAAAGTTCAAAAATATTTTTCACACAAATTTTGCTTTGTATTTGTGTTCATTGTATAAGTGCATGTATTTATGCATTTATCGTCTACTAGGAGTTATATGTTTGAATCATCCTCACAATGGTCAGGTTAAAAACTTTGAAGAGATTAAAAATTATATGCTTTCCAAAGAGAATGTGAATTAAAAGTCAATAAAGGTTTTTCATGGTTATGTGCATTGAGCCTGTAATCGGTAAAGTTACATGTAACTAAATACATGATATAAGAGGTCAAATGTAAGAATCAATATAATACAGTGGAAGACATGAATACTCGAACTTGATGTAAAGAAAATGTTGGATAAGGACTCTTAAAAACGATATATGGACCTTCGATAATTAGTAGCTTAGTTAAGTACATAATAAATCCGAATTCTAAACATCTTAAGTAGTTGAAAGTGTGCGATCACGAACCTCTTCGCCGCTTTTGTATATTTTATTAGTTACAAATATGACAAACAAATCTTATATTTACATGATTAATGCCACCGAAGGAAATTCCGATTTCACCTATAGGTGAAAGAGCGGCGGAGGTTATTATCAATTATACATTCAGAGTTTACGTACGTACAAACTGATTATGTCTCATATACGAAGTAGTACACCATGTAAGATGATTTCTTGAGAAATATTGCCGCAACTAAATGTAGGGTGCACAGAAGAATATAAGATGGACAGAAGGACAGCGGGACAGACAAGCTTAGATCGATTCAGAAAGTGATTCCTAATCGGTCAGTGTAATAAAATGGGGATCTACCCCGAGGATGTGGTGAAGGTTATTATCTGCTATGTACTCAGGGATTACGCACACGCATACGAGGCACTAACCAATGTAACGAAACTAAATGTAGTTTGAACATAAAAATATAAGATGGGAAGATGAACAGACAGACGGGCGGACGGACAAGCTTAGATCGATTCAGAAAATGGGTCTATCCCAAGTCCTTCTGGATGTTGAATACGCCCGCACATGTTTAACGTACCCTTATATCACAAGTTTCACATAACAAAAGGAAATTGAAAAAATCGTGCAAAACGTTTAACTTCAATTTTTTCTGGAGACTTCAAGCTTTTTCAGTCTGCAGCTTAAGCGATCCCATTGAGGAAAAATTCTCAAATTTGTGTTTTTTCACCCATTATTATGTGTTAATAAATCTTAAAAGTTATTTTTTAATAAACGCAATGGGATTAACGTTAGCATCCGTAAGAGCGGCAGTAATTAATTTTGACAGACGCACACTTGATATTTTTCTTCTTTTTTTTTTCTCTCAAGTTTACGATATTTTCTTTACATATAAGTGGGCTTTTAATAAAAATTAACACAAATTACTGTCGCCAGAAAAATTTATATTGCGTCTCATAATTTCTTTTGTTCATTTTATTGCATTAACTTATCTGGAGGATATAAGCGAAAATCGCATTAATGTACATTTTCGTATTGTAAAGATGTTTTATAACAGAATTTTTTAAATTGTGAAAAATGGAAACACACTAAAAATGCTCCAACTGGGTGCAGCTAGTCGTTTAATACCCTACGCCTACCTGAAATGGTGATGATGATACGAAATATAGTTTTCCCTGCACAGACGGATGGCAAGAACTGTAGTCTGTCGTAAGTTAAGGTAGCTGTTGCAAATATTTAGTTTGGAACGGATATCTATCACGCGTAGTGCTCTAATTGAATCTTTTCCCCCCCCGCTTGCACCCGCATGCACGTAGTATAAAATTCAATCAGTACACGCAGCCACAGTTAAATAAACAACATAAGGGAAGAAGATGCTGGAAGAACACTTGTTCAAAATCAGCTAAGAAAATAACACCAGACAGAATATCGACCTTTTGGATTTTCACAAATTATCAGTCTGAAGAACATGCGGAGGCATGTAAACATACTTACGCTTGTCATAGTTTTTGAGTTCTTCGATGTAAACGTAGCGCCAGTTACGGCAGCAGCGCCTAGGTATAAGCAAAAGTAACTGAAATTAGAAAACTTTTTACCATGGAATTCAGTCGAGTATTTCACCTAAAGTGTTCGGGCCTGATAGCTGCACTTATGTAATTACAGGTTTCTTATTTTATCAACAAAGAATCAATCTAAGGCAAGAGTAAAAAGTGTTTTATTCAAAATATTGTTTATCATTCTTATACATTCTTCCCACCCCTCTCGCCGAGTATGAACTCAGTGTTTAAAGACTATGCACGGCAAGATTCATAATTTGGCTGTCGTCATAATAATCGTAGCCTTACTTCAACAAAGTTGGGCTACGGCATAGCTCAGCCGGAATACTCGGCTTCAATTCCACCTTCTGTGATCATCCCCTAGTTGCAATTAATGTGTTCTCGTACAACTCTCAGGCTTGACATATATCTAGTTACGATATCTAGCTTTAGCTCCTTGAACATTGCTTTCTCACTTAAGTTCAAAAGCGAGATACTAAGTAATATGACATCGGAAGTGCAGAAATGACAAACAAAAAAGTTATGTTCGCTATAGGGCGAATCTTTGAAGACCACCGTTTAGAAAATATGCATTTGCTCGCTATATCGATTTTGCTCACAGTACCGTACAATTCGTGTAAATTTCAAGTGAAATTTTTTTTTTTGCATTTTGGTAGCATTTGTTGGGGGTAATTGTGCGCACTACGGCTACGTTGCTAGTGCTCAATGCTTTCTATATCGCAAGGCAATGCGATGCACAGTAAGATACATATACAAGCTGGGCCTTTGTTCTATCGGATAATTAGAGGCGGATTCGTAGGCCGATTTAACTGATTTTTGAAGTTCACCTCGGAAGAAAACACTGCCCTTCTCTGCTGTTCTCTTAATTAAACTTTCAAAATCAAGCACACATCTAAACAGAGGCACAAACATCGCTTCTGCTATTCACATCGATCAAGCTTACACACGCTTTCCTGCGTATGCCCATTTGCCGCAATCATCTTAAAAATCTAGTGATATAAAAATATCATATAAAATGTTGTATCTTTACTTACCTGCCAAAAAAAAGAAAAAGAAGCAAATCTATGCTTTCTTTGTACGTTCGTTTTCATTTTTTATAAAAATATAAATCAAAGACAATCATACGAACGCCGACTTTGTCATGCGTGTTGTCAATCGTTCACTTGCTACCGCTTGGCTGAATACTTGCGAGGTGTCTGTGTGTATGTGAGAGAGATATAATTGAGTGTTTATCTGATTGACAGATACAACGATTTATCGCTTGTTTCGCTTATTAATTTATTAAGCGCCAAAACTGTCACTTAATTATAACTCAATTAAACGAGTTTACCTTTGTCTCCATAAACAAGATGTCGTTGATTGATGTGAATTTAAAAAAAATAAAAAAAAAGCTGAAAATTTCAGTAAACATTTTAAAGTAAATGTTTTTATTAAGTTTTAGCTTTAGGAGAAGTGAGCGCGAATGTGCTCAAATATATTACAAAAACAATGTTCATCAAAATGAATCGATAAAATATTTTACGCTTGTTTTGATTTCGTTTAAAAATGGTTTAGTAACACTTTTTTGCATTCCGTCAGAGAAATCTTGGGGATAAGCAAGAAAAGCACACAACGGCACAACGACGCATTCCATCTAATAATTGTCGAAAATAATGGTTATGGATGCAACTAAGTGACTCGTGCCAGTAAATCAATCTGGTCCATCTTCCTACCAGTTTGCGAAGAACGCAGCTACTTATCATTTGAAATTCTGTCAACTTGTTCTCTTCTCTTCCTTTAGTGTTTGTCTGCAATGATGGACACATCATTGCAACGATATACGATACTTATACTACTGCATATGTCATGCCAAGTGTGCAAGAATGAAATGCGAACTTGAGAAACGGATGGGTAACAACATACGTAGGGGACATACCTGCCTGGTTTTGTTTTTTTCTTTTCATTAACTTGTTTTACCAACACGTACCGCAACACAAACAAATTGTTCCTAATAACGAGGATAGCGAGTTTAGTGCCAAAAAGACAGTATTCGGCAATAGAATGGTTTTTTCTTTTCAAATGAAATAAAATAACGTCGTTTCTGCATCGCATCATTACTCGGGATGAAAATTGAGTTTTTTTTTGAACGATGCAAACGCAAAGATTCGTGAATAGATATAGGCGTCTCCCCCACATCTATTGTAAGACTGGATCGCTACGGCAAGATGCGAGATATTTTGTGTTACGTGAGACCAGAGGGGTATAGCTTGTTAAAATCTGGGAAAACGGTTAATACCAAACGCTGTAAACAACAATTAATCGTTCGCACAGAATATCGCGAAAAGCAACTCAACGTAAATTTTTACATCCATCCATCGGTGTGCGACACTTTCGCAT
Organism: Glossina pallidipes; assembly: GCA_000688715.1. Classification (NCBI taxonomy): domain Eukaryota; kingdom Metazoa; phylum Arthropoda; class Insecta; order Diptera; family Glossinidae; genus Glossina; species Glossina pallidipes. Next base: position 966,402 of record KK499822.1, read on the forward strand.
AATTCAGTTGAACAGTATTAGCCCATGCGGCTTGCTAACCAAAGTGGTATACTTCCGATTACCACCGTGGGCCACGCGCTTGTTGACCAGCGCGTTAAAACATTGCGGCCAAATGGTAAGCTTGTTGAAGGCGTGACGTTTACAAATCCGCATTAGCAACCGAGTAATTGAAAATCGCGACTGAGTCAATGTTCTCGGCTTCAAGTTTTCGCGCAGTAGAGTTTGCTTTCGTCGTAGCTATAGCTTAGTCGGTAAGGACCTAGCCACAGACCATATACCCTTATGCTGAAATCATCCCCCTATCCCTGTCTTTTCTGTTACTTGCTTGCGAGCACTATCGCTTAGAAAAAAATGAACATCCCTTGAGTGGCTCCAATTATAGAGTCGGAGTTGTTTTACTCAAAATTTCCTTCATTGCTAGCCCATAGCAAACTTTACACACAATTGATTTTCATTTATATCATTTCTGTATTTATTTATATATATAATAAATTGATTTGCTTTGTAAACTTGGTTGCATGCCTGCAAAGGATTGTAGACAAAGGAGAATGCAAAGAGCGAGTAGAGTTTATGTATCTTCAACGTAAAAAGGAGAGCGCGAGGTACGGTGAGAAAGATCTCTACAGGTAGGCAGTTCCAAAACGGGCCACGGGACGATGCAATAACGGGCAGTTGAGATAGTGCGTCGTGCCCACGTCATGAAAACATAAAATCCTATGCTGCGAGTGATTTCGATCATTGTTACTTTGATACGAAGCAAATATCATTTCGATATTTTGTTTATAAAGAAAAATAATAAAAAAAAAGCCGTCCGAACAACAACCTGCGCAACGCAAAGTATTAAAAGTCATTAAACTTATGAACTTTCCTCCACCAACACACAACAGCTGAGTGGTTGTTGTTACTTAAAATTTGCTTCCACGCTATGCGTTACATAATATTGCGTTATATTCAAAGTTAAATATTGTTTTCAGTGTTTATGTTTTTCTAAAATATATTTTCCTTGACATGTTTTAATTAAGAGTTGTGTGCTTTCTCACATAATTTAATTAGAAGTAATTTATTACACCAAGAGAACTCAAACACTTATCTTTACCGGTAGATTAAATTGTTTAACGCATGTTAGTGGGATCTTCTCTTTCTTTTTTTTTTTTTGCCCATGCATCTGCTCCAGTCCAGGTGCTGTAAGCCAGCAAAAAGTTTAAACGTTTCACAAAATTATAATTAATTACATGCTCGTAGATCTTGGAATTGAATTTCATTGAAAGGAACGAGCACTTAAATCAAGTGTAATGCAAAGTACTTTAAACCAACATTTCTCGACCAAATTCATCCGTCGGAACCAAAAGAAAAGGAAACATAATGGACTTTGCAAATTTGAATTTTCTCATTCGTAACGGAAAAAATAAAGAATACATGTACAGCATAAAGTTTCCATTGACAAGTTCCTGTCTATGTATAAAATACATAAGGACTCAAATATTCAATCCCTGTTACCTCAAGTAGAAATTCCAAAACTTTTTGGGATCTTGGTTGATAAATATTCAGGTGCAACGCCATCAACTGATAGGATTTGAACATTTTATTGCTTCCCAAAAGGTATCCACAGATTAGCGAGCGAAGTTATTTTCACATTTCCTATCTCTTATTGACTCTTACTTTATAAACAGCTGAAGGTTTTCGGAACCAGACTTGACTGAAGCCCGGTTAGGGAATTTTCTGAAAAGGAAAGAGGAGAAGGAAAATGCAGTTATTCCAAGTAAGCATGGAAGAAGGCACAACTTTGTCGCAAATGAATTTCTTCCTTCTTTAAGTCAGGTCCAATAGCCACACTTGTTGTATTTGTAATGCATACAAATACATTATCGTTGTGATTGTTGCAATTCATACAAAAATTCTGAATTTTGATTCACTTATTCGCAGCCACACAAGGAAAGGGAGAAAGTATCAGATCTAGGGATATGCCAACACTATACTAGCGTCTATTCGACAATTTGTAGAGAAAACCATAGCCCTCTAAGTCCACTAGGCTGATATGAATTGCAGAGCGTATTCTTCAACACTAATAATCTGCAGAACAATTTTCTTCTTTCTTTTGTCTTTTCAAATCTTGAATGAAGTATTAAAGGGTAATGCAAGGAATGGGAAGACATGTCGGTTACACCACTTCATAAACCGAAGGTTTCTCTAAGTATTTAAGGTTTATCTCAAATTGCCTGCGTCAATAGTTAATTTAGGATACAACGAATAACCTGTTATGAGGAACAGAGAATTTGTCCAAACAACGCACAAGTACTCTTTTGCCGAAAGTCCTTCAAAGCCCTTGAGAACTATTGTAAAAAAGCAGGTGGGACACTTTCAATATATTGCGGGTTACAATGAAAAAACCGTAATATGTCATTAACAATTACTCCCTATTGTTGGTCAAAACATGTTCGTTTACCATTCATACGCTTTTTCATACGTCTCAACCATTTATCATTACATTTTTTCCATTTCGCTTGGGACGTCTTCAAACCGTGGCTCTTGCACGCATCAGCGGCTCCTCTTACCGATGAAAATCGTCGCCCATCCAAATTACTCGTAGATCCATCCTACGTCACTTGTGGTAATCTCGTATGCGTCTTTTGATCACCGCCATTAGATTTCGACCCGAGCGTCTTTCTGCGATTCTGCCATCCACGGAGAAAAGACTGTACACATGCTGGTAGACCTGTTGCTTAAACCTTTGTCAATCTCGCAGTATCCCACATGTGGCTCTTGCATTGTTAGTGTTCTTACAAGATCAGTGCTTTGTGGCACAACAGATTATTCACGAAGGTAAGGTGAAGCCATACTGATGGACCGAAAACGGCCTTGCAGTGAACACACCTCCATCAAACTCGGGGCCACTAAGCTCTCAAAATTGTACTGCTGGAGCGTGATTGGCCAGGAGACTAAAATACATTCCCATGACGTACCTTGTCGCTAAATAATGCTAGAGGAGCGCATATTCAATGAGATTAGCGCATGCGTTCGTCATCGTTGTTAAGTAAGATTACTTTGATTGATCGCATAATTTAAGGATCAATCAAAGTTGGATTGTAAGAGTTTTGCGGAGGAGAATTACGATATCCAAATACCTTACGAACTGGGCATTTCTCATCGTATAATCGTTGTAAGTTATAACAAAGTTTGCGAAGACATCGAAAGTTTAAATAAATGCCATTAAAGTGCTTAAGCAACTGCCTTAAACTATTAAATATTTCAATAACTTTTGCATTTAAATTTACTTGAAATGTCACAACGTGTTTGGTTAATGCTTCACTGACTTCAAGACATATATATTGTATATACGTCTCCCTTATAGTGTTTCGTTCTATGGCATGCATACGCATACGCATACGCATACACTTGTACGCATTAGAGTTGTTTTATATCCGACATTTTTCTCATTTACGTCAAATTGACAAATGGTTCGTGGCCATGATCTACTGGTTTGGGATGTGTTTGTGGTATTTATTACCGATGATGAGTTTAGAAGACAGATTATGTCTCATTTTCGAATCATACCTTTTCATCACAAGAAGAACGTTTCCCATTCATATCATGATCTCCCCGAGGACGGATGTAAAAGCATTTAATAATCGAAAATTAATTTACATTGGCTTCATATTTATCATTATAAGTAGTAGTACTAGTAGGTAGCATTACTTAAGTTAAAGTTACTTCCAAACAAAACACAAAAGTCGCAATGAAAATAATTTACTTTAAATTTCAAAAAATAAAAAAGTGTTTTTCTTTTCTTTTTGCTTTGTTGATTTTGATTGAAAGTTAAAAGTTGTTAGTGAGATTTTTAGTGCTTAGTGCGCAAAGAATATAAGTAACGGAATTCCGTTTTATGCATGAGTAGCTTAGAATGCCATAAATAATAAAGTCTTAGTAATGGTGCAACTTTTGTAACCTGCTCTTGTGTTTCATGAAAGAAACCAAAATAAACTCACAGCTAATAATAGGGCTTTGCTAAGTTTTTCCACTCACTTGCTTACTTCCAAGAAAAGCAATTGAATGACGAAATATTTATGTAAACATTTGCACGTTGACTTGGAAAAGTTTATTGAAAATAATTTTATTTTATAAGAATATCGACGAATGCATAATGGAATTAAAAGCCAATAGTCTCTTACTTAAGTGTACGCTTTTCAGTAACTTTGCCTAACAGAAAGAACTAAAGAATATTTAAGCTTCAGCAAATTTCTTATTATCTTGGATCTAAAGAAAATTTCCTTATTTCCAGTGTGCAGGTAGTACGTAAAAGAAAAAGTTCGTGGCGATTTTGCAAAACATACCCTTAGAGTCACATCATTTTCATAAAACTAACCTTATCAACCTCACATAAGAAGTGGCAGTTATTAAATTAAACGAAAGCAATTGGGTTTTGAAAATGAGCCACAAATTACGAAAGACCTGGCAAACGTTTATGATATCCTTGCAGTAAAAACAATGACTGGGGCGTTTGTAATGACCACGCCTTGCATTTTGAACCCTCGAAATTTCGAAAAGAAAGACACATAACCCTCTGGTCGACTAGCTCGCTTCTTACCACGTTTTCTATAACCAATGATATCACTACATAACTACCAGTCACTTAAAAGGATCCTGGGAATAATTCAGATATTATTGTTTTTGTTTCTCACTTAGAAATGGAGGAATAGAAATAAAACATTATACATAGGCCGCATAATACGTTCAATACGGCATAGTACGATTAGAGTTAACAAAAAGTAGATGAAACTCTTTAAAAAAATCGCCAATTGAAACGAAACAAAATCGAATCACTTTTCAGAAGACTGATAAAGGGCCATCTTGCATTATTAGCTGCCCTAACCCAATTAGATGACTGATTGCGGTCTCTACTACGCTTAAATCGCGCAACTGACCAATGGAAAATCATTAAATCTCGTTTTCCATCACGAACACAGATCTCTTAATGATTCGGTGGTTTAATGCGAATGTTTGGTGCGTCAAGCGCATAGCCGACATTTTTCCTGGCAACCTAATGCTTATTCCGTTCTCTATAGAGCTCGTTAGCAAGCCGACTTCAACAAGACAAAAAGGAGTCAAGTGATTAGCAGCGAGCACAAGTATGTGCTGTGAATATTAAACAATAATTCAACGAAAACTTGCGTAGTGCAGGCTTACGGAATATCTAACACTCATACTGGATACAAAGTGAACAATTAACTTAGTACACCCTTAGTGGACAAATAATATTGCACTTTATACTTTTTTTTCTCTGCTTTTACTTACCTGCTTTACAGCTGTCACTGTTAGTAACGCTACTGTCATATATTAAGAAACTTACACATCAGACTTAACTGCCAAATCAAATATTTTCTGATTTTATTGGATGACATCCAACGTTCGCTGCCAAGCCAATAGAATATGCTTAATTATATACATAATGTACGAATACATTTAAATGCATATGGAATTATTTGTAATACATCTTCATATATATGTTAGACACAATCTTCAATGCACAGTTATACTCCTTTCTCACTCTTCTGATGACTTTTGAAAACGAATTTGTAACTATGTATGTTGTTGGTTTGCGTTAGAGTTGCTCCTAAAACGTTGCTCCTACCAGACATCGACATCGACAAATGCTTGTGTCACAGCTACTCAGCCTTACCAACGATGTTAATAACTTAACTGATTAGAATGCATCATGAGTGCCTGGTTCCCATATAACTTAACGTTTTCATTGTTCATCATCTGTCATGGCTCGCCAGCTCTATCCTTGAAATTTAGAAAGAAAGCTAACGCTTCCTGTCCTTTTTTTCTGGTACATAACGTCCTTTTTTTTTCTGGTAGAGAACTTCACCTAATCAAAGCTCAAAAAAATGATGTTGTGAACACATCACATCACATCAACCGGATAAACGTATGTTCACATGTCATTACATAGAGAGATCATTGTTTAACTAAGAGGAAGCAACGTCATCTCTTCGGAGAACCAGTCATGTTCATTAGAAGCACTCTCTTATTTCCATATTCGTCCACGAGTCTGAATTACGATGTGCATGCAGCAATTTGCCGGGTATAGGAGGGAACAGTAAAGCGATATACCTTAAACACGAATGGTTGAGACTTTCCCCAAAAGAGATGTTGCAATAAACACCGCAGACGCCCCTTATCCAAATAGGACGGTAAGGAAAGAGGATTTAGCTGCTAAATTTCTTCGTAGATATCCTTTGGCGGCTCATGTCCTCACCCCTGAGTATGTATCTTGGTTTTGAAGGGTTCATCGTGTACACATACACCGCACATATGCCGTTTAGAGAAAAGAAAGACCAGGTTTGTTTGTTTACTTCCTGTGCTGATCGAAAGAAGATATATTAAGAAATTAAAGCAAACAAAAATGAAAAAATTTCTTCGAAAGCCGACGTCAACAGGGAAACAAATTCACTTTATATATGTATACATAAGTACTTGATAAATAAATAAAATGAAAATTTTTCTCAATACTTTTAGGAACCTCGACGAGAATTTCAATTTTTGTGATCTAGGTTACGGCCTATTTTATTACAATGCAATATATCGTGTTGCGTATACGTCCGTTGTATTGCTTGTAAGCAAATTTTTAATTGAATTTAACTAAAAATATACTAACAACGTAAACAAGATACACGTATGCGTTATGCTAAAAGCATCACATAGTGATGCAATAATGCATTGGATGTACATGTGTACCAGTGATAACTGCTTTTCAAACTCATTACGAATAATATCATAAAACATTTTCACTTCGTGTCCTCACTAGTTGAGGTTTACAATGTGCGAACAAAGCAAAGCATGATAACCAATAAGCAAACCGAAGCAGGAAAAACAATATCTGAGACGATGTCGGACGAGGTTGATTCTGACTACGTTAATGAACATTATGCCATTACTTTGACATATCCTACATTGGCGAATGTATCGCTGAAGCATGTAGTAACAACGACAGCAAAAAATGTTGCCCAGTTACATATAAATGGAAAAAGTGAGGCTGTTAAAGGCGAGGTAATAGTACAGCAAACAAGTGTAGAGACGAATGTATTGATGGCATCAACACCCATAACAGCGACTATGTTTTTTGAGGATCATTTGCTGCCAGCAGTATTTGTAAATTCCAACAGCTTGCAAAACACAGCTAACAATAGCAGCAACAATGACCAGAATAACAACAACAGCACTGAAAGTAACAATAACGTGCGAAATAGCAGCTCGATGGGAATGAATGCAACCGATGATGTTAATAATTTAAATTCATTTTACTTCTATGAGGTGAGTTGCAACAGCGTTAAACATTGAAAAAGAAGAGAAATTTAATTTCATTTAATTGCTTTTAACCTTTAAAAACAATAATTAATGCATGCACTACTTGGCAGAGGATTACAAGACAACGGGAGCATTATTTTTTCTACAATAAACAATACTTTCAAAAAAAATGTTTTTTCCTATTTTTAAAGTAGATTCAACTCAAATAACTATTTTGAGTTTATTAAAAATTAAAATCCTCCTTAAAGACAAAAAGCCGGAAAAAGTTCATTTCCTTATATACAAATGCTTCTAAACGAGAAACTCATTGCAAGAATTTGGGGAAAAGTTAACTATGCTACGCGAGAACGGTTCCAATCTTGTCATTTTTTAAAAATAATTTTCAATATAACTTCCCTGAGTATCGTTATTCAATCCATATATTTTCTTCCATCCAAAAAAAAAAAAAACAAATAAAATTATATCCGGTCGAGAAAGAATCATCGTGATCCTAGAAAATACGAAAAGAACAGAATTTTCATACTCTATAATATTGGGTGCAAGCGATTGACTTTTTCTATTTTTTGAATAAAGGTGAAGACTTGTATGATGTATGTGTGGTACTTTATAAGTAACAAGTAAAAAGTGGGGAAACAAAGGTGTTCGCAATTGTGTAGGTGTGTTCTTGGAAAAGTTTGGTTCTCTTTCAAATACTTTTGCATGTTTGTAAGGAATATTTTCACTTTTGCGAATATTCACCACACATAATGCACAGTTGCGCAGACGGACGGAGGGACAAATGAATGAACGGACATGCTTGGGTGCATTCCTTATTTGAAACTAGCCAAGAATTCATACACCTAATGGAATTTTCGAATCTTGCTTCTGTGCGCGTTAAAGGTTTTGAAAAAAAATTAAAATATGACACCCTGTAAAATGAAGTACGCGTGGACGTTTTTTGTTTTTAATGATATATTTAATCGTGACATTTTTCAAGCGTTTAAAGGGTAAAAGGGTTTTGGTGTAGGAGAGAAGCTACTTCTTGTATACACCGAAATCTACATAGATGTGAAGTTAATTTTTATTATATTAATTTCTTATATTATTTTTGTATTATTAGCTTATCTATATACTCGATAGTTCTAGTGGGAAGAAGTGTCGCTAAATAGTTATTGTCGATCTTAACGACCTGCAGCATGAATTAGGCCTTCGCCATCGCTTCATTATACACTGGCTTCCTTACTTAAATATTCCCAAGTTACACTTGAACTTTAAATCCCTAATGACATTGCTTAAGCACTTAAAGTTTACAAAGCAATCGCCGTCCGTCACTACTATGTAGTGTGTACTTAATTTTATAACGAGCAAAATCAGCTCTGAAGCATTTTTATTTAAAACACTTTAGTCAAATAGAAATATTTTGCAGACACTTACTTTTCACTTACATATGTTGTGTTACAGTCGGCGTTTGCCTTCTTCAGTTCCTAACCTATTAAATATTGTTTAACATTTGAATAATATTTGTACTCATTAACCTCATTTTAGCAAATGCTGTCATATTTTATATTTTTATTTGCGTGCACAGCATATAAATTACGTTAATATCTTGTTTATCTTAAGATATCCTCGCTACCATGAGGTTTTACATACATCTTTGTGTACGTATGCATTAAGCGTGGGGCGAAGAGTTTAAAAAGCGCTAGAAAATATTGTTTGTTAAACTTAAGAGATTTATTACAGACAATGCACCGAAAGCAATGAAATATGTCCTCTGGGTTAAGGAAAGCAATTTTTCCTATCCATTCTTTGTTCGCATTGTTTCCTCCGCCTGCCTATTAACTTCTTGACATTGAATAATTTTTTCCTTTTTTTTTATATCCTTCCCTGGCAAATAGGCAAAGAGAGAAGCTTTATGTTTTGTTTCAGCCAAAAACGGCCGTAGCGTAGAAGGGAAACTAGGAAGATTTACCGAAGTATTTTGTTCTACAGATAAAAACTCAATAAATTTAAAATGAGGATAAACAATGATTTAGGACTCAATTCATTTACTTTTCAGCTCAATAGCTTGTAAAACGTTTACCTACGTCTAAGCAAAAGGTAAAAGAAATGAAAAACATTCATATTTTAAGTTTTAGTTGTTAATTTGATTAGCACCCATAAGCATTAAGCATAAGCTCAGTTCTACGAAATATGCTAATAAACAGCTTTATTTGCTTCACAACAACAAAACATGTGAGATTAATTCCATTGAAGGCACAATTTTATAATAGATTTCAGCTCAGTTGTAAGCCCATTGGCTGCTTAGGCATAGATTGATGGAAGTACAATATTAAGCGGAAGCGGTGAGCCTTTGGCTCCATTGGCGTTTAGTTAAACGAAAGCATTTTTATAGCTTTCTGACCGATTGGCTTTAGTGCAATTTGTTGCAGCTTTCACGAAAAGTGGAAAGTTTTTATATATCAACTTATGTCAATATGACACATAACATATCTACAGTCGTTGATGTGCAAATAGCACCTGTCAAGCGGCAATATATCACTCGGGATGCAGCACGAAATATTGAATGAGTGGGAACCAAAAAATAGTTAAGCACATATACACTACAAGGACACACTAATCTACCCAATTCGATTTAGAATCATTTTTTGAATCCATTCTACGCTGTCAGTTCTTCTGTCCCCGTGACTATTTGTTATGCTCACCTGTAGAATTTACGAATGGCAGTTTTCAAAAGATAGGTTTCGATCCAAGAGCAAGCGGTATTCAAAATGGACTGAATTGGACCATTTTTATGACCAGTCGTCATATAAAGCCGAATATTAACAAAAGTCCTTATGCGAGAAAATTTTGCGAATTTAAATATACGTCAATAGAAAAAGTAGAAAAATAGTATTTCGGGACAATGAAAGCTCAGATATGATGGACCCAAAAAACAAAACTTTAGAGTAAAAATTAGTCCAGAAAAATCAAGTCTCCATGATGACAAGGACAAAGAATTATACTAAGCAAACTAAGCGAACTAACCGAGCTTGTTCTTATTTGTCTTACACGAAAAGACACCGAGAGAGGGAGGTAGAGTGAAAGAGAGAGAGGGAGAGGTGGAAGCAGGAAAAGATTGGATTTGAAAATTCTATTTTATTTTTAATGTCAATGCTTTCCATGTAAAGCTCCAACGATCTTTTAGAGACGCGCTATTAAGAAAAGGCATAGAGAGAAAGAGGAAGTGGGAAGAGAGAAAACTCGAAGGAGAGATAGACAGGGATTGAGATGGGAAGAACGATATCATTTAGTATGCAATATCAGTGATTTCCACGTGAGGTTCCAATTATCTTTTAGAGACACTTTGTTAAACCAAGGCAGAGAGTGAAAGAAGAAAAACGAAGAAAAAAAATAGTGAGACAAGCCAGCAGCAGTGAGAAAGAGCCAGAGAAGGAATAAATAAAGGAAATGGTTCGGAAGAGAGAGGGGTGAGGGAAGAGGCGTCAAAGAAAAGTAGAGAGATGTAAACAGTTATAGAGGGAGACAAGAGGAAATTCTTTTACTTTCCGGATTTGTGTACAAATCCTCGTACCTCCTCATTACCGAGCAGCGAAGAGACCTTTCATATATTTCGGAACATTTTTTGACGAAGCTCTTAACTATGAAATTGACAAGAGTTGTAAGGTTTCTTTAAAATTTTACAAAATATTCAACAAATTTATAAAAGGTAGCTAATGTTCGCATCCGTGTAATCAGCCGAATATGTCAACCCTATGGTTATGCAACTGCAACTCCTACTTGTATATTAAAGATTGAACTCAGGAAAGAGTAGTTTACGCCATCGCATAATAAAAACTAACACTTTTTCCTTAAGGCAAAGTTTTTAGGAAATTTTCCTGAAAATATATTTGAATTCAGAAGAGACTTGAAATGCATTTTATGGATTACAATCGTCTGGTGCGACACATTGCCACTTCGAATTTCTCAAAAATCCCAGCTTACATCCACAGCCCATAACACACGCCTGCCCGCAAGAATCTGTGTAGGGATTACCACATTCCGGTTGGCAGCCGCCGCCGCACTCGGCGTATTCTTCATTTGGACCACAGTCTAACGCTGGAGGTGTAATCCACTCTGAAAGTTTAGAATACGAAATCAAGTCAAGTCAACACTTGAGTGTATTTCTTTACAACTTTCTTGAACTTGCGCTTCGATGACCGGCTCCAATACGTACATAATACACGATAACCCGAATAAATAGGCTTTTAACGACTCATAAGACACTTTTTGTCTTTATTCAATTAAATGATCAGAAAGAGTTGCTTTCCCTGCAATAATCGGAAGAGAACTTACGCGTATTATATAGAAATCTGTACTTTTTATGTATTTGTCTTTTGCTTTTAGAAAAAATTCATTCGTTCCAATAAAATTCTAATTTTAAGTTGTTTTCTCTTTGCAGACAGAACAATTTGCTGTGCTATGGATATTATTTACGGTAATTGTTTTGGGAAACTCTGCTGTGTTATTCGTGATGTTCATGAATAAAAATCGAAAATCACGCATGAATTATTTCATCAAACAATTAGCTTTAGCTGGTAAGTGACAAATTGAAGGTAAGCGATAGGCAGTCGATCACTGAACGTTAAAAAATTTTACCTTTTGGTATAAATATTTGCAAAAGCGGTTTATCAATTTATGTAATCGGGAGAATGTGGGCAAAGACCATGTCCACAATTTCCGTTTTATAATGCGAATAATGCGAAAGAAAGAAAGGGGAACTCTAGAAATTGTTCTTCTAATGTTTTTCCGTCTCGTCATAGATCTCTGCGTGGGCCTATTAAATGTGTTAACTGACATTATATGGCGAATAACGATATCCTGGCGGGCGGGCAATATTGCCTGCAAAGTAATACGTTTCTCGCAAGCTTGTGTAACATATTCATCTACCTATGTACTGGTGAGCATGAGCATTGACCGATATGACGCCATAACACATCCTATGAATTTCTCGAAATCATGTAAGTTTCGATTTCCCGGTCCCCGCATGGTATTACATACCAACGTAAAGCCCACAGTTAAAGAACAATTTCCTTTTAATTTTCTTTTTCAAGGGAAGCGAGCACGTCGATTAGTAGCTGGAGCCTGGTTTGTAGCGGCATTATTTTCGCTACCCATCTTGCTACTCTACGAAGAGAAATTAATACAGGGACGGACGCAATGCTGGATAGAATTTGCAACACCTTTGGCCTGGCAAGTGTACATGAGTTTAGTTTCGGCCACGTTGTTTGCATTTCCTGCCCTCATAATTTCGATCTGTTACGCGATAATCGTGAAAACTATATGGGCCAAAGGATCGGTATTCGCAAGTGCTGCTGGGCGTACTGGCGCCGGATTTGCGGATGCCAATAACCGACGCGCCAGTTCACGTGGCATTATACCAAAAGCGAAAGTCAAAACAGTTAAAATGACGTTTGTCATAGTCATTGTATTCATACTGTGCTGGTCGCCGTACATTGTGTTCGATTTGCTGCAAGTATTCGGACATATCCCACCAACGCAAACGAACATAGCCATAGCCACATTTATACAAAGTTTGGCGCCACTAAATTCAGCCGCCAACCCTTTAATTTACTGCATTTTCTCTTCCGCGGTGTTTAGAACATTTAGGTAATTTATGAGAAGCTCTTAACAAATTTCAATTATCGAAATCGAAAATTGTAGTAAATAATATTTCTTTGCAACTTTAGCCGATTTCCGCCTTTTAAATGGTTTACTTGTTGTTGCAAGACATATCGTGATAATTCAACACAAAATCGTTGCAACACAGTTGGCCGGCGCCTGCACAATAGCTGCGATTCGATGCGTACGCTAACCACTTCATTGACGGTTAGTCGCCGCTCGAATAAGGGCAACACTCAACTGATGATATTCGAAAGACCTAAATCGCATTCGCTAGACCACAACGCTATGTCGGCGGTATGATAGCTAAAGAATTTTCATTTGCGGTATTGTTTAAGCATAAACGAAAAATGAAATGCATTTCACTTAATACTTAAATACATGTAAGGGAGAGGAAAAAGGAAAGGAAAGGAAAAGGGAAAGGGAAAAGCAAATCATTTAAAATTTTTAACAAACCTCATTATAATCTAGTCATTGTTTTTTGGAAAATACATTTAAAATGATTTTTATTGTTATTTATTAAGGCTTGCTAAGCTTGGAACATTATTTAGTTTGGACAATAAATAGTTAAGCACAACTTTCATTCTTCATCGTGTAACAACTAAGGAAACACAAAGTAAACCAAAAATTAAACAAAACTAAGATAAGTTAATATTAAAAGAATATATATATTAAACGCAATAAATCTATAAAGAACACTATATGAAAGAATAAAAGAAAATCTTCTAAACCCTAACTGTTACTACAAATATGAGCGAAAAGTTTGATAGTGTACCCCCGCAAGAAATATAATGGGTCCTATATGCCCGACGACATAGACGTAAGCAAATATTGTTTTATTTATCAGGTCTTCAGATATGAGGGACGGATAACGGATGGATAACACCGCGTGTGTAGCAAATGCATGTTTGAAGTTGCGGGTTTTTACTGCCAATCGCAGAGCCAACACACATCGCAAAACAACCATACTTTTTACAACAACGAACGCGTCGAAGTTTATGCGAAATGACAGTCGACAGTTTTCGTTCTTTGCCCGACGCTACGATGCATTGCAACGTCACTACGTAGGAATTGTGGATTAATTTTGGGAGCCCCAGGGGCAAAAATTCAGGGAGAGATCAAGGCGTGCCATTCACATCGATCACTACACCGAATTCCTTTTACAAAAAGACAATGTTCTATGCTATGTAGTGGGTGAGTGCCCTTATTAGCTGCTCAACACACCTAATAACATTTAATCGTTCGCTAGCACTAGAACGACCAGAATGTCAAGGGAGGTATCACAAGATAAATTTTTCAGGTCATATCTGTCCATCCATCCATATAACAAAGCCGGTATCTAACAACTTTAAGCTCTCAAGTAGGAAATATTAGCCTATGTCGGTTACCCGCTAGACTTGGCTCCTTCCAACTGACACTAGCTTGCATCGATGCTTCATGTACTCGCTGAGCAACGCGTTGATTCGTGTAAAAATGTGAAAAATCGCCTCGAAAGGTATAGTATCCACAATTTTCCCGAATAATGGAGAAAATATATAACAAGCGATAAAGTTTTTTTTTTTTTCGTTCTTTTGAATATGAAATCGTTTTTCCGAAAAGAAAATTGCCATTTCACAGTTGCATTTTCTTTGAAGGGAATTGAAAGAAAAATCAGATCCTGCTCAAGTTGCATCCTTGGATTTCTAATATATTTATTAATAAACACACTTTGCAAGAGTCAATAAAAAGGTAAAAATATATCAGCTTTACAATAATATACTTACTTACAGCCTCGTTTCCAAAATATGTAGATTTCGAATTTTCAAACTTTGATTAATTAAAAGCGAATTCTTAGATCGATTTAGATAGTTTTCTAACTTAAGCTTAGTTCCCCGCTAAGTTTATTCTACTCTTCAGTTGCAGTCACATCAAAACGTAATTCTCTGGTGAGTGGAAAATGTACAAAACAAAAATATTTTAAATAAATTTTTATAAATAGCTTTCCAGTGGAGAAGAAGTTCTAAGCGAGTGGTACAATAAACGGCATCCCATATGATCTTTATAACAAAAACACTTTTTACGAAGACTTGCTGACTAAAAATTTCCACAACCGAAATGATTGAATCCGCCGAGATCGAACCGTCGCACCTCAATTATGTCCAATCCAGCTCCTTTCCAAACTCAAGGATGAGTAATAATAATAGGCCTTTACACATCCCATTCTTCCTCCTCGCTAGACACAAACGTAGAAACATTCGTATAATTTTCCCTCTCCCGCCCTTTTTTCAAAATCAATTTATGTCACGATATTAACCAAAGGAAGAAACCGGATATACTTACTAATTGAAAACTGTTTTGTGTGTGTTAGTCTATTTGCCAGGCTTCGTAATCAGCTTTTGCCGCAGGACAGTTTTGTGGAAAGATATCCAGCAACAGAAAAAGGCGGGAAACGGAAAAGGACTTTATAGGTTAGCGTGTCGTCTGGTATCTCTCTCTCTCTAGGATGGCTGATGTTGCCAAGCGGTTTACGTTTTATTCGAAATCAGTTGCTGCCACGCTTCAAATGATGTCAACCCTCTCTGTCTTAATTTTCACTACTCTCTCCTTATGTAGGACTTAATGTCAACTTAAACTTAAAAGATGGCACCCAAAAGAAGAACGAATGAGAAGGAGGGCGCTTTATATGTGTGGAAAGAAAATATTTCCTTTTTCATATAATTCGTGTGTCGTCTTGTAATGAAAACGCGTTTGACTTGCTTTTACATTTTTGCGCGGCTGACGTTTGAATATCTCTGCCGCATTTCCGACAGTTTGTTCAGTTTCTTCAGATATTTTTCAAAGAGATTATATATCAAATAAGTAGAATGATGGATATAATCAAGAAAGTATAAATATTAACTTTAAAAAAAAGAAGAAGAGTTTTGATTAAATGCCAAAGTTTTAATTGCGAATGTTTTTGTAAGAATGGTTTAGGAAGAGTTTAAGATAAATGCTAGCGAAGTAAGAAACACACAACAAATCTTAACAATATGAACTTAATGTCTTTCTTTGTCAAAGTTTCTTCAACAACAACAAAAGCAGATAATTTTCAACTTAAACGCGGACGCTCTATTAGTATAAATACAAGCACAAACACTGCGTCTTACCTTCACAAAGGGAAAACGCTCAACGTTGTATTTTTGCTTGGAACAAAAAATATTTGTGTATGTATTTGAAACAGTAATAAATTGAAGTCAAACTCTCCTAAAGGCGCTCACTCTCTCTCTCCCTCTCTCTCCCTCTCTCTCTCACCCTCTCTCTCGCAAGTTCCAAACTGACTAAATTGGATGTAAGATGTGAGATAGATTTTACCACAGATTTAGTGGAAATCAACTTGCGAACAATACCTCGACTTCTCTACTCGCAAGACTTGACTGAAGACGATATACATATGTGTTATAAGAAAGAAATTTACGCTAGGTTGTGCTCTGCTACAAGCAACGGACGCTTCACAAAAACGTTATCGTCTTTCTGTTTGCTGATCTCTGTTTACATCACGATATCACGCTTTATGATATCTATTTTAGATCACGATTGAATCGTACAGTTCTTGCCTTTTAAACCTGATCGATATAATGTCATCTGCATATGGATTTCTACTTTCACGTTTAAATCTCGACACTTTAGCGCCACGAAGTCGAAACAATCTTTACACTGTGACGGAAAAACCAAGAATGCTCTCTCTCCCAAGCAAAACCAGGAAAAGGTAGTAAATACCAATTACTTCTTGCGATACCTCTTACCTCAAGGATCGACTTTGCGAGTCGGTTGAATTGTTATTCGAGTGTTTCTTGTGTCAACTTCGAGTGGGGAACATCCCGGACACCCTATATACAGCTAACCCTCTACTAATCGTAAAATCCGTTGGAAAACTTGGCTAATACTATGTAATCTACTACCATTTATTATTAAACGAGCTTTTTTACGTAAAGTTATTTGTTAATTAGAATATATTTAACTGTTTTTCAATATAGGCGCCATAAGTGACATAAACTAACATCTTAACCACAGGCCACTTCATAATTAAAGAAAGACAGAGTATTTTTATACCTATTGTTGATGCTTGGTCGGCCGGGAGGGGGGAATGCTCCTTTTGTCATAATGTTTGCAACACCCAAAAGGAAGCTTCGGAGACACTATAAAGTATAAATGTTCTTGATCAGCATGGAATTGTGCATCGACTAAGCCTTGTCTGTACGTGTATGTGTTTGTATGGTGTGTGACGTTGACATTCTTCTGCAAAATGAAGATATCGACTTCAAATTTGGAGAGTCTTTGCACGCAAGGTTGGCGTTGTAAACAAACAAAATTGGTCGAGGACGCCCGCAGTAAAGCGTACACTGACCGCAACTCGTCTTTTGTAAGAAAATATTTTTGGGTCTTCGCTCATTACTCGCAAATTATCAAACATAAAAAGATTACATTTACTTTACGGAAAACTCTGCTATCTAATAGAAACAATCGGCCATGGCCACGCAAAGCTAAAAGTAATGAAATTTTCTTCTTTTCCCGTCTTTTTAAGGTCATACGTATATTAATCATAAGGGGAACAAGACAAAATGCTGAAAATCACTCCTCAAATGAAGTTGTGTTGTCTGCCTAAAAATGCGTCAACTCTAAAATAAAGATGGTGGACACCACGACCTGTTGGATTAACTTTTTTCTTAATAATACCGGCGATATCAGTATCGAACAAAAGGACTGGGAGATTATAAGGCGACAAGGGAAGTGCGTTAATTCCAAATGAGCGTTACGACGTAACGGATTAATGTTTTCGTTACAATTCCCTTGATATGGGTATAATAGCAGAGGGCTTGGAGAGGAGACTGCAACAAGCTAAGTATGTTAATTCTAAATTAATTGTGGGCGACGCGACGACATGGCGGATGAGTTTTTTCTTAAAAATACAGTCCATATGAGTATCAAATAAAAGGGCTTAGAGAGTAGACTGCGACAAGCCAAATGTGTTCCTTTTAAATTAATTATGGTGGACGTCACGACGTGGTAGATTAGAATTTCTCAACAATGCCCTTTAGTGAACTAAAAGGCGAAGGATAAATTTTATCCCATTCACATTTGTATGCGAGATTCGGCCCTAGCCAGATAACGCCTACAAATTGTTGATGCAATGTTGGGGAAAATTTTTTCTTTGGCCTAAGTGGTTTTTGTTCCATCAACATTCAATCATTTAAATTTCCATATAAAACCGTTTCGTCTCATTGACAGTAGCTATGTTAAACGTCTCGTTGTAGTCGTATGTCCTGTATATACATACCGTTTCCAGCATTGTAAGTCAAGTTGAAAACTTCAGTCAATCGCTTAATTCGAATCCATTTTCGAGCGGTTGATAAATAAAATGTGGCTAAAACCTATAGCAGATCTATATCAACAGGGAATTAACTTTGGAGTAAATGAAATAATTTTCGTTTATTTTTATTTTTTATTCTTTGCATGTATTTTTTATTGTATATTAATATCTATGCAAATATTTATACACATATGTTATGCGTTCTTGTATATATATTTGTAAGTGTGTACTGTTGGTATAAAAGAAGCAAAGTGAAGCCAATTAGCATATAATTTAACAGGAATATCCAAATGAACAAAATAAAGTGTTATCGTTGGGCAAGGCCGCTTTAGAAAATCCTACATCACTTGGCCTAACACAACGTGTTTATATATATTCGACATAATACAACACAAGCTGTATATCCTTGCCATGTAAAGGTACCCTTTTCGTAAGAACACTTTGCTTCAACAGGCGCAAAACGTGAACTGATATGATCGAAGCTCTTAAAAACCTTTATATGGAACGAGGTCAAAAAAATATATCTAAGTGTTCCACATTTAATATGTAACATTTACATATCCATCTGTATGAGTAACATCCATCATAGAATACTACAAATTAAGCCTTCTTGGCGAACGGAGGCTTTCTTCTTTTTTTTCTGCAAATACCTTTCCATGGCAAGCTCTTCAAAACATCGTTCCACATGATTCATGTTTCGCAAAGAAAATTATGTAGACAGACGGACGACCGTACTTTGATCGACTCGGAAAATGGCACTGATTCGATTTATATAAGAAAAACTGGGGCCGTCTGACGTTCTTCTGCATGTTTCACACATCTACATAAACTTAACATACCTTTAGCAGAAATTATTTCGAGTATGATGGTTATATGTTATCAGAGAAACGTGTTTCTATTGCAAGCAACAACGCGATACAAATCAATAGGAAAGTATATGGTCCATGTAAATATCAAATTATCCACACTAACTTACATAAGACTTCAAGTACACGTGAACGAGTATTTATAATAATAATCACTCTATTGGTTCGTAAGCGTTCATATTACGTAAGGATTGATTTTTGGGCAGCATCGAAAGGATGAAATTTTTCTCTTGCCTTTGTTCTACACATATAAATTTGTATTTTATTTATGTGTTTATAATGGTAAGACATATGTGCTAAAAAGGGCCTGAATGTTTTTACGAAAATACGTTATCATACTTACATACACACGCACACGCATGCTGCCATCGACAATATTAACCTAAAGCTATAGGAATTTACGCACGCACCCATAACTTGTGAACATAAACACATAAATATGTACCACAAGGCTAATACGCACGTTTATAGGAAATACATTCAAGATGGAAGTCATGAATATGCTCGAATGTTTGTAAATAATGTTAAACTAGTCCTAGTGCTGCTACTACTCGCACCACTGAGTGTAGTATAGGAATAAGAAGATGTTATATACGGATCCAAACATATGTCTGCATATTTAGTTTTACTCACTAACAACGTATTTTATACAAAATAATTTGTGTTACCATTATATTTGCCTCCCAATATTTATGATTATAAATGATATGCATATGTATATGTAGTTGTTCTCTGATAGCATACTTAACGTCACGAAAATGCCATAACTTTCAGTGCGTATAAGAAGAAAACGACTAACTGTGCGTGAACTTGTGTACATTCGCTGAAAAGTTTTTGTTTCTTTTGAATCCTACCGTATACGATGTTGCATAAAGAAGAAGGCAAATTTCATAAAGCTGATGGAAGTTAACGTAATTTACTTTAAGTTTCTATTTCAAACTATAGAAATTCATCGATCTGGTGAGCTAATGTGCAAGCACGAATTCGATTCTTCCATTCTGTCGAGAACTTGAGTAGAGGCAGACCAATCTTAACTCACACTTAATAGTTTAGAAACAAGTTTTGGATTCGATGTTAGTTGTAAAACGCTTAAAACATATTGTTTAACTAACAGAAATTTTGTGAAGAAAAGTGCTTTTAAGAATGACCTATGACCTTGCGAAGTAAACAGATCTACTATTAGAAACTTTAAACTATTGAAACCCATCGAACGACTCAAACAGATTATGGCATTTGTAAACTGATCAAATCTTGGGCAAATTCAGTAATACACATTTCACAACGATTTTTTAATAGGCTTATAGCAAATCCTGCAAAGGATACGCGTCCGAAGTTAGCAAGAACATATTCGCTTTGATTTCATTGAAGCGAAATTGTCTTTGGGAATTGTTTCCACTTGAAACATTACGCTAAAAGCAGAATATCGAAGAACTTTAAAACACCGCCAAACCTGGTGCTTTCTATTCCAGAAAATTCTCCAATCTCGAGACCGTAAGAATTCCGCATCATTACGCACTTTTGCCTTGCCTTAAAAACAAACTATAGGAGAATATAATAACGAATGCATTTTTTACTATGGCAACAACGACAGCTCAGCAATAGTAGCAATAGCTCAACACCAACAATAACGAAATAACATTGTTTCTAATATAATAATACTAGGCAATAGCAAAGTATCCACTCTTTCAATATAATAGCAATAGCATATTATCAGCAACAGCGACAGCTCTCCGTAGTAGCAATAGCCATTCGTAGCACTTGTTCTGCACTAGAAATAGCAAAATAGCAACTTTTTCAATGTAACTTTTAGCAATAGCAAAATAGCAACTCTTCCAATATAATGGCAACAGCGACAGCTCTCGGTAGTAGCAATAGCAATTCTTAGCACTAGTTCAGCACTAGAAATAACAAAATAGCAACTTTTTCAATACAACAGCAATAGCATACGCTCAGCAATAGTTAAAGCATAGTTCGGCAGCAGCAACAGCAAAAGTTTTGAATCTAATAACAAAAGCAGTTTTCAGCAATAGCAACAGCGTGCCTTGGCAATAAGAACAGCAAATGAGGAATTTTTTCGCTATGATAAGGAAACAAACTGTCGAAATATTAGCATAAACTGCGGCTATGCGTGAAAGAAAATAGTTATGAACACTTTCTCTCTTACTCTTTGCAATAACTAGTTCTACTATTCACTCTGACCAAGGATGTACGTAGCTTACGCTGACTTCAACGCGTATTTTTATTCTTTAATTGGGCAAATCCGATTCATCTGCAGGAACAAGTAATTGACATTTTCTTTTAAATAAAATATTTTTGCACAAAAATGTCATCAAAGACTTGTGCTTGTGCTTATTACAAATTTCATTATCCTCATTAGTACTCAGATTTCTTCATTTACTTTTTTCTGACAATAGAAGAAATTCTTGTTAAATTAAATCCATTTTGTAATTTTCTTTTTTGCTCTATTTGCGCTCGAATAATGCAACTACACTTACATCGTGTATTATATTCTTATTAATGAAAGCTGTTTTTCTCTTATGTTGAATGCTGCTCTCCTTCTGGTATATGTATGTAAAGGTGCGTCCTCCACTTTCTTTTTATATTTTAAACTAATTAAAGAAAATATTCAGGGACGATTTCAAATAGAGTGGAAAGAAAAACTCACTTATTTGCAGACATTTTCTGTTATTCCCATCACAAAGACGTTAAATCCCGCAGTTTTGTTATATCCTACACCATCTATAGTACAAGGATGTGTTAAGTTTGTGCAAATATTTGCAACACCCACTTGAAATGGATGGGCCTTTTCTAATAATACGATCAATTCAGAAAGTGATTCGTTTGAAGCTTGTCTATCCCTCTCTCCGTCTTTCCGCCTTGTATTCTTGTTTCCCACATGATGATTATTGGTGCACTGGTATGTTTTGACACAAAGACAAATGGACCACGAATGGCCCACGATGGAACGTGATCCAAATCGAACCACTTTCCAATTATATATATAAATATATATGCCTTCTTATATATATCTGAAGAGAAACAATTCTTTTTACTCTTTTCTTTCAGACCGTCAGACTAGACTAAACCAGAGGTTATAAAGTAGCACAAGAAACCAAAACTTATGCATTTCCCATTAGCATATGCAGGAAACATCTCAACTTTTATATTTTCCATTTTCTCAATCTCCTGCCGATCATTTGTGCACAACTTCCGTTAGAAGCATTAAAGGTACTGCAAAAGCCGAGGGGTTAGGAACCTCTGTACGCTACTTTCTCACAAAATGTACAAGAAGTCGGTTCGAGAAAACCTGTCGAAGTTTCTCAGGCTCACTTTGAATACCCTTTGAGGGAGGATAAATCATCGAATTGGCCACAAAGACTTCCCCTATAAGTCAGTCTTAAATAGAGGGTAATTTATTTATTCAATTATGTATAAAATCATTTACAACAAAGTTTCAGCCAAACTAAGCTGACTTGTTATTGTAGACTTATATATGACGTCAAATAAAAAAAAGGATTGCAAACCAAAAAAATGGTATGTAAATAATAGTAACAAAAACAGAAGGAAAAAAACATGTACACATCATGCACATATCGCACACAGGCTTGCAGATGATATGCATCAAGCTGAGAGTGTGTCATTAAATCGAAGCAAGCACGTAAAATGCAAGTGATCATAACAACGACAGTATATTGACAGATTGCAGCGTAACTTTATTAATTAAAAGTTTTAGTTGAGACATGACAAAGTAAACCAGTGATCATGGCCTTATTCGAAAGGAGACATCTCTCGAACAAGCTGAAGCACACCATAAGGCCAAAATACGAATCGAAAAAGTTGCAAGTGATTATGTACACTTAACGTAAAGATGCCTTAAGGTATGAATACGAAATTTCCCTAACCACCCTGAGCTAGTTTTAGTAATTTTTAGCAAAGAAGTCTTCAAATTTTTTTAGAAACAGTCGCGAAAGATTAGCAGGAAAGTTATGCTACGGAACAAGGGTGAAGGCTTGAACGCCTTGTCCTAAATTTGCAGCTTTTTGACGTGCGTGGGACGCTGGAAAACAAAAATTACATTTCCACAAAACTATTCCATCGCCAAAGAATATTATAACAACCCACCAGAAGGAAAAAGCCACACAATTTATTACCTTTATTGATTAAGTTTGCAATTTCCCTTAACAGGCATACTATTGAGAGAGTAAGGGTGTAATCTGGGAGCCACTTAAAAGGTGAGCAAAAGAGTTTTAATATCAATTTGTTCTCAAATATTGTACATCCTTCTGCTTGTGGTCGGCGTCGAATGTGTGCACAATCTTCCGTCACCACAAACTTACAGTATTTGTATCGTCCTTGCTCGAGCAAATTACTCAACATTTAAGAGTTCTTATTAACCTTATTTCACTTTGGGCTTTAATACTTTACATATTTATAAACATTGACATATACTCTGCCACGGCGCCCATTTACTTTTTCATCCTAAAACTCTCCCCCTGACTATCACTTTCCTTCTTATGTTACATGACCTACAAAATTGTGAAAATTTACATTTACATCCACTGTCGCCTTAAGCAAAGAACTTTAAATGCTGGAAAATGTTTGTTGTTGTTGTTAACTTAACAGATTTCCTACAAGTATTGCTTTCAAAGTTATAAAATAGTTTTATGTGAGAAGAAATTTTTATTATCAATTCCTTGTTTATCTTATCTTTCAGCCTTTTCCTCCTTCTTGTCTAAATAATTCAATAATTTTTTTTCCCTCTTATGCGTACATACACGCACTTAATTTTATGCTTTACTTCATTCAAAATTACTACGCATGACGAATAGCATAAGATTTACCGAGAAATTTGCGAAAAATTATTTGTTAATTATAGCATTGTATACGGCATTTACAAGCCTAACCTAAACGTTAAGAAATTG
This sequence comes from Glossina pallidipes, assembly GCA_000688715.1. Taxonomy (NCBI): domain Eukaryota; kingdom Metazoa; phylum Arthropoda; class Insecta; order Diptera; family Glossinidae; genus Glossina; species Glossina pallidipes. The sequence goes on from KK499822.1 coordinate 990,458, forward strand.
ATCAGAAAAAAAAAAAATCGTAAACTCTAAGCTTAAGTTTTTTCGAGTCGTTACTATTGTAACAAAATGACTTTAATCGAACAAAAAACGAAAAGTTTCGGTCGCTAGTTTGAAAAAAGATCCGATTAAATATATAGCACAGAAAAGATTGCATAAGCAAAAGGATTTGGAAGGAAGCACATTGTTGACACGAATGTTGGAGTTAAAATCAGATCGGCAAAATAAATTCTCATCTCCTCGAAATGAAGCAAAGCGTTACGGGTTTTGGTATATAAAGAAAGTCTTAAAAGAGATGGCCTCCTTTAAAACGCGCCAGCCTACGTAACTACACCCGCGATTACACTCACTAATCCTGCAGTATAGAGTGATTGCCTGAGAGCCTCGGTGATCAAAAGTGAAAATGAAAACAGCCTGACGTCTGTTGTCTTTGCAGTGTTTGCAAAATGTCCCGCGGGCTTAGCGAATACGCATACAACAGCAACTAACACACTTATCCTACTACTAGTATGCAATAGCTCTCCTAAAGAGACTTTTGCAAAAAATCGTCTCACGTGCTTTAAGCAAAAACTTTCAATTGATCTATCAATTTCAACACACTCTTGGCATAGCGTGGAAGTCCCTACAAGACTTGACATTAAAGGCGTCCGTTGTGAGAAGAAGTTTACACGGGCCACCTGTTTATTTATCAGGCTTGCACGGAGAATATGCCTCCTGCGCATAACTGATAACGTTTCATGTAAATTTAAAATTTCTTAAGAAACTTAAAAAGTTCTTATAAGAGCCGTTCCAAGCACAAAGCTTGTTGGAAGAACTTTACAACTTGATACGTGTAATAGTGCAAAGATGGGTTTAAACTGCTTTCATGAAAAGTTGAGGACTTTTCACAAAACACGATGCCACGCGGTAAGAAAAGATTTAGAAATACAGAAGACCTGCAGATTATGCGAAAGGCTTAAGAGAATTGATGAAGTTGTTAATGGGAATGGTACGAATAACAACAAAGGTTGATAAGAAAAAGCCTTGTGCGAGTGAACAGCGATATAGATTTATGCATTATCTTATCGGTTCTGTTGACTATCAACTCATAACTTGATTTAAAAAAACAAATCTGCTTTCAATGGGATCGTTGCGCCACGTTAAAGTAGAGGAAAGTTAGAGGACTAACGCTTAACGTTGTTATATTTAGTTAGGTTAGCTGAAAAATCTCCGAAACCATCATGCAGGTGACAGCAATTGCCAACAAAACTTAGGGAATGTGTTTCCAAAGTAATCGATAAGCGCGTTGTACAATGACCGCAATTTTGGACCGACCGATGTTGTTCGCCAATCGTTTGAATAAGTAAAAGTGAATGCTTTTGTGGAATGAATCGGACTGTCTTCAAGAATTTCTTTTTAAAAGACAACATGCTTGCGCAAATTAAGGATAACGCGGACGCCATGTGCGAGGACTTTCCGCCAACATTGCTTAAATCGGGACTATCCCACAGTCATGTTGCTTAACAGAGAGACTAAATTCCGTTCATAGTACAATTAACTATGACTGGTGTGTGGCAGCAGCTATAGTGAGTAGTCACTCGATGGAAGCATAACACCTACCGATTGCACATACGACTCCCACTCTATATATCTCCCTTTCTCTCCTCACTTCTTCTTGGCCGTTGGAGATTACCTGAATGATTGGTCATAAACAAGAAAAGCTCACCAACAGGCGCAGGACGACCGCCGAATTGAGGTTAGAAAGATGGCAGAGATTCCAAACATGTCCAAAGGGACGACGTGCATGGGTGCTGCATTGTGTATATTGAAGCAAACAAGCGTTTGAGAAAAACTATTTGTTTCGCCAGCAGAATGGACAGGCCCACTCCTCGGCTGTTACAGGGACGAAAATTTAGACCTACTTAATTCTTTGTGCTCGGAGGACAAAGTTTTTCATCAGTTCACATGGTCATCACCTTCGTTGCTTACTATTTTTTAGAAAAAGAGCCCAAGTTTGGAACTATTAAGCAAATAGGGCTGTGGAACTATGCAGAGAAGTGAAATCAAGTTTAAAGAAAGAATGTCTGGTTTCTTTCTTAGGTCGGAGACTTTTCAGTGTACCCTCGCATTATACATATTTGTGCATATTCTACTATTGTTAGCATGGCTGCGGGTATTTTTATTATGCTACGCATATAGCTATTATACGGACATTTAATCTTAACTGCTACGATTCTCCCGGCTCTATGCCACAGTTCCAGTGCATTGTATTGCTTATACATGCTATTTAATTGTCAGTAGCGTTTCATGTGTGCTTGTCAGAGTTATGAAATAGTAAGCTCGAGTGTTCGTACCACTAGTACAGCACACACTGCAGAAAAGCCCGAAAAATAAGCAATAGGTGCTTATTAAAGGATTCGTTTGAATGTTCTTTTCTCGTTATATCCCCTTCTTTTTCCTTTTTGTGTTTTTTTATCTGAATCCATTAAAATGTCAGCAAATAGGAGGTAGTGTAGTTATGTGTGCCGTTGTATACTTTTTGCATAATATCTTATCTCCGAACGATATCTTGGAAATGCATTAAAGCACGTCAACATCCTTAAGAGATATTGTCAGACATCTGCTATTAATAAGAAACATAACAATTTTTTATTTTTTTTTTTTTTTTTTTTGCATAAGCAAGATTACATTGTTATACACACTACTATCTGGTCTTGTCGTTTCATTTGAAATTATTGTAAGCGACTCAGTCAATGTGCGCCTAATAATTTTCATTTATTACGGTAAAATCGTTGAAATGGAAATAATGGAGGTCAGCTACACATAATCATGCACAATCGACAAAATTCAACTAAAGAACGATTTTTAACTTACATTTAAGATAGAAATTTATTCTTCTATAGGGTGCATGCACATGTCGTATGCCTTTAGATGCACAATTTTTGTACAGGTTCTATGAATAATTTACGTTGAAATCAATATTCGTTCGTTGAATAATACAATATTTTTTGAGCTTCTGTTCGATTCATGTCAGTAACTGTCTAGCGATTCAAGCGCTTTTATTTGCGAATAATTTGAATGATTCGTGTCAGGTGGAATGAATTTCTATGAATGTGATTTTAAGAAGCAACAAAGCTGAGTTCGACCTTGGACGAACCTTGATACCCAGCCGACCTAAACATCGTCATCTAGAAGGACCACATGTGAAAAGACCAAGAAGGACCATATGTGGAAAATTTCAGCTCATGATCAACTTTGGGTCCATATCATCGCAAGCGTTTAGAAAACAATGGTAAGCCTTCTGCTTTGATTTCGAGTCCAGCAATGAACTGACTGAATGACTGAATGTTAATTGCTAGCTTTGCTTGTCGTTGCTTGTTTGTCACATCCTGACATCAGTGTGAAGGGTCTCGCAAAATACATGGTTTGTTTGCCTACCAGTCCGTCTGTCGGTTGTCGTTTACGATTACAATACCCTCACGATTACAAAAATTAAGACCAAAAGCCGAAATTGTGCGTTTGTGTTTTCAGTTAAATTTTAGACTACCATGTACAGCACATATTAATCAGAAACTAGTTACAACCCATAACCATGGTCGAGGGTGGTCCTTCAACCAATGCGCCCACATTAGGCTAACAAGCTTAAAAGGCAATACAATCTTCCTTCCTTTCTTAGGAGCAGCCCTAAAGGTCGTGTGAAAATCGTCCCGATAGGACAACCGGCTCACCCGAATTCAACACATAGCCAATAAAGGATATTAGCTAGAATGACGGTATAACTAATTTTTGATGTCAGTAAAAAGGTCAGTGTAGAAGTTTTCCCTGTGGACCAACCCGCACCCATATTAGACACAAAACTCTTAGCTGGCAGACCTTAGATGATACTGACTGAAAAGCGAGTAAACATATTTATTAATGCCATTGGGAAGAACAAAGTAAAAACCGTTCTTAAGGAGCAACGAACACACCCCCCTTGCACCACTCTTTAAGTCATAAGCTATAAAAATTGCTGAAAAGCGGGGAGAAGATATTTTTTAATCTCAACAAAAAGATTAGGGTAAAAGTTGTTCCTATTCACCGAATAAGGCGGCGGAAATTTTTCCTATTTTTCAAATTTAAAGATAATATTGATTTAAATATAGTAGACAGGAGCTTGGTTACTTGTTGTAAGTAATGCGGGTATCGATCAAATAAGTTCTGTTGATATCAATAAACGTAAACGGATGCGTTCAAATAAAATATCGACTCCAAAGACTTTATAAAATTTGTTTAGTATTCGTTATTAATGACGTTGTCGTGTCATTATTGTGGCGCATTTTTTGGCGCAATAACCCGCTCAGGCTTAACAATAAATATATATATATACATATATCTATATATATAAATATACATATATATGGCCTCGTCATTATGAGAAATTGTAACCACTTAGCCTATTGCCTTTTCCCTTGCCTGTCAACGTTAAGAGTAATGCTATTGAGGAGCAGCAACTTTTTCTGTTTCTGTTGTGCAACACAACAATTTAAAACAACAATGATTTATATAAAAAGAAAAACTTTTCATTTGCATCGCAAACTCTTCAAAAGTTACGATAAGAAAATTATATTCAAGTAGAAAACTCACAAATGTTTTCGAGTATTATTAAGTGCAGTTTGTGACAGTTTGCTAAGCTAAGAATCCTCTCTTTAGATAACCAACAAATTTTTTAGATTAATTTAAATATGCCGTTATTTTAAATGAAAATTCATTGTAGACGCGAACAATTTGTATTTTTGTTTTTTTTGTTTTATTTTTTAAAGTGCTTTGCTGTCTTTTCAAGCGATTTGTAGATCATCGAAAAATTCCTGGCAAAAAGTAACCTTCACTGTAATACACTGTAGAATAATCTTAATGAGAAGCATATGTACAAGGGGCCGTAAGTACAAGTGATTTTATAATACGTCGCTTTGTATTATGCGAGAGCGGTGTCCAAGATGTGCGTGATTTCGTAATGATTTCCTGACTTCATATTTTTCGTATCTTTTTCTTTTCTCTTTCTCTCACACTGTCTTTCATTCTTTCTCTCTCTTTCTCTCTCTCTCTCTCTCTCTCTCTCACACACTCTTTTTCTTTCTTTCTTTCTGTCTCTCTGCTTCTCTCTCCCTCCCCCTCCTTTCCACCCTCAGCCATTGTTTCAGTCTTGCTTTCTTTCTCTCTTTCTCTCTTTATACCTCTTGCTACGACTTCAAATGACAGCTGTCAACAGGCAAACAATCGAAAGCGATATTAAATACTAGCTTTGATAAGAAATCAAAATGAAAAGGTGTCATCCATCAATAACTTCGGCAGTACCAGGGGCAATGCTGTACAAGAATACATTTTGTATCGTCCTTTAACATTAAAACTGCCATATGTGTCAATTTGACGCTTTCCATTTTTTCAGCTAGAGAAAAAAATGCTTATAAATTATGTAATATTTCGGGTTTAGTTGTTCGTAAAGACATTTAAATGCCCTTTGCCCTTTTAATTGCCGAGATATCGATGACTCCTACCACTCTCTGTCTATTTCAACGGAAGTTAGTCAATTTTTGCCGGTTTTGTTTTCGAGCTGAATTCAATTTCTTATCCAGATTCTGCACATTCTGGCTTTTTTCGGTTAAGCCGTACATCTGGCGGATTTCTATTTCCTATTTTAATATGTGGCAGGTCCACAAAAAAGTTGAATCACATTGACTTATTTTCCTAATAAAAAGATATATATATAATACATCGATAGTTCTATAATAATAGTAAATATTTAAAAATGATATCAAAGAGGTTGTATTTAATTGCTTGACTACGTTTTCCCCGTCCTTTCTACGTTTCCCGATGCGGCTATAACTTCTACGTACTCCCCGCCTGCATCGATTGACTTCAAATTTCAACTCCACCTTCGTAATGATATCTGTATCCAGGAGTTCTTTGATTGAATCATTTTAATAGACTATATAGCCGTTTTTTGATAAATTTTTTGGAAATATAAAATATGTTTGACTAAAATCTCCACATAATACACTTATATTAAATCAAGAATCTTAGATTCTCAGATTTCTCTGAGGATTTATCGTCGCTACACTATCATGGTTTACCGCACGGTGCCCGATGGCACAAGGGTTAATTTTGCAGTTAGACAATCGCTATAAACTACGGGCCTAAACTTTATTACCATTACTGCATGGGCATCGTCACTGTTGAAACCCGCACTTTGAGACAGAATCATAGGCACTAGGAAGTATTATCTATGAAATTGAAAGCCAACCGGTAAAGAAGCTAAGGAGGCTTTAGAAAAAAAAATTGATTTTCTCCCGCAACTGCGGCACCCTGCTCAACGAATGTGCGACACCAGGATGTCAGAAACCCATTATTGCTGGAGATGAAACTTGCATCCAGACATGCAACCCGGAAACAGCTGATCAATTGAGCGAATATCCTGCCAAACTTGAACAGCGTTCGCAAGGAACGGGGCACCAAAAATCAAGATGACACTTTTCTTCGATTATCATGGCGTTTTATAATAAAAAATATAATTCGAGTCTGGGGACTACTTTGAAGTCTGAACTTTCTCTTGGGCATTGATGTCGGATATATAACATTAAAAAAGGAAAAGAAAATTGTTAAGATATTAGGAAAATTGATAACACACTTGAAACAAATGAAAATACTATAAGGGACTTCAACCGGTCATTACATATCCAACGTCGCCATACAGTTATTCTTTTAACGACTTTTCAAAATAAGGTCGAGCGTTCGTCCTTGAGTCAATACACATCAGTGAAGTAAATTTCACCAAAATATATCGAAATTTAGGGCCTGTAAATTGAACACAAAAGTACAGACAGAATGACAGACAAACTTGAATCGATTCAGAAAGGGATTCAGAATCTTATAATAAAAAATGGGCCCAGCTAAAGTCCTTCTGGATGTTACATATCTGTACACACTGTATATACCACAAGTCGTGTAGGCCACAAAAACAAAAAAGAATGTAAAAGAAACCAAAAATCAAAATTTATATATATATATATGTATATCATGTTGTATATTAGTTAAAGATATTACCAAATATATATATGATCCACTTGTTTTTCTATGTCCCTTAAGAGTTTATATCTTCTCCATCGGAATTGGACTTTCACGCCTTCGTACCGTTTGTAAATAGCTTAATAAACCGTAAAAAATATCGTAAATTTCACAAACTCTTGATTGATTTGCTTCACAGGTAATAATTCGCTTTTCGCTGGTAAGATTTTTTAAAATCTTCAAAATTGATATAAAAATTAAAACTTGGCAAGCGAGAAGTGACTAGTAGCGCGTAACGTTTGAAACGGAAACCATCACCGTGGTCAAGCCCAAATCTGGCGAAGTGCAAGCGATTATCGACATTGTGTAAAAAAAAAAAAAATATTATAAATAAATAAAAATAATTCTGTTGCTGCAAGAAAGAATAAATTTCTTAAGAAAATTATTTTTCTTCTTGCCAGCAACAAGAATGAAATGTTGTGTTCCCGTCTTCGTTTTATTTTTTTCCACTCGTATCGAAAAAATCGTCATTTGCTATTTGAAAATTAAAGTGGAAAGATTTAGAAAGGAAAATGCATTCTGAACATCCTGGGTAAGCGTTAGTATATAATAATTAAATAAAACTTATGCGTGCGTTATATGTGTTATATATGAAATTGGTTTTTAATCAGTGAACTATGAGGACCTCTTTATCGAAAAAGATATACTACATGTATGTTATAGGAAATTAGGTTGTAATGAAAGGACGTGTCAGTATATTTCAAATACATATATATTCTAAAATACATTATTATAGCAAGTAAACCTTCCGATTAATAAAATTTTATAAAGAAATTCGAAAAGGACGGATGGACGGATCGTGATGTATGCATTGATCATAGACAGCTAACTGATGAAATGCATTACACACACATCTGTTGGGTTGCGTCTGCTTCCCTAAGGTCGACTATGAAAGGCCAGATTAAAATTGGATTGTGTTAATACGCTAGCATTCAACAAGACATTTGCTTCCCTTATCTATACACTTGAGATGCTGCATATCAAAGCGGCATCTTAAGGCGATTATAACTTGTTAGTTCCTTTGCTCACGAAATGCTGCACTGTGGGATATTTCTATTTCCTTTGTAAACAGAGGAAAATTCTGATTTAAGTCAATTATTTATTTACGTTGAAAGCATCAAGAAATCTTCTGCAATTTTCCACTGAGTTCATAAGGATAGTAAGTTCATAATTCAAAAATATTGTCTGGTTATAATTTTTTATATGTATGCGATATATAAAAGTATACAGACTAGGGTGCGATACTTTTTATGCCCAAAAGAGAAAAATGAACTTTTTTAATAATAAAAATTTTAATTTTTCTCAGTTTTTTTTAGTTTTCTAGTACTGAAGCGAGTGGTATTTTCAAACAGCAGTTTCGAAATATCGTGTGCTTTGAGTCGCACAGAGAGAATTCAATCGTCCATGAAAGCCTTTTAGATAGACATACAAAAAATTTGTAAAAAAGAAAACGTGTACAAACTAAACTGTAGGCATAAAAATTATAATTTGTTATGAAATTTTTACACCCTACACCACTTGTGATACAGAGCATATTAAGTAGTACGGTCGTATGCAACACGCAGAAGGACTTAAGATACACGCATCTTTTATTGTACCGATCGATTCAGAATCGGAATGTGAATTGATCTAAGCCTGTCTGTCCGTCTGATATTTGCGCATGTAAATTTGTGTTCAAGCTACAGGTCGCAATTCTTGAGATATCTTGATGAAATTTGTTAAAGTGGCATGCTTTCACTCAAGAATGGACGCCACCGAAGATGGCTCGGATCGTTCCACTTTTTCGACCACTCCTCTTATAACGCACCGCATAAAGAAATTGCAATTTTCAAAATTTAGCGGCAAAAGTGATTAAGTAGTAGTTTTTCGGCATTCTAAATTCGTATGAAACCTTTGGATCGGCTGGGGCAATTTTTGAACTCTATCTCATATAATGAAAACTGAGGTCCATGCAACAAAGAGGTATAATTTTCCATACTTCATAATGAAAATTACATCACAATAGTAATTTAACATGAAAAAATTAACTGTGCAAAATTTGGACCATCTACGCCTATATTTGGATCCTGCTCTATGTAAGGATTAAACTCGTACTACGTTAGGTTACGCACGTGAAAAATATGCTTTTATATAGAAAAACAATATAATAGAGAATGTGGTGTAGGGTATTTAGCGGTCGGCCTTCCACGACTATAATATTCTTATTTGTTAATAGAAAGTTACTAAACATCTTAATTGTTCACATATTCTACTGAATTTCTTCGTTGCTGCATGTAGTTCATTGATGTGCTAACTTAAACAGGACCACTCCAATGTCTTCCTTTTGTTGCCTTAAGTAGTAGTTGCGTTGACTAGAGCTCATTCTTCATATTACTCCTTACTATTACATATTGTAAATATTTGATCTTCTTTTTTATCGATTTCTTTAGTTTTCATGGTTTTTTGTGCGCATTTATGGTTACATATCGACTCATTGTTCATCTAAAATTTTCTGCAACACATTAGAAAAATGTGCCCTAAAACGAGTAGGAAAATCGTAATGGCCTAGAGACGGATGATAGCCATTGCATTGATTAAGAGCATTAAGCGCATTTGTAGATAATTAACGCACAAGACTAGCATCCAATGTTCAATTCACATTTTTACAAGTTCGACAATTCCAAAAAGACGGAGCAAGTAGTTAAAGTCACTTCAAAATTCCGATTTTCACATGTCCGGCTATGTCTTATACATTCTTTCTCTCTTGCAAACAGACCGAGAAACAAACGTACGTCTGACAATATATTATGTTTTGTTAGTCATACCAGTTTTGGTCCAAAATCTCCTGATGTAACACACACGAGAGGAAAAGTCTAGATTACCCCTTTTTCCAATGTAGTGGGCCGAAGAAACTACTTTTGCATGGCATAAAAAGCGTAACAAATAAGTCTTCAACTAATAAAAATATAATAGAAAGCAAACAATCGCATGCAATAAATATGGATTTTGTTATGAATTTTAAAGCATATTCTGTCTTTGCTTATGAAAATTTACGCTACTTTAATGCATCGTTTGAATGCGTATCATGGTTATAAAAGAATGCAAAAATTTTTTGTATAAATTATTTCTCAATAAATTTTATATAGTTCTTAACAAATCCTTTCATTATCGAATAATGGTTTTACTTCACCCTTGGAAACTGCTAGGTGGGAAAAGCACTTAAACGGCGTAAACGGATCGACCAGAAGGACAGACACAAACACACAGATGCGTCGTCTTTTTTTTTTAATTCAATTTTTACATCCTTAGACAAATGCTAGTCTGTTATCATAAGGAGTTTGCTCGTCATTACAATAATCCGAAAAGACTTAGCCGTGTCCATCTCTCCGTTCACCTATACATTTTTCTTCTCTCTTCCTCTCTTTCTCTCTTGTTCACAGTCTAGGGAACGAGCAAGTTAACACATTCTAGTGAAGCAAAGACGATTTTTAAACGCTATACACCGCTTCACTTACTACAATACTTCAGCTCAGCTTTCGTCAAAATATATGACAAATTAGACCTTTTCGCTGTATAAAAACTTACTTCTCAAGCGAATCTTTATAGAAAAATGGGCCCTTCAAAATAGATTTATGGGCTGCAGATTGGTTATCATAAAATAATAAAAGTTAGACTTTGTTAACATGTAAAAGCTTGTTTTTTATTAGAGCTTTATGAGGGCGAGGACGTTCCGAAAATAGTATAATCCCTTTTAAGTTTTCGGCAAGCATTTAGTAGACCACAACGCTATTTATCGTCGATTTTTATTGAAAATTATCAAGGGTTTGCAAAATTTCTTTACATTCATATAACTCTGCTTTGAAAGCGGGTCGAAGGAATTCTCCGTTTCGAACTACTATCCTAGGCCGCCTAGGACAAAAATTTGATCTGTTAGATTGAATACAACAAGGTATGGATAGGATATCAGGCGGGCAAGGAGACGGATACGTGGATGGACAGAGGAACGGGAAGGCGGACGGAAGAATAGCAATGCTTTAAGCGATTCGGACAATAATTTTAAATCGCTTTATGTAATAAAAACCATTGTGCAGCTGCTTACTACCACACGAACAGTACACACTCTTTGCACAGGCGGGGTAGGGTGCAAAAGGTTTAGACAAGTTCGAAATGTTACATATTAAAATACGAATACATTCAAATCCCTCATAGTGAATATAATAGGGAAGAGAAGAAGCAGAAGAATTGTAATAGAGCTTATAGGTCAACACTTACCATAGCTGACTTCAAACAAAAGCTATTCTATCATAGTGCATTGTGCGGTATTTATCTCTTTTTTTCTTTTTTTTTTTTGATTTCCTGATTTTGAAAATATGCTTTGATTGCTGCTTAAAACAGCGGCAGGAGCAAAATGAAACAAAGGTAGATATGTGAATGAGAGTGAGAAAGCATGCTTTAAAGATATTGTTCTCGTAAGTTCACAATTTAAATTAAATTTTCCAGGGAAACACTCGTTTGTTCTGTCACGGCCGAGTATATTTCGTATAGGAAAGTAAATGCAACGTTATGTAGTCACTCACTTATTTGGAAGACACTCTCATACAAGATTTTCTTTAACATTCGAATTTATTTATTGACGCTTATGTAACGTCGAAGCCATTAAGGCGTATTATAGTAGATTACAATATCTATCATTTAATCCCCAGCTAACATCTATTTACCATTCTTCGTACTCAAGCTTTGGAATTTCGTTCATGCTTTCAAACTTAATTACGCTACACAGATTGCTTTGATCAAATTGTAATTTTCTACAGAAGGACTGATTACCGTAACTAGCATATCAAATAATTATACATCTTCTCCACCCAGCTTTACAATCCGTTGTTATTACTATTACTATTGTTATCTTTTTAAAAGAATTCTTTTATCTATCATTTAAGGAAACTTTCACTACCTGTTGTTATGTCCTATAGCACTTATGGTACAAAAGTGGCAGTGGATTAAGTTTGTTGAAAAGTATACAACACTCGCAAGGGCTTGGTGTAGAGCCGTCTTTTATTATGCCTAAGCTTATCTGTGAGTTCATCCGTCTGTCCGTCTGATTTCTATCCGTATATTTTTATGTTCAATCCATTGGTCGCATTCTTTTAGATATTTGACATCTAAGTTCGGTCTAACGGCTCTCTAACATCTGTTAATGTATTTTTATATTCAACCTACAGATCAATATTTTGATGTGTACACAGACATCGCTATTGAAAATAGTTTGGATCGAAGCAGTTTTTCATCCACATCCCATATAACGAATTATTTTCAAAAATCTTTAAATAAATAACTGTGTTAAGCGAAATGTTGTAGGATGCTCAAGGGTCGACTCTAGCCCACTATAACCTGTGGCCAAAACTTTTTCATAGCCGCACGAACCCCTTTATTGCAAAATATAGTAAAAAACATCATACTTTGTCACGCAATAACTGAAAAGCTTTAACTTTTACTTGAGATGAAAATTTAACACTTACTTTATTAACTTTTCTTACTTTTCATAAAAAAAATAGTATGATAAAAAGCAATTGAAGGGAGAGTAAAAATTAAATGGAAAGCAAAATTGATTTCTTTTTTTCCTTTCCAGTGTTCACGCACATACTTAACAACGAAAGGGATTTTAAAAAATAGATGCTAATTGTTGCTGTCTTTCAATCCAGTGACAGCAGATAGTAAGGATCTGGCGATGGATAAAATAAGGATGGCTTTGATACTGACAGTGATACTTATATTGGTACTAGTGGTGGTGATGTCGATTCTAATGATAATAGCAGCGGTGAACTCCACTAAGGCACTCTGATGCTGTCTTAGCTGAATCCACGATATAATATTAACCGCAATAAGTTTTTTCAACCAACATAAGAAGGGATGAAAACATCTTGACGAGGCGACATCATAGATTTTAGCAAAGTTGGCAGTTTGGGCATAACTTGTGGACGTATGGGATCTGATAGAAACGCATCTTCACTAGTCAAATTTGGTTGAAAAATGGGAACAATTTTTAATTTACGCATCTTTTAACATTCCATTATGCCAAAAAAAAGAACCACTGTCACTTTGTCCAGGTTTGATGCAGATCACTTGGTGCTGCTCGGTTTTATTGAATGTATTGCCATTCTTCGCCATCACGCCCAAGGAACTAGGGAACATTTTTTCAAATGTATTACCGCGCCCTGTCATCATGTCCGAGTGGTCAGTGATCTCTTCATATCCAGTTTTGTTAGTTCCATGGGAACTATTACATCAAGATTTACGGGCTCCCTGGCTGCCTGGATATGAAGACAGGGTGCGGTAATGCATCTGAAAAAAGGTTCATCGGTTCCCTGGATGTGATGGTAGGATACGGCAATACATTTGGAAAACGCGAGCAACACCAAAAGATCCATGCCTCAAGTCTTGACATACTGACAATGAGTGTTTTACTTGGTATAATAAAATAACAAAAGAAAAAATTAAGAATCATACCCATGTTTCAACCAAATTTGACTACTGAAGAATATTCAAAAATTCTACATATACACAGCATAACAATATTCTGTTAAAATGAATTCAATTAAGATAAATTTAGTAATATTTTCTTAGAAAAATATATTTACGTCAGATAAGCAAACAAACAGTGTCTTTAATTTTAATGAAATAAAATCAATTTATGTAATTTTTTTCAATTTAAAAAGTAAATTTTTATTTTAAAATGCCTCAACTAAAGCCAATGAACAAAAGCATATGAAGGAAATTACTTCCATATCAAGTAACTGTCCCAGCAACTATGCGCCGACGGACGGAAGGATGGACATAGAGACAGTGAGGTTGACATGACTAAAACAACTAGGAACTTTATTTTCATTGTCGCGCGCAGCACGTGAGAGTCGTATTGAAAACGATAATCGATAAAACGCCTTTCCGTAAATCGAACAAAGGCTTGACCCTAGCGAACGAAATGTCTGTCAGCCCCGCAACTCCCTCCTAAAAATGCGGCATATTAATTCTCCATCAAAAGCTCAACAACGTCATTTTTCCCTTTCCAAGATGAAGGAGAAAGTTAAATTTTCTACCTCACCCTATTATCGGTGCGTTTATTTCTGATCTTTGAAAATCAGCCAAAATCGTTTCTAATCAGAAATATGAAATGCCTGTTTTTCAAATGCGTCTAAAGTGTTTCAAAAGTATTAAGAGAAGATTTTATTTGAAAGAAAACAAATAAGAAAATTATATTCGACGGGGGTCGAAGCTCGCGTATCCACCAAAATTAAAATCTTTAGCGCCATATGCTTTTATTTACAGGTATAAAACCATGAATGGAATAAAACTCATCTTCAACTTTTTGGGTCATTAAAATAAACAAGTAAGGAAATTAAATTAGGTCGAGACCGCATCTTTTATACCCGTCCCCCCAAAAGAAGACATAGGAAGTAAAAAAAAATTTTCACGCTCTATAACATGCAGTTGATTTCTTCTATTTCCAAAACAAAATTTTTTGTCGTAGAGACATGTGAGCGCTGCATTCGTGTCCTTTGAAACGTTAAGGTCAATTACAAATTTTTTTGCAAATTTGTGGGCAATATCTTTATTTTCACTAACGGGAGAATGTTTACCATAAATGCTACAAAGTGGACGTGTCCTTCGATTAATTTCACCCAATTTTAGTGCCCACCTACCTGCTAAAACTTCCAATGAAGAAAAAAGACGCAATTTTTTATTATTATGACTTATTCTCAGTTTAGGTAGTGTGTGTTCTGTAGGCGTGTCCTTCGGCAATCTGCGTACAAAAACTTCCAATGTTTCTGCCAAATTTGAAGTCGATAGTTTCATTTTTGCGGCCAAGGGAATGTTTGCAACAGTCATTACACAGACGGACAGACAGACAGAGGGACATGCGTAAATCGGTCTAGAATTTGATGGTGATCAAGAATATATGGACTTTGTGGAGTCTCTTATGCCTCCTTCTGGGCGTTGCAAACATTTTACAAAATGAATATACCCCTCATCCTTCGGTGATGGACATAACAAATAAATAAAGATAAATAAAACTTATTTTGATTAAACTTCTATTTTAGTGGCGGTAGTGACATACAAGTTGTGGCACTTAAGCCTATAATGTCAGAAATAACACATAGTTTGGCGCGTTTTACTTTGCAAGTGTTCTGACTAGACTGTTAAGAAGAAATTAATCCAGCACATCATCGGGTCAGGCAAATTTAATTAAGAATTGAAAAATTTAATTCGCATTTTACTCTCCAAGTCCCAAGAAAAAAATAACCCACGATTTTGTAACGGCCGCCATTTCAAATATACAGAAATTTTTAGTGTAGGCGATTACGTTATTATTGGAACGGAAGTAGTGCGCATGGAAGTTCGGGAAATATGGACTTTAACAAGAGTAATAGATGCATGCGTTGTTCCTTAAAATTTAAACGTTAGCAGTAACAATTTGACGTATTGAGCCAGAATTTTTTTGTTGAGAAGAGAAGAATGTCAAGTTACCCCAAATAAGAAATAACGTCCTCTACATTTTATATTAAATTCAGGGGAATTAAGCGACGCTACTGTTCTTTTCTTTGTAATTTTCTTATGATAACGAAGTATTTATTTTCTTAAATATATTTTCCTTACTGCTTCTTTTATTTCTATTCTCAATAAGTAATTTTGAATGTGCCTTCTCTCACCGCGGATTTTGTTAGAATTGTTAGAATTGCCATACCGAAAACTTCGCGGATATTCATGCTGAATTAATAAAACTAACAGCTGTTGCAAATACTTTGTTTATACTAAAAATACAATCGGCGAGATATATGAAAAAATCATGACAACTTGAGCTTAGTTTTATGTTAAAATAATTGGAGATTTTGAATAAAAAACTTTCATGGCTAAGACTGGAATAGCAACAATAAATTGGTTATTTATATGCGGTCTAGCCTTTTGTTTGGGTGGTGCGGTGGTGCTCAGTTTATTGCCAATGGGGCCGATGGGAACTGGTTAGTAAATTCCACATCAAATATAAATGAAATTCATGTGTAATCGTTCAACTTTTAGATTGCATTTGTCCTTTGAGTGGAGCTAAACCAATTATTGGCGATATCTTAAAAGAAGCACCCGCCAATCAGCATCTGCAGGCGGCGCACAATATGGCTGTGTTAGTCCCCTTCAGAGACCGTTTCGAAGAGTTGCTACAGTTCGTGCCACATCTTACTAAATTTCTAGCGCGGCAAGGAGTGGCTCATCATATATTTGTCTTAAATCAAATAGATCGCTATCGTTTTAACAGAGCTTCGCTCATAAATGTTGGCTTTCGATTTACAAGTGCAGTATATGATTACATAGCAATGCATGACGTTGATTTACTACCCCTCAATGACGAATTGCGATATGAATATCCTTCCGATGCTGGACCTTTACATATAGCAGCTCCAGAACTGCATCCTAAATATCACTATGAAAACTTTGTAGGTGGCATTCTTTTAGTAAGGACAGATCATTTTGAAGCCATGAACGGTATGTCGAATAGGTATGTCAAACATTTGATTAGACAAATTTGATCCATTACAAACAAAATATTGAGGAGTAACATTAAGACAAATTATTGACCAGATTATAATATATTGCAGATATTGGGGTTGGGGTCTGGAGGATGATGAGTTTTATGTGCGTATTCGTGACCAAGGATTACGAGTGACCAGGCCAAAAAATATCACAACCAGCAAAAATGATACATTTAGGTAATGTTTTCGACTTTTGCTAACCGTTGTTTACAATTGTTGTTGGTAATTATAGCCACATACACTACCACCGCAAACGAGACACGCAAAAATGTTTCAATCAGAAGGAAGTCACACGCAAACGCGATCGTAAAACCGGCCTTAAAACATTGAAGTACAGAATTCCTAGTGTGCACGCCATGTCCATTGATGGCATTAATATTACCATTCTGAACATCATTCTTGAATGCGATATCAATGAAACTCCTTGGTGCGACTGTTCAGGGACTCAAGCGTCTGCAGCATCAAATAATTGATAACAGTTGGTCTTTTTTTTGTATCGTTCTCTTTTAGGCAATAAATTGTTGATTTTTTTTAATGAAATGTTTAGTTTAATATACGTGTACCATTCCATATAAAAAAGTCCAAAATAGTACATAGGTGCAAAGTGCGCCCATAAAACTATTAGTCAGTAAACTCTGTCGGCTTATGAAATATTTACGCCATTGTGTACCTGATTTTTTTAAAACCAAAAGCCACAATATCAATACCGAAACGAAATAGAACAGGAAGCCCATCAGTCCACTAAGACCGAGAATACCTAAAATATTCAGAAGGTGCAAAATTAATAACGTTCCATCCGTACATTAAAATATGTCTGAAAACATGCCTGCAGCAGAACCGGCGATGGCCGCCATTGATGTACGACAATATTCCACAGCCGAAGTATTGTTTCTAATAGCACTCTCGCTGTATGCGATTATATCTGTTGCGCCCGATCTAGTGCGTTGCATTTTATTATTCACAGGATTTACAGAAAAATTATATGTTTAATACAAATTTTGCACTGTCTTTTTGGTATGTTTCTTAAAGTAATATTTCATATGCGACAAGAACAGCTGATAATATTTATTCGATAACTACGATAAGTACGAAGGTATTGAAAAAAGAAAACGGTTTCCCTCTTTGATTAGTTGGCTTCACTTGCTGGCATTCTTATTTTTTTTGAGTTCTAAAAGTAGATTATTTTATAAGGGTTTATTATCAAGTAAAAAATTTCGGAGATTTTGATTTTCATTAACACATTTTTATTGAGTGTAACTTATTAACTACCAAAAGTAAAAACCAAATTCGATATCTTCGTTTTTGCGACCAGGAGAGTATTAACAGCACACACCGCACAAGTGAGCAGGCTGATAAACAGACATGGCTTAATCGATTCAAAATTTCAGGTTGATCAAGAATGTGTATGCTTCACAGGGTCTCTAAAGTTTGCTTTTGTATGTTGTAACCGTTATGCAAAAACAAATACACCCCATCCTTATGTCATTTAGTGTTTTCAGATTTTCAACGAAATTTGACATGAATGAAAAGACATTTCTAACTCATTATTACATGCTTGTGCATTAGATCAGGTCAGTTTAATTTGTTCTCTACTGTTTGAATTTTCAAAGTCGCAAGGCATACGCTTTCGGAAGAATTAAAAAAAGAAAAAACTTAAATAACGTCAATGTACTTCAAAGCTTCCTTTTCAATGGACTGGCGGGTTGTTTGAAGTTAAGGATCGACATCACGCAGGAGCCGAATAGGAGAGAGACTTAAGTTGAAACATTCGGTCGGAATAACATTTTCCTAATATAGCTGCTTACGTGCCGCTGGTTAATGATTAATTTGTACTCCCTATGGACGTTCCCCGCCTATTTGTTTGACGCTCTCCTTGTTGTTTTTTGTCCTTGTAGGAAAAAGAACATGTAAGAAAACTGTGTTCAGCCAAGGACTAACAGTCTTTTCCAAAAAATCAAAAAAAAAAAACTAGAAAATGAGTTCACATACTCTTTACATTAGGTGACCTCTGTGGAATTACCCATAAAATGTACGTGGAAATGTTTATTGATATATCGGTTGTATTTTATGAGTAAAGATAAAAAAACCAGGAGCCGTCTAGAAATTCCTTAAGAAAGTAAGTATAAGGGCTTCCCAAATAACAAACCAAGAAGCGTAAGTAGTATGTTATCCGTACCTTCCTTGCTCAACGAATTTGATGCTTGTCAGCTGTTGTGCTCTCTGCGTACCTTACAACAGATGTCGCACGTTGGGTGCTTTAGAGGTTAGGAAGCAACCCGGCTTGCACAGCGTATTTTCCAATTTATTATAATTGCTATACTTGCTGTCATAGTAATGAACCCAGGATTCATTCCACACTAAAAAATCTCTTCTTAGGAAAAAGATCCAAATCCTTTTGAAATAATCTTAGGCGAGACCATTCCTTCAATTACTTCGATTTTACGCAAACTGAAGATCACATCAAATTACTAGTTTTTGTTTGGTCAACATGGGGGAAAAGCGACGGTTATTATCCCTGAATGGGATGCTATGTTGAAATGCATCAAACGAGAATATTTTTGGAATTATAGAATTCATTAAAATAAACGAAGGAAGAGAAATGAATGAATGGACAATCCAGCATGTGAGGGATTTACAGAAAAAGAAAATCTGTATAAATCTTCCAAACTTTCAAAATTTTGAATAATTCCTGGCATGTACTAAGCTTTCCAATTAAATGTCTGATCCTTTCGAAAACATTTCGGTTTCGCGGGAGCGATTTAAGAAAGAAGTTGACTTCGGTTAGTCCAAGTTTGTGATAACATCAGAGTGGACCATTCAACCTGCTCAATATGTTATCCTTCTATTTACCATCGGAATCAATAATCTTGATTTGGGAACAGTCTCATTGCGAAGTCAGCTTAAAATTTCATTTCCTTTCATGTGATTGCATCTCTCATGTTCGCAGAAGAGAATTTCCCTGCAAGCCTAAGAGATTATCGCACCCAACAAACAAATAATTTCTTTAATCATTTGTTCAACTCTTTATCTGCGGTTTGTTTTCTCAAAGTACGAAAATTCATGACAATGCCATCAACTGACACGCCTTTGGGTGATAATGATTCAATCTTGATGTCATTAAATTCCTCGGTTGAGTACAGATTTCTGATTTATAGCTTTTATAATATTTCAGCTTCAACTTTTATTTCAATACTAATCCACTTATTTGTGTTAGAATAAGCTGGAATAAAAAAAATAAATTAAAATAAAAAAACCGTTACCGTCAGACCTATTATAAGTAACTTAACAGTTTGGCCAACAAATACATTTATTCGTTATGGATTGATGGATGATTTTATTGTTTAAAGGTGAAAAGGTTATTAAAAAAAAAATGACTTATGTCAGCAAGGAACAACGCCAGATTATTGCATAGTTTTTAAGGATAGTAAGGATTTCAATAAATTTTTTTTCAATTTATAGATTTTAAATAATATGTAACGAAAGCAGCTTTCACATAATTTTCAAAATTTATTTTTGTTACGTCCGTGCGAGGAAGTGTTCCGATATATTTACTTTTTTCTTCACAGTCGTTCACTCTCAATAACAAATAATTCTGTGAAATTAATTAATTAACGTTAATTTCACAGAATTAAAGTTGTTAATAAATTTGACAAAATTAATGTTAATCAATTTCACAATTGTTAACCTAACATTAATTCCAACTTATTATCTCTATCTTAGAGAGTCCACTGTGCTTTTGCGAATGTTTTTGTTAAGGCTATCTATCATTTACTGCGCGTGCGTGGACTAGTTTCGGAATACTTGTGAACAACAGTTTTATGCTTTTGTGGAGCAAAGCAATCCTCGCCAACCGATGTGTCAGATATCGTGGTCCTTAAAGCTGAAGATGACTTACAATCGGTCTGTCGGCAAACACAAGTTACACTTGCTGAATCTGTTAATACAATTTGACCAGATTTCGTCTTTTTCGCAATTTTCTTCCGCGAACACTTCTCATATTCTTGTTCATCTCTATCGGATACGTAGCCACTGGTATCTTGGTCTTCGCATTTTTTTTTGTTGCAATAGTATCGAGTTAAGTCGGAATTATCAGTTCCTACACTAGCGCAAACGTACTTGCGCCTCGTAGGCGTTATCTCTATTAAAGAAGAAGAGTATCCTGCCGATTCACGTTTACCGGTCTCGCGATCACGGTCAACGTAAACATCATCGTCAAGTTGATCTTTCGATCTTCGATTGAAGCCGTAAGAATTTTGTGAAACTGCTGGGCTATCAAGATCATTACAATAGCACTTAACCTTGCCACAATTGCGTAAACAGCTTTTCTTTCTGCCAAGCGTTGAAGCGTTCTCTTGTAAACTTGTTCGCTGTCTCGAGCCATCGAATTCAGTGCTGCCACTCGACATTAATTCATTTAAATCGTCATTCATTACAAATTTACAACAAAAGCATTTCCGGGGTCGACCATCATTTTGTGTATCAACAGCGAAACAGCACATCTTTTTCGGCTTCATATCCTCCTTTGAGTCGTTCATAATGCAACATTGCATTTCCTTATCCTCAACTGTACTATAATCAGTTTCTGATGTTCTGCCAGCAGATCTGTATTCTGGTATTCTAGACTGTTCCGGTCTACATTCGTTTATTCTGGTAGCAGACTTTTCTTCTGGAATTCTGGAAGCAGATATTGGTTCGCCCTCTTTTTTGTTTTGAATATCTGATATAAATTCCAACAGTAGACGAAACTGTCGCAAGTTGTTATCACTTTGTTCTGTTATTTCTGAAAAGGAAACCATTGAAAAGAAACAAAACAAGTTAAAAGAATCGATTAAGAGAGAGAGAGAGAAAGAAAGAGAGGGAGAGGGGGAGAGAGGGGAGAGAGGTGGAGAGAGTCACTACTTTTGCAAAATAATATGATATTGATAATGCAAAAGATGCGGCTTTCTTGTCGATTAATTCGACTTAACGCAAGTGTAACCAACCGTTTGGTTGTAACCTCTACTCACTTTCCATCGTATCATTATAGAGCTTTTCCAATTTCTCCTCGTTTCGTCTAGTGTCAGTGTACAACATTTCCAATTTTTCGTCGTTTCGTTCAAGCTTCGTGCCCAAATTGTCTACTTTATTCGCTGTCAACATACAGTAATCGCGTAAGCCCCCGTCAATGGATTGTCGTACTGATTCTAAAATGTTGTCGTGGACAATATTTAGAAAATCGGCGCAATAATCTTCGATTTGCTTAGGCGGACAGCACTTATCACTTCGTTTGTCTGAAACCTCAGGCTCTTCACGAATTACTGCCATTGGCGGCGGTGGCTGCGGCTGTGGCTGCGGTTGCTCAGGTTTCGTGATCTTAATTGTGGGTGGACAGTCACAAATATCCCGCTCAGGTTTCGTGACCTTAATTGTGGCTGGACAGTCACAAATATCCCGCTTAGCTCGCGGTTGTGGTTGTTGTCCAGGCAATATTGTTTTGCAACCACATAAAAAATTTCCGCATCCGCAGGATGTCCTTATCAGTTTTTGTTTTTTAGGACCTGTAGATCGCGGGAAAAGACTACCTTCAGCGAAATGCCTCCACCCCGTACTGCAAATAGTAGCACTGGCCTTCCTGCATATGATATCCGATGGAGTTGTGTCCACTTTTTTTCCTTTTGCAAACAATTTCTTCGAGAACAGGTTAGATTTTGAAGAGGCACAATAGCAAGGCGTGCATGGGGCCTTATCTGAGTCTCTAGACGGTTCAGGCTTTGGGCTCACATATGGCTCAGACTTTGGACTGGCATACGGCTCAGGCTTAGGGCAGGCACACTGATTGCTAGATCTAGAATTATCAGTGCAACACAGGAGTACCGGCTTACAGTTTTCTTCGGTAATATTTTTATGAGCGTTTCTTATCATTTTATTATATTCCTCTTGCATATTAATTCTGTCGTTATCAAATCTTGAACTCGTATTTTTATTTGGATTTAAAGCCTTTTCATGGCTGAGACTATTTGAACCGCGATCGGTGTTCGACGTTTTTGTTGGTCTTTTTTTGGGGACGGTTTTTTTTGATGAATTTCGCGAACTTTGGGATTGGGACGGTATTGCCATTGGCGTTGTCGAACGACGTTCTTTTATATTTGGTACTCTACCATCTGATTAAATATTCTGGTGACTGATCCGCTAATAAAGACTCTTTCTCGAGTAAGTATTTTCTACCAAATCACAGCGGTGAGTAGTTTGATAACAATACAGATAACTGTTGTTTGCCCCAATCCAACTGCCACGCGGATGCATCGATTTGCAAAACCCTGCTGGAGAGCTCTCTTTTCTTCAGTATTTGCGGCTGGAGATTTCGAAAATTTTTCAGATTCTGGATTAGTTCCAAGATTTAAAATAGACGTAGATATGCGAATATTTATTTTCCGAAACCGTTTTATTTGCAAAAGTAATGAAAAAGCCGGTAAGCGTTTATATGAAATAAAAATTTAAGAAAATTTTCAAATAAAACCGATAAATATTTGTTAAAATTTGTGAAGTTATTATGAAATGAAATACGTATCAAAAAATTTTGTTCTCTTTTGTTATGCTATCCCATGGGTTGACAAATTTTAAAAAATTTATTTTGACTTTGAGGCGTCAAGAAAAAGTTGCTTCAATTATTTCTAAACTGTGGAATGGAAATAAGAGCTAAAGAGATAACAATCCGATAGAATAGCTCTCTATAGGCGCTTTGCAAACACTACGTCGAAGGGAGATTACGGTCTGAGCATAATCACGAAAACTAGAATTATTTTTGAACTTAAATTAATTAAATATTAAACTCATAATAAAATTCCAAAAAAACATTTTTAACAAAAACAAAAATAACGAAAAACAGAAGAGAATCGGATTTTGATTTCATATTCCCACAGTTTGATATCCACTTAGAATCAGGCAGACTTTTTCATGAAATATTACTTCTTCTTCTTATTTTGCGAGTCAGCCAATCACCAGGAGATGATTTGTTGAGTAATTACGTTATCTATTGAAGAGTTACGAGAATGTGCATAGACTTCTCGTCAAAGCTGACAGTACCCGATCACTCACTTAATCAGTCAATCAATGTGCATATATTTTATAGAATCTCAAGTAAGATATATGTATGAAATTTCACAAGGTTTTACGACTATTTTTCACAAAAAAAAAAAAAAAAAGTTTAGATGTTACCGTATTTATATGCCCGCATGTGCTTCCACACCGTATCCCATTTTTGATAAAAATCAATTTTCAAAGCAGACCAATATCTGGTTATTAGTGAAGGTCTCGTGGTAATGGTTATATGAGACGATAGCGGTGATTTAAAGTTCGTCCACAGAACTTCAACCGGTTCGCAGTTATTCAGGGCAACCCATACTTTGAGAATATTCGAAGATTGACTATTCGAATCGTACGACTTTAGAATTTCGGAAAATTCGAGTTTCTCAAGCGATCGATCTTTTAGATAATAGTCTTTTGGTTCTCCATGTAAAGGATGGCAGATATAATCCTCCGATAATGATATTTTAGAACACATTGAACACTCAGCTAACAAGCGATCACTTTCTAAATCGTTATCTTTTTTAGACAAACACAAATCGTTAGACAAATCGTTTAATAATGATGAGGACCGTTGTGAGATTGGTCGTTGCAAATGTACGTAATCGTCACAACTATTTTCTTCGTACGATTTGGCACTTAACTCGGCCCCACCGAGAGCCCGACTT
Organism: Glossina pallidipes; assembly: GCA_000688715.1. NCBI lineage: Eukaryota > Metazoa > Arthropoda > Insecta > Diptera > Glossinidae > Glossina > Glossina pallidipes. The sequence continues at coordinate 1,014,816 of KK499822.1, forward strand.
TGAAAATTCCTGTTGCAGTTAAGCATATGTCCATTCTTCGCAAAGTTCTTCCTATCTTTGAACTGACATGTGCATAGTAGTTTCTCACCAAAGCAATCGGAAGATACATTAGGCAATTCAACTAGCTTTGAATCGCTGTCGGAATCGCAGTTTTCGGTTACCAGATTTCGTAGCACAGTTGCATTTTGGATGCACGTGCAATCCATGACTTCTGCATCTGTATTTTTACATAATTTCTTGTTTTTTGAGGTAGGACGGAATACCAACATAATTACCTTAACTGGTTGTGAACAAGTGCAACAGGTGCATGGACGCGGCGCGGATCGCTTCGGCCGGGGTTTCTGTTCGGGGCTTTCAACAGGTTTTTCTGCAGGCTTTTCTATCGGTTTTTCTGGGCGCTTTTTTAAGAACCTTTCACAAACACAGCAGCATGCCCCTGCGCGCGGATATTCGTTATCGCGCTTAGCTCTCTCTCTCTGCGGCGGTGAAAGCTTTTCAGAATCGCCATTTTGCACAAAGCCCTCAGAATCTGCCGAGTCGTGGTATTCCTCAATATCTTTGTAAGCGCTGTCACTATCTGAATCAGTCTCTTCCGCCTGAGCAATTGTCTCCGGCTTAGATTTCGGTACATATTTCTGCGACACTTTCTTCTTGGGTTGATTTTTAACTACTTTTTTGTTTGATTCCGATTTGCATTTTTTCTCACACTTTATTATATTTATAACTGGTTGTTGAGGACATTTGCATATGGTGGGCTCTTCTCCGTCCGCGGTCGTTTCTTGAAATCTCTTTCGTTTCGCAGCATCTTGATGCTTGGTTCCTCCATTTATTTTGCGCGTAAATTTTTCCGAAAACGGTCTCCATTTTGGTGGAATTGGTTCTGATGGAGCTTTACTTGTTTTCGCAACTTCCGACCGCTTATCTCTTAGTGTTCTTTCTTCTTTGACGATATTTTCCGAAAGACGTGATTTTTTGGTTTTATTGACAAGTACATCAGCATTTGATTTTTTTTTTTGCTCGTCTTTTTTTCCATTATCTGACTGACAAGTGCACATTTCCACCACTTTTGTTCGCGACTTACAAGTGTCAACATTACATTCGCGCGGGGACCTGCTTCTTCTTCTAGTCTCTGACCGAAGCTTGGGCTTTCTTACATCTCGCATTTGCTTGTTTACAACTTCCGTTTTCGATCCCAAAGCAATGCTTGGGAACTTACGGGCACCATTTTTATTTTTTTCCATATACTCTTTAACAATTTGTTGCGGATAGATTTTTGTTGTACAACTGGGCGAAGGGGGACAAGGAACAGGGCAAGTCGGCGGACAAGGATAACAACACCTTGAAAAATCCATTGGCGGACAATCACAAAATGTATCACATGTATCCTGCATCATGGGAGCGCAACACTCGGGCCGATTAAAATCCCAATTGCAATACATTTTCAAAATTTATATCTTTTCGTTATGGCGAATTTCCTTACGTTTTTCTAAAAACCTAAATTTACAATTTCTGCAAAAAAAAAAAAGAAGAAGATCGTTAATTGGCCATAAATCCACTCGGAGTTTTTGCAATTTTGTTTTTTTCACGGCAAGTTTAATTTGGAAGAAACGGGATTCTCAGAGAACAAAAAAGTTTCAATTTTTTTTCTTTTCAATGCTTCTTAATTTTGATATCTTCGAAAACATATGAGTTTCAATAATATCTGTAATGGAAGATTTTAACAAATCACAGTCCAGTTACTTTACCACTCACTGGAACATATTTTCAAAATGCCTAAGCAAAGCTTAAACGCCGTTGATTCGTAGTGCACTCAGCGATGCCCACACAAGCCTCGAATGATAATCAATTATTTTATATCTGCTTTTGCTACGATTTTAATATTCTTCTTTTCTTCTTTTCTGAAAAATTACTGTCTGAATTATTGGAATTGAGACGAGCCACATTAAAGCGTGTGGGTTTTTAAATGCGTTCACGTAACTGCTGGCGGAGAAAGTATTCTTTTATTTTACTCACACCCCTCCTCATTGGTAGTCGATTTAAACAACAGATCCCTCTCTCTCAAGAGGTTAACATATTTTTTAAGTCACTTTAGAAGTGAGTCCAACAGGCAACTACGACAAATCTTCTGCTTAATTGCTGGTGGGTCGCCTATCAACGACCCAATGACCAATTTAAAATTAAAAAAATGAAGCGAAAATTGATAAAAAAAAAACATCGACAATGCTATCGTCCATACTACTCCAATGTCAACTACTTTGTATCCAACGATCATTGAGAAAACCATTGAGAACGGAGTATTTGGCAGAGTCCACCTTGGCGACGCAATTGCAACACCCAATAAGTCCTTCAGATGTACCAGTGCGTAAGTACGAGAAAACAAACAGATTCACTATGACTTTCGGAAACATTTTCACAACTCGAAAGTGCACATCCGATATGCCTAACCCTATGGAAATCTTGAAGGCTTCTACAGAACGTGATGTCGATAAAATATTTAATTTTATTAACACTACAACTTCCGACGTCTTGCATTTACATCTATCGTTATGGGTAATTTTGACCCATAATCTTTCTGACATCGCCAAAGTGGCGAAAATGAAAGTAGGGAGCTGAAATTTGACATAAACATTTCTTGATCGTTCGATCTTTTCTTATCTTTCCACATACGAGCTAACGGTAGATTAGAAACTGAGACAACCTAGAAGAGACGTCGACCAGTGTTTGGTATTGCCATCCACAATTTCATCAAACTATCTCAGAAATTTCAACCTGTAGATTGAACACAATAATACAAGGACACGCATCAGACGGCCGGACGGACAGACAATCGTAGGCCTTTTCAATTAAAGGGAGCTCTACCTTAAGCCTTTCTGAGAATTCTCCCGGTCGGGTTTATTTCTCACTAGTGAAAAAACACAGCAGGTCCAACGACAAAAACTTTCATTTATATTCTCTTAATGATCCTACAGCGCCTACATTACAAAATTACTATAAATCGGTGCAATCGGAATTCTTCTTTAAGTTTTTCTTCACATGGGCGTTCTTGGCAACAACACTGCAGATAAAATTGCATCTTCGTTTAATGATTGTGCTGTGATTCGTGCTGATCTGAGGACAATCGACAAAAAGCATTCAATTCCTCCTTGGCAACAGCGATGTGATAATTCACCTTATGGTCGTCATTCACACTCTTTATTTGCGCATTTAAATAAAACCCCTTGGTTTACTATTCCTATTTACATTTACATACATATTATCCGCCTGAGTGGCCGAGTAGGCAAGAGTCTCGACTAGCAATTCAATGGTCGTGGGTTCAAACCTCAAGTGCGGTAGAGTTTTTAATAATAAAAATAATAATAATATTAATAAAAAAAATAAATAAATAAATAAATAAATAAAAGCCGAAAGCCTTAGATGCTAGTGCTTTAAGACTTTGGTCTTAGAATTTATTCTCTGAGTAAATTTATAATAATAATAATAATAATACATACATATTATTACTATTTATTTATTATTATTATTATTATTATTATTATTATTCTCAGATAGCTAGAAATCATTTGTCTATTACAACAAGTTGGAACTTACAACTTACAACTTACTTACAACTGCTACCCATTTCCTTGTTGCTGAGATACTTCCTTACGGATGGATGGATCTGAAAAAAAATAAAAGAAATATTCAAATAGTAGATGATCAGAAGGTCACTCTATTCAAATTATTATAAGAAAAAATGCACTTACTTACTTAAATAACAAATCTGGTCGAATATACATACATACCCAATAAAATTGTCTCAATTATTCGCTATACCTTCCTTTGATCTCGCTATACCTCCTTTTGAATTCGCTATACCTCACTTTGAACTCTGTGTTCGCATTGGGCCTTTTTTACACAGCTCAGCGAATTTTCCGTTGCTAATTTGATGAATAGCAGAAGAAGAAGAAGAAGGATAAGTACTCTCTGATATGTAGTAAAACAGATGGGACTTTTTGAAAACATTTATAAACACGTGTCTCGCTAGAGAATGTTATTTTGAAGATACCATTAAAAATTCGAACGAAAAAAATTGAAACTTGTCTGAACGATGCTGTTTACAAAAACAGTCTTTCGACATAAGCGTATTTGAAGTTGTTTAATGTATGTTGTACGCAAGTGTTTTAATCAAAATAAAGCTTTTATTAATTTTTGCTATTGGTTTGCGATTCCAGAACCATAAAAGGGCCAAATATTCTTCTTTTCCTGTTTTCTCTCTCTTCTCATGTAACTTTTTCAAGTTACATGATTGGGTACCAATATCGCTTTCCAAAATTTTAATGATTTTTAGAACACTAATCATACCGTCGTAAAATTGCACACACTAATGTCAGTCGCTATAACCAAGACATTTTGCTAACGGAAAATCGCGACAATACAAAAAAAAAAAAAGTTTCGTACATTAAGACTTTTCCCTGCGCATTCTAGAAACAGTTATTAAGCAAAAAAAAAAAGAAAAATGAAAAACCATTGCCTACCTCCTTAACCGCATCAAAAAAATCAAAAGATAATATCTACTCCCAATTGATCATGTCGAGCATTCATTCAAATGCATTACTTTCTCGACTCAATTAAGTTTGCCATCTTACTGCCCTTTCTTTCTAGGAACCGGCGAAATGCTCTAGAAATGTAGAGCAGACAGAGACAGACCATCACAGAAATAAATTATAAAATATACCGCAATACACGCTAAAGTCCTTTCGAAGACATTATTATCAGTGCCAACGAAAAATCCATTAAAGGGAATCTCAGAGCCGAAGAGAATGCGTTCTTTAAAGAGTAAAGCGTGCTCAATAGAAGTGAACGAATGAATGAACGAAGGAGGATATTTTCAACTCAGTTTTGTAATTGGTGGTCTCTTCCATTTATTAAAAACATTATTTCTTCTACTTATATAATAATAAATCTGTGAATGTTTATAAAATACAGCCACAAACACATGCGGAAGCACGAGCTAAGGCATAAAATCTTTCGACGAAATTTTCAAATCATTTTTCAAATGAATTACAGTTTGTTCATCTTTGCACACACTTTGGTACGGCGACGGTTTTATGAAAGATCGTATGCAAGGCGCAAACAATTTCTTATCCATTTCGGAAGGATTATTACGTCCGAAGATTATAGTTGATAACCCAGAAGAAATAATTGAAACCAAACAGCCGACGGTAACATAGAATGTGAAAGACATGTGATATATGTACTCCGTTACGGTTTTCGAACTAGAGAAAAGAATAAAAAGCATTTCGGTTTTTAAGTTCGATTGAAGCTCTCTGTGCTCTGCGCTTTCAAGAGAAACTTGCCTATCGTCCATAAACAAAGTGTTGTTCGATTGTGTTTTAGGTTCAAAGTCATAGGTGCAGCCTGCGGTAGTTACGGGCTTTTCGGCGTACACCAGTTCACCAGATGCCAAGGCCATTTGTCCCTTCACACAAATCCACGTCATTACCGCAGTCGAGATAACACTTCCTGACATAGCGCTCTATACAAGGAGCGAAAAAAATATTAAAAGACTTTTTGCAAGACTTCCTTTCGTACTTACTTTGGCATTTATCCATGGAACTAACAGTCCCATTAAAAATAAGCCCAATAAAGGCCCACAAGTAACGGAGCCCAATGTTATCGATAGCTGCAGCACCGCATGACCCAAATGTTCGACAACAAACACAAGCGCAACACATAACGTACCAATCAGTACAACCGATATACGCATTATGATCGCCGTTTGCCTTTCGCTTAGCGGAGTTACTCGTGAAGGTTTTATATAATCTTCTAAGAAGACAGCAGCCAAAGAATTCAATCCAGTCGACAAAGAACTTAACGCAGCACTGAAAACTCCAGCCACAAATAAGCCAGGCATGCCCGGTAAAAAGCGTAATGTTTCCATTACCATCAACGGTACCAATTGATCTTTCGCTTTAGCTAACTAAGATACGTCAAAACATACGTGTGTGTGTGATATGCATACATATGAATATTTTTTCTCACCTTTGTACTTAAAGGATCGCAATCATGATAAGTTGCGAATATCAGTAAACCATTATAAAATGTTATGAGGTAAAACAATATAACACCGCCTGTAAATAGAACACAAGCCAACTTCGCTTGTTTCATGCTAGGCAACGAGAGATACCGCTGAACAATCACCTGATTGCCGCAACACACTTGTATAAAGTATAAAGTGGTACCGACGAATATCGAGAGCATCGAAATCCGTACAGTAGGATCCCACGTGAAGCTATATGCAAATTACACGAGCAATCAATAGCGTGCTTTCGATTTTATTTCACAAATCAATAGACATACTCTGGTAGCTCTATGCGTCCACTGGCGTAATTACGCTGCCAAACCACATGGAAACCACCGATATCGATAGTACCTTTCACGATAATGAATATGATGGCGCCAATCATAATCACTGTTTGTATGACGTCGGTCCAAACAACTGCCTTCAATCCGCCCTATATAAAGGTAAACAAACTTTTTTATAATATCAGTCACTATCTGCGTAATAACGCGAAATGAATGGAAAATCCATTGACCGGATATATGAATTAATGTATTTGTATACAGTTGTGTATGTGTGTATCTTCAACAATTATGTCAAATCAGTTTCCTTGCACCGGGGCAAGACAATTGTGCGAACTATGATACTTTTGAAATAGTTGGCATATCTTTACGCCAATTCAGACAATTTATGAATCCATTGCGTCCTATGATCATGCTTTAAGGAAGCAAAGCAAGCAGTTCAAATTTATAATACAGATCGTACTATGTACATGTGAGTTCTGACAGACAAATATGCATGAGTGAATCACTCACGTTAATGTTTTACGTAAACAAAATATATTTCTTTACTATTAGGCTTAAGATAAATCCGCATTTTATTATACATATCAATTCAGAATAATTTTCCGAATCCATTTTCACGTGTCTGTCCGTCGGTCTGCCGATGTATCTTTGCGTGGTCCGCCGATAGATCGCAAATTTTGAAGATATTTTGATGAAATTTGTTCCGGTAACATATTTTGACCTAAAAAAGAACACTATAGAAAATCGGATTCGGATTGAACCACTTTTTTGACCAATTCCCTTACAAAGCCTTTATTTTGAAAAGTTGTTATTTGTTGAACGAACGGATTTGAACACACTTCTCCGATTACTTCTCATATAACGCCTTTGTGTTAAAATGTTGCTCTATGAATAACTGTGTTGAAGGAAGTGATGCGGGATGTGGCGGGCCTTGGTCCACTGTAGTGGCTCTAATCGTTTCGACTATTGTGGATTTTAATTAAGTCTTGCAATTTTCTGCATTATATGAGACTTTTTCGGACAAGACCATTAGAAGCGATCTTACGCTAATTTATGGACCCTTCGATAAGCACTTCAAAGAGACGACCGGCATTCCGCATTCCGCCTTCCCATCTGTAAATAGTAGAAAAGAAGAAAATAATATCTTACCACGGTAGTGTAGAATATGCAAACCACACATACGACAGGAGTAACAATATGAATATTAATTCCGGTAACTAAATAAAAAAAAAAGGAAGAAAAAATTAATTTTCTAAAATTTATAAAAATTCGATTGGATTAGTTTACCTTGATTAAATGCTAAAGCTGGCACATAAATCACTATAGGTAGCCAGGTGATCTTAACCAGGATATATGTATTTCATCCATTTCATGTATCATTGATGATATTAAAAAAAACCGAGTCATAAATAAAAAGCGGAAAATAATTTACCATAAAATTGTTGTTCATTTCAGACCGTATGCCTGCAACTGTGCAACTTACCGTCCCAACTGAGAATAAGGTCGACCCAAACAAACGTATGGCTTTGCCGAACCGCATTTCAAAATACTATAAATAGGCATTTTGTGTTCGGGTGAGTATACGTCTACGATCTTTTTATTTTAATTTAATACAAAATGTTAGAAAAGAATTTTACTCTTTACATTGATCGGCTTAGCATATCAGCTGAAAAGTAGAGTGAAATTTTCACTTTTACAACTCTTTGAACTTGAATGGGGAAAAGGCCCAAGATGCGACTATTCTCAGATCTTTTGCTATTCACTCCAAATAGGTGTCCTATGGTGAAATAAATTCAATTCTTCAATTCTTTAATTTTTTCTAGGAAATCCTGTACCCATATAACACGTAGAAATACCTACTGTACTCACAAAAGCTTAAGATTTCAACAAAACTGGTTTTTAATTATCGATGAAAATATTCGAAACATTCCTACATCTTCGAGAGTGCGGCATTTTTCTACATATCACCGATCTGCGGAATCAAGTCGTTGAAAGTAACGGGTGTAAATAAATGTACATGACTAAATCGACCGATTTAACCGGATTCTGGCATTGAAAGCTGTCGTCAGTCCAGGTTTCCTTGCCATAGTTTTCGTGGCTTTGTATCGCATTTAGCATTCCGGAAGAGTAGTTACAACCGAACTTTTCAGAATACGACTGACAGTCTTACGCTTCTCTTCATCTCACAACATTCGCATTTCATTTGAAACTCTTACTGCAGTGTAACTTCGGTTGATTGCATTAAAGTTAATGTGTTGCAGTTTTTGTATTTGCCATATATCAATCATAGGTTACGATAAGTTACGTAATCGCAGAAGACTCCAATACATGACTTATAAGACTTGAAAAGCAAGTGCGCCACGAGTTGCTGGAAGACTAGCCTCCTCTTATTCTCGAGTCGACATTACCTTCGCACACCCACCACCGGCCCAAATGTAACACTTGGTTACTCTTTCGGAAGCGAAAATGAATAAAAATTCGGAGGCGAAAAGTTAAAAATTGCGTATAAGTTGGTGAGAAATTAGTTAGAAAAGCGTATGTTCTCATAACTGAGCAGAGTAATAGTGAAAGCATGCGGGGACTTTTCACTTCTTCAGCAAGAAAGACGTTAACGATTATCGTAAGCTCTTATCATGAGGCTGAATGGAAAAAATATTCTTATACACGAAAAGGGAAAAATAATTATTAAGAGTAACGCCATTCTTAACAAACGAAGCTTTGCTATGCTATCCGGCACATGATTCGAGATACAAAGGCTTATGTGCACACTTAATTTAAAATCTCGCTTCTTGTTGAAGGAATCCATAGATGAGTTCAATTTTAAAGCGGTGGCTTTTTATAACAATTTGTCTGCAAAAGCAATAAACTTTTTTTTTTTTTAAATATCTCACTTTACACACCCACTTGCAACAGTTCTTTACAAAATTCCATTTGGTTCGGAACAACGTTCGTCCTAATAATTATTATCCCTTCTTTTTGTACAAGAAAATTTCTTTTATCGGCCTATCCGCCTATTCTCCTTTCATGCCAGAATCTTGCAATTTCCGCTAATATCTTTCTTGCACAGTAGGACATCCATTCATGGTAATGATCAAAGAGTGTTTTCGAAAAAATCTGAACCAAATCCCTTCAAATTATCATTCGTTGTTGGAGAGATCTTTTCAAGTACTTCTCTTGAGCTTTCCAAGCAGACCAAGATGCGACAACTTGACTTGTCGCTTAAGAATCTTGAGCCTAGTGAGGATCAATTCTATGTTGACAATTAAGCAATGGAGCGAAATTTTATCTGACCTCTCTTGTTAAAAGACCCTGTACGATATGCAATTCTCGAGGTAACTAAAAAGCAGTTTAAACTGGTTTGGCATAAAATTCTACAAAATAATCTTTAGTATAACAAAGTAGTTGGAATAACTTTTTCTAATAAAAAGCACTTAAACTTCATTGTCAAGTAAAAGTAGTCACAAAAACCCGATGGACTTACCTCATAGGTTGAAGTCAATTGCAGATTATAAAAAACCGGTAAGAAGACGTACCATGACACAACGCCTGATATCGCTAAGGTTATTAAAATAAACGCGTACTGTGTGCCATAAACGTAGATTTCGGTCGAGGTGCCCAATAGCGATATGCCCGAAACAAAACTACAAATGGAAAGAAAAAGGAAATCAAAAATGTATATAAAAAATATTTTGTAAAATCGACTTTTTGAACTTGAACTTGAAATTTTTCCCTCACATCCAAATTTTTTCGAATATAAGTCGTAAATAGGCAAGAAGAGGCATAAAAGAGGAACACGAAGAGATAATTTGGAGTCAAGTGTGTGTTACTTGTTTTCATGAATCGCTAGCAAAATAGATTACATAATCGATAATTAATAAATTACGTAAATAAAAAATGTATTTTTGACAAAATGCGAAATATCATACAAGAACAAGAACAAGAACAATTTGACAACTGTTTTATATAGTCACTTAGGATGATGGTATCTTTTTATAGGGGCACCGTCTTAAATATAAATACATCTGACTTGTTTGCTTCAATTTATATCATTTGCATATAAATTTTGCGTATGTATGTATGTATGTAAACACGAATAGATAAAATACATAAGTAAAACATTAACTGACAATAAACTTAATAGAAATACGAGATTGTCAAGATCTTTTGAATATCTTTTTCATGAACTAATTAAAACCAATCACTAACTTTAACCAATAACTCGCATTTGTAATACAAGTAAAGGCATAATATATATAATCGGGCAAAGTCGTGCGTTGAATACCACACAACACTTGAAGTAATATAATCCTACGTTTATCATATCCTGCGATGAACCTACCGTTCCATCCATCCGTCCGTCCGTCGATCTATCGTCTGTGTGTCTTGTTTTCTCGCGTTCAATCTATTGGACCACTTGGACCACTTTTTCAACCACTGTCCATATAATGCCTTATTTTAAAAAAGTCTGCAATTGTAGGGTAATGTAGGCTATCTAATGGTGGAACGTGGCCCACTATAGTTTTTTCACTTATTTTCGTCACGAAATATCAAGAATTATACTTTCGTTCCGCGATTTTCTCAAATAGCGACTTTCTCAATTTAAGGTCATCAAAACTGTTCAGTCTAACCCGTTTTCAATAGGGCTCGTCCTTAAGCCAAAACACATCAATGTATCAGAAGCCCTCAAAATGTTTCAAAAATTTCCAACCTCTAGGCTAAACATAACAAACGGACAGATGGATGAATAGATAGACAGATAGTCGTCGTGCTAATACATACTCCTGATTTTGACACTCAATCGCACAAACGTGTGCCACGTGCAGTGTAAGTGTAGGCTGTAAAAGGAGAGGCAGACAGAAATGCATAGCGAACAAAGTGAATCGAGAAAGTATTGCTTGTAAGCGTACACTGATTTATAGAGCGTCAAACGCACAAAAAACGAAATTGGCGTTGCCTTAAACCTGATCTAGTCATTTGTTAGATTAAACTTCAACTTCAACTTTAAAATAGCAGCAATTTTCTCTTCAAGCTTGTCTCTCCATCTGGGTTCAGATGCCTGTGGCGGTTGACTGAATATAAGATTTCATGCAAAATGAGCTCGATCTGCAAATATTTTCTCGGGCCATCTAAAACTTTAGTACAAAAAGGGGCCCGAGACAACTAAATGACAAGATGTCCCAAACTTTTATTCAAAATTAGATGTAATGAAACCTCAGGGACTTTTTAATATTTCTGCTATCAATAACAATGGTAGCGCTGTTAATTAGGAGCCATTTGATCCCTTGCTCTTTAGTTCTCATTATTTGTATGGGCAAAAATTCTGTAGAGCTTACAAAGCAAAACTATAAGAGCTCCGTATATTCAAGTGAAAGTGGGTGTATGGTATACCATTTTTTGTATATATACGGAAAAAATCAAGAAGTAGGTATCAAACATAATATGGTGTAAATTGTTCGCCAAATGCTTCACTAAATCTTAAGGGAAGGAATCTATCAAGAAACGTCAAGAAGTTTTCCATGGTTAAAAAACGGAATACATGCGTCCACCACTTAACACGATTGCTTTGTAGAGAGGTATAAGCAATTTTTTTGTTTTTCCTAAAATACAGCACAGAATAACGTAGAACACTATAGTGGGACAGGGCTTCCTGTAAATACCCTGCACCATGCTACAATTATTCATATACCAATTTTACAGAGCAAGACATTATATAGGAGGTGGTCGAAAAAGTGGTCCAATCTAAACCGTTTTCAATAGCATTTGTCCTCGGGCTGAAACTCGTCGAACAATACCAACTTACCGTCCCTAAGATCCTACTAGTTCTAATTTTAAAGTACGTATTGGGACATCTTGTCATTTCGTCATCTCTGATAGAACGTTACGGAATCTTAGGTACTGCATGTAATGTTTTCATCATTTCTAGTTTTTGTTAAAAGAGTGCAGCTTTTTATGCCGAAGGATTTTTCATACTCTCCTTCGAAGAGTGGAGACTATGTTCATTTTGTCGAAGAAGCTTCACGGGCTCCCTAAAAAGTGTATATTCTTGGTAAGACTCAATTTATGAATCGATGTAGACACTTCCGTCTGTCCCTCCGTCCACGACTATTATAAACATTTTCCTTTTCGGCAAAATTAACATATCGTTTTTAAATTTGCAAAAAAACATTGAAAACTATTGACCAAAGGACCCGCCTAGCGCACGACGTAAACTAAGAACACTTGAGATTCTTGAAAATTTTGCACTTTACTCTTAAATTACAACAGAGTTAATAATAGAAATTTTCGCTTATCTTCAAAGGAGAAGTGAAAATAAGTCGCCCACGCCCAACCAATATTATTAAGTACCGAAATATCGTTTTTGTATTTTTTCCAAGATAACGAATTTTCCTCTCTTTTGCTTCTACTTTCTATAGAGGTAGGATAAGTTATTCTGTGATCAAAAATTTCGAACAGCAGGACATCACGATAATGTACACTTTTCAAAGGAAATCTCGTTGGACTTGCGTTCTTTTCCGAAACGCTTTACAAAGAATCTTTTAAAGCCTTAACACTAAGGACATGTTTGTGTAACGAAAGCATACTTACCTAGCGACTAAGGACAACGAGACAGGCACTACTTTCATTTTACGTCCGCCCACTAAATAATCCAAAGCTTCTGAGCCACGGCGGTGTTCCAAACTTCGTTTGCTTCCTTTTTGCTTTTTCTCAATGAAACCAAAATATATACCGACTATTGCGCACACTACTAACATTAACACAAAAATGAAGTAATCCATCCAACCGAAATGTTGCAGAGAGGTGCTGAGATCGGCAACTTTAAGCTTTTGGAATTTCTCAATGGATACTGCTGCTGCTGTTGTCGTTGTCGTTGTCGTTGTCGTTGTCGTTGTTGTTGCTCTCATTGTTGCGGACGTTGTGGACATTGCTGCTTCCGAAGTCATTGCAAATATCGAACTCTCGTTATTACCACGATTGTCCGGCAATATTGACGCTATTGATACTATTGAAGGCGTTGTACTACTAATTAATGCTTTCTCTCTTACTGTTGAAGTCATCGCAATAGTACTGCGATCCAATGGCGTTATAGAATCGATGATAATATTTCTTTTGTTGCTATTATTGTTTACAGCAACAGATAAAGTTGGTATAAGTTCTTTAAAGCTAGTGTTAGCGAGGATGGAAACGTCTGAGACACAGTTTGATGTTAAAGTAGAACAAAACAACTCTTAATTGCTCCGATATTTCTCACTCCTTGTAGTTTGTTGTGCGATTGTTTTTTCTTCTTTTTCTTTTTTTCTTTTGTTTAATTTATTGTAATTTTTCATTGCATAATTAAAATTGAAAATTTGAATAACGTTTAATATCCGATCCGGTCAAAATGAATTTAATTTTCGTTTTTAGTTTTCCGTTTTCCGTTTTCCGTTTTTTATTCTTTGATTTATTTACGCCTATATTTGGCTATTGTCGCCTCAGCGTTTCCCTTTCTAGGTAGATCGATTGTTAATTCTTGAGAAAGGATTTTCTGCTAAATGCACAAACAATTCATAATAGTTTTAAACGATTCGTTAAGTTCGTGTACGTATATGCATTATGCGAGGAAGAGATTATTGTGATTGTTGTTACAGTTTTTGAAATTTAACGGAGAAAACTTTCGCGTAAATCATCCCGCGTGCTTAACGCCAGAATCCTCATCCACTACTAAACATGTAAGATTTGCATCGCAAGTTTAGAGCGGCAGAGATAAAGCCTATTATTATTATCGTTGCTCCGGCCGCTGTCTACTTATATAATATATATGCGATAATGCTGACTGAAGAAGCTATCAAAAGGCGTACGGTAGCCCAGATCATAATAATACAAGTTTTATGTAAATAATTTATTCTTTTATTATTGTATTGTGTATGTAATTTAGATTTCTTCGTACACACACACACACAAACACCAACGCAAAGCGATACCCAAAAGCTTACTTAAATTCATATTTAAAGGAAAAAAAAGTGTAAAGTAAAAGTAAATAAATTGTGATAAACTTGCAGATTAAAGAGATAACAATATAACATCCATGTATGCACGTTTCACCTCTGTATAGGTAAACGCTTTTTCGTATATTTATTTTTATTATTGAGTAATAAAGTGCACACGCTAAGCCACTTTAGCTTACGCTATGTACCTAGCTAGGTAATGTGCAAGATTTTTCGGAGAGTTCTAATCCTTTTGCTTAACTGTTATCAAACTTTGCTATTAGCTCTTTTTGTTTTTTGTTTTTTGTTTTTTTTAGACATTTACTCTGCCCTCTATTTGCATTAATAAAATTTTTTATTTTGTTTAATATGTAAATAAAAGTCTTTTATTTATTTAAAGCAAACCCGGAATGTGAAAAATATAAATTTTTCTACTAAAGAAAAAAAATACTACAAAGTGAAGGTCAAAACTCATAGAATAATAATCAAATAAGGTTAGATTTTGCTCAAACCGTTTTTATGTAAAGGAGCTGAAGTCGTTGATTGCACTGTTTAAGGCAACTTACTACGAGTAGTGAACAGAAGGAACTTTACGTAGAGGAGTGAATAAAATTCAATAAAATGACTCTGCGTAAAGACTGGCCTTAGCTTATGTTCTTTGTTCAAAACCAAATAGAGAATCATATTGCTTTACCTGTCGATATCATAACGTGAGGTAGCCTTATGCAGCCCGTGATTGGCGAAAAGATTAACAACATTTTGCAGAAAACTTTATGGGTAAAAAGGATTGCGATAAAAATGTCAAAATGGAATTTCGCATTAATCGCCTGCTTTTAAAAACGCCCACGAGAAAAATATTTGTTGAAGGGGCAGACATAGTTGGCCAGAGATATTCGAAGTTAAAAGTCCTTAAGAAGCACTGAAACGTTGTAAATATAAATTTCTATAAATAATTCCGAAAGTAAAGGTAAATCAAACACTATTCTGATTGAGATTTGAACAAAATACTCCACTTGTGGCGTAGGATATATTAAGTTCGTTACAATGTAAACAGCAATCAGAAGGCCTTAAGATAGACTTACCTTTTATTATATATGTATTGTTCAGAAAATAATTCCGAGTTGATCTAAGATTGTGCATCTGTCTGTCCGTCCAGTGGTTGTAAATGTATTCTTAAGTTCAAGGAGAAACGCTACGGCTCGAACCGCTATTTCAGCCACTCCCCATACAATGCCCTATTTTGATATATCCCTATAAGAAAAATTATTGCAATTTTTAAAATTCCGCTTGAAAAATGCCTTGGCAATAGTGTTTCGACATTCGAAATTGGTGTTAAAACTTTGAATAGGATATGGCAAACTTTTGACTTCCTTGCCACATAATCCTTCCTACGCAGACTGTATCTTTATACAATAGATTTTTAATATTTCCTATTTATTTATTTATTGACGCTTATATAACCTCGAAGCCGCTAAGGCCATAGGTGCAATAACAATGTTCTTAAACAATCCAAAAGACAAGAAAAGCACATTGAAGGGGGAAAAAAAATAGAAATGAAACCAGCAATAAGAAGGTAACTAGACTAGTAGGAAAGAAGCTAACACATACCACACCCACACTTTCGTCCCTATATTTAAGAAACTAGTTAAACTCACTATTAGCAGTAAAAATTAAAAGCTTACGATTGTAAGTGAGATAAGAGCTTCTAAACTGTCGCAAGTCCTTAGACAGGGAACTAAAAACTGTTATAATTCTTACCTGAGAAGATTTGCCCAAAGAACACGCAACTCAAGGAACCAACAACAACTGACTTACTGACAAAAGGAGAGATTAAAAAGCTGCTTCGGTTTCTACCGTAGGATAATGTTGTAAGGATTAAACAGAAGCCCAACTTACCAAAATCTGAGGCCTTAATAATCTCACACAAAAATTAATCTTAGCAAAGTTGGGCCACGTAGGTCAATTTTTAGCATACCAATGCATATGAAGGTCCTAAAGAAAATCAAGCCTATATGCGCCAAAAATATCTAATAATTTATGATGAAAATTTATCAACCAAGAGGAGTGTAGATCGCATCGATCTATTTTTTAGACCACACCATACATGGGCGGGCAACAAAACAACTGCAAAAGGAAAGAATCGTTGACAAATAGATTAGGTTTGCCAAATCTGGATCACATTGATGTTTGACGATCCTCTAATATGGGGCTTCCGTAAAAATTATGCATTTACATAAAAATATTGTCTAATATTTGATGTATTAATAATTAAGAGACCTGGTGCAGGGTATTTAACGGTCGACCTTGCCCGACGATAACATTCTTACTTGTTTTAATTATCTGCGGTACACAGTCCGCACACGGTTCTACAGCATGCGGAAAGCAATAAATTGACGGCTACTTTTCGTGCTTGTGGAATGGAGTTCATATTTTTTGCAAGTAAGTATGGTTACCCCTTTGATCTGATGTTCCTCAAGGAGTTGCACGTGCACAAAGATTGAGTTCTGGATGTGCTTTATGGGCTGAAAATGTCATATTTGAACATGAAAATGGCGTCGCAGCCACCGTTAGTGAAGAACGCTGAAGAAACATGATAACTGATTACATGACCTCGACTTGGACGAAATGTGGCTTCAACAAAGTGAAGCAACATGTCGTGCATTTCGTGGCAACATCCATTTATTGAGAGAAAATGCCTATGTGGTCTTGCCACCAAGATCATGCAATATAACTCTACTGGACTTTTTAATCATCATCCTTCAGTGATGGGTGTAAAAAAACTTGTCTAATGACCTTAGAGATCTACGAATTGCAAATAAAACTCACGCTATCCTTTTTACGTAATAATATGTTACATTTTTCTTAATTTATTATTTTTGAAAGCAACTGGCATTGAAAGTTTTATTTCTTCCAACATGGGCTAAAAAGTTAGGGAAACAAAACAGAGAAACAGAGAAGCAAAATTTCAACCAATCTCTATGGTGTTGCATTCAAATTGGAAGGTATTCGGTGTAGTTTAGTGGACGGCTAAAAACATAACCTTCCCATGTCTAAAATACAAACTAGCTCGGCGAGTGCTCGCTAAGGCTGCTATTGCGAAATCGCTATAGCTGATCGCAATAATCACTATTCGAAAAGAAATAAATAAATGAAGAAAATGCGATTACTTTTAATGTGCCATTAATTTTGTTTAAGTAGCATTTCCACAAATTTTTTAATTGCTTACGAGTCGTGTACTCTACACTAGGTAGGCTACAATATGGCCAATTTATTCGGATAAGAAATAACCACAAGCTGACGGCTATTGGCATGGCAGGGGTAAAAGCGACAGCGACGATATGGGAGGGAGTATCTTTTCACATTATTCGATTTTAGAAGGCAGACACTCCAGGGGCACGTCGCCAGGCGACATTAGACGAAAAGATGATGAGATGGTAAAAGTCACAAAAGAAAATAATAAGAACAAGAACAAGATTCTCCAATATATCAGAAACATGTTGAGGCAAATTAAAAACAATTGCAGGACGGCTCCATAAAACAGAAAGAAATAATGGCATTGGAATCAAAGCTGATTCCTTCCGATTAAGGTCTATCCACTCAATCTTGATATAGTCTTACCCCAAGAGATATGGAGTTTGAGTATCGAGAACTACTCTAAAAATCACTTTAATCTACAGAGAACTGTCGTTAACCTTTCCATGTCATTCATTCGTATTGTTCTTCACACATGTATTTGCCTGACAAAAGACTCAACTACGCTATAAGCGAAGAAACTTGCCGATTAAGAGTGTATGTGTTTTAGAAATGATTAAAAAATCTCAAGAGTGTGGCAAAGGAAAGCGATCCCTTACTTACTATTCAATTCTTTATCTATCGTTTAAATTAGTGATAATAGTTCCTTATTACTTAATAATAGTATTACGTACGTACGTTCTTTTTTGCTAGTTTGCTAGCTTCGACCGCTGTTGTATTATCTGTGTTATTTATTTATTTTTTTTTTAAATTATTATCTTTATTATTATGTTAATTTTAACCTAAATCACATTAATTAAGATCGTTTAAGATCGATTTTTATATAAGACGTTATCTCAAATAACATATTTGGCGCCATGAGGCAAATAAGGAGATAATGGATAATAATCGCAGTTTTATTTCTTATTCCTCTTTCAAGTAACGATTAGAAATCCATAGCAAGGGCAAAGTGACCTGCGCAGCCTTTTCTTAATGTCAATCACGCGCTAGATGATCTTTATTTAAGAGCTTGAGAGTAGGAAGGCGAAAAAGTAAAAGGTACTTTTCAATATCGTGACATAACACTTCATTCATCAGCAATAGTTATTTGGCCTCGCTCTTCTTCTTCCTCACATGAAGACGCATACGGTTTTACCACTGTTTGTGTTCTCAAGTACTTTCTACACGGTTTGACAAATGAAAGGATTTGAAAAAATTATTTTCAATTCGAAGAATCCTTTAAGCGTGTGGCGTAGGGAATAAGAAGAAAAAAACAACACATTTCTCGTATATCGTAAAATTGAACTAATTTTCTTATTAAATTTATTTCATTTATTTTTCTTGCTTCGTTACTCTCTACACATATGATCCTTACCATCCTTTTTGTGCCTGTGATCTTCATTAATATCGCGTTAAACGAACAAGTAAATAAAAAAAGGCGGAAGAGTCTATTCCGAGCCCTACCTCAGCACTTTAGTTTTGGTGGAAGTCTTTTCATTTGCGAAGTTTCGCCCACTTTTAATATAGCTGCCATGCCTCGCTGTACGTGCCGGTCGATTTGTGAACTATGTAACCAAAATCCTGGACTATCACTTATAAAGCGAACGATTATATAGCCAAGACCAGGCACTTGTATTGTATCCTTTTCAATAGCGGGATAGTCATCGGACAATCGTCGCAAACGTCCGCTTCGATCCAGATCTTGTATCTAAACGTACATAGAAATAGAAATGAAACATAAATGCGAAATATATAATCAAGTAATCAATCGCATTAATTGCAGTTCCCTTACTCTTCTCAAATCGCCCAAATTGCCGATAACATCTTGGCCCACCAAGCGATAGATAACGCCATGAGAATGCAAAGACTCAGTGCTTTTTTGATAATTCGTTATAACCAATTCGACGGGCTTATAAGCGGGCACTCGTATAACATTGGTGCAAGCGCAATTGTTGATTCGACAATTGTGACCCGCAGCCGTAAACGCCGAACGATTGCAATAAACCGAGTCTTCGTAATACAGTTGATAGGCGTGCAAAAGTGAAACTCTCGGCCACTCAAATGTGATATCATCTACTTGAGAAAAGAGCTCACCATTGCTTTCCCGGCGCTCGCCGAAACTTGAATAATAAGTAATAAACTTAGTATAAGGTGGCCAGCCTAACGTCGTTAAGGAACGTAAACCCAGGGTAGCAATGTTCGTGACTTTCGCAGGGAAATCTTCTTTGTTCAGCGATGAACTCAATACCGGCGGCTTGTTAACATGAACAGCTCTATTCACTTCTCTTTCCTCTTTACTGGAAGGATCAGACTCAATTAGCTGTCGGGCAGGAAGTTGATGTTTTTTCGAACCGCGGTAATGTATCACTGCGCCTTGATATAGATTTTCTCTTTCACACTCATTGTAGCCGCGTACCCGTATCCAATAATTTCCAGAATATTGATTCGCATCTAAAATAAAATCGAATCTCTCACCCGGAAGCAAAAAGAATTTATCGGCATAAACGGGTTCAATGTCATTGCCATCGGCGCTAATCATAAGCATTTTATGATTTTCTATGGAAAATTCTAAAGGACAATCAAACACACCGCCGCTAATGACGCGCACACGATAACGTTTCCCCGATGAAATCCTTAAGCGTTCGTAACGATGACTTACGTCGTTATCTGGTAAAGTGTTGCCATGATTGCGACCTTTACCATTAATTAAAATATTCCTTGGTCTGTCATAATCGTAGTCATATATCGCCTCTTGAATGAACAAAGTGTGTTCAATAAGATCATAATCATAGAGATGGCTCTGTTTATTGGCCTGCTTTGTTTGACGTACTATGAAAGCGCCTGCAAGACCTAAAGCCGTTTGCCAACCAGAATGACTATGGTACTGCAAAGTGCCACCACGGTCTGCCTTAAAAGCGTAGCGATACGCTTCGCCCGCTTGTATGGGATATTGGGTGATGTAGGGTGCGCCGTCCATTTCTGGTGTCTGAGACATACGAAAACCATGCCAATGCATGGCGAATTCTTCAGTTAGATAGTTCACAACATCCAAGGTAATTAAATCACCTTCGCAGACTTCTATAGCTGGTCCAGGGGTCTGACGATTAATGGCCATTACTCCATTCGGTATACCATCTCCAAAAACGCAATGCTCTGCTAAGCAAGCACTCGGATCGTATAAACACTTTTGGCACTCGGCTCCAAGCCTTTGATAATTATGCACAATCAATCGGTAGTAGCAAGACATTGACTCACCCGATTGGCAAATCCTTCGACACGGATGTCTCTCGAAACTGTTAAGTTGGCCTTCATTGAAATTTAAGCCATCAGCGTTATGAATAATTTTGAGCTCGGAAAATGCGGGCGTATCCCAAAACGCTTTACTATAATTATAAAATTTTTTTGCTCCGATTAATTCGCTATATTTGTCAGTTATTCTTTCATCATTTACTATCTTTCCCAGCACTTCTGCCAAAAGAAGGGAAAGCGACACAATTATTGTAATTAATTTTTCACGTTTCAGATCTTTGACTGTCCCGCTTGTGTTTACAGCAAATAATACCATTGTCTCAAGCGTTTTAGTTTCAACTGAAAAGAATTTTTGATATTTACCTTTAAATAGATCTCTGGTACTTTGCTTCTTCTATTTACTTTCTTTTGTGATTTTATGCTTAATGTGAAATGATATTTCGTTCGTTGAAACTCCAAACACGTACGCGTTCCACAATACCAGTTAAGCATTTATAATAAGTCTCTTCAGGCAAACATACTCATTGTCACTGAGGCGATTGCATATCTTCAACTTGCGGCATTAAGTGCGATAAGCGAACATTCTATTCCCTTTGGAAGAAATCCATTCTCATGTCGTTAAACATTTTCTTTTATATAATATTTTTTTTTTTTAAATAAAAAAATTAAAAACATTTTAAATACAATTAATTTACTAAAACAAACTAAACTGACGCGGTTTCGATCGACATATTTTTGCCATTATCCATGCCATCACTGCAAAGCTTCTGCGATTTCTAAGCGAAAAAGTGAACTTTTTTTAAAGACAGCTCCACGCCATTAAGTGAATTCAGCGGCGAGCGAAACCAATGGTACTTCCAGATTAGATCGTGGATGCGGCCAAGGTCTCTCAATTTATCCCAAATCATTAAAAATTTGTGTATGATCTGGAATAGTCATGAAGGAAGGCGACACCTTTTCCATGGGTCAAATCTGCCCAGTACAGTAATCAACCATCTGGTCAGTTTAAAGCAACGCATAATGCACGATTCCCCCCTAATTCCAACAAACACATATCATCACTTTAGATGGGCTCAATCCAGGCCCATCGTTGCCATCGTTTACGTAACTGCATCCAGCTTGGATCGCTTATCGGTGCCTATGATCTGCTTTTAACATTGCCCGTTATCGCGAACTCTTCGAAAACAGTCCAGCATGACCACCTATTCGTCTGTCCATCTGCCCGTTTAATTTTCTTATTTAAAGGACCTTTAAATGTTCTTTCAATTTGAAGCAAACTTAATTAATATAAAAATTTGGACACAGACCTTTGTAAACGTACATTCGGTCGTGACTGAATCCCCATCATCCTCGTCACTATTAACCTAAAATACATTAAAAAAAAGGAGAGAAACTAAATTTCCTTTCTCCATAACAATGAGTAGGCGCGGCTAATTTTTGCTACTTCTAGAATAAAATTGAATATGTAGATGGGGTAAATGTGTTTACGGTGTTCGTTGCATTGGCATGTAGGCATTGTAGGCGTGTCTTTTGAGCCATTTTCAATTTCTTTTGGAAATTTGAAAACGACATCTTCGTAGAGAGAGCCACACAGTTGGACAGGCGGACAGACGGAGAGCCGCGTGTGCTTAAATCGAATCAGAATTTATAGAGTAAATACACTTTGCCGAACCTCTGAAGCTTCTGGGGATTGCAGACGTTTTGACAAAATGCACATACCCCTCATTCTTCGGTGATGAGTATAATAAGCAAACAAATAATCTGTTGTGTTCAGTTGGACTAAGCTCACCGGAAATTTGTAATAATACTTTATTTATTTAAAAAAACAAAGCGAAAATGACTACACTTCCAGGATATTGGAATCGCTGTAGAGGAATAAAGTCAGAAAAACAAATTTTTAATTTTCGTTTACATGCTTTGTTTTTCATACGCATTTCGAAGAATGTTTCTCTTGTTTTTTTGTGTTGGTTAACGCGTCATTGTAATAACATATTAATAATTATATGGTAATTAAAATTTATAATGAAAATTTTCACACATGAAGTAACTTCAGACCTGGATTACGAGTTTGTGCAAAATGACACAAAAACATCTAAACAGATAAAAGCAATTAAAGAATGGAAATTACGTCCAGTTACGAACTTTGAATACCCAACAGGTTGCAATGTATTTTTGATTTTAATTTACTTTTCTCCCCAAACGATATTTGCATTAATGTCATTAATATCGGGCAGATCTATCATTACTTTATAAATATGTGTTTTTGTCATGAGGGCATTTTCAGTAGCAATACCATAGCTCAATACAAGCGTTAAGCGGGAGGCATTTGCAAATAAAAGTTTTCAATAGTGGACAAAATAAATTTCGGCTTGTCCCCCAAAACCCACTGGCGCTTATCGGAACCGGCATATACGATGGCAGATATTCACGTTGTTAGCTGCCATTAATATTATTTCTATATAAACTTATATAAGGAAGCGAAGGCCGCTTATTATTATCTGCAAAGGCAGCGCTTTCGATTTTCTAAAACTACGAAGCCGAACAATGACAAAATGAAAAGTGTTCAGTGATGGGAGAACGTATTGCTTGACTTTTATTAGCTACGCAAGTATAATTAATTTTATTACGATGACTTTTCCCATAGGCGAAAGACAGACTTGGCTAAGTCAACTTAGATTTGTTCGGTTAAAAATCATTCAACATTCGAAGACGCCATAATATCTGAGGAATAATATTTTCTCCTATAGACGCATCTAGTCATCATCCTCTGTATATATGTACCCGATTGTCTCTTCATAAAGTTCGTGACTTCGTTTCGTGGAGGCGTGTACTAGTAACGTGTAAACTGTCGCAACATGCAAAAATCCTCAGGACGGTACCGTCGTTATTCAAAATAAACATTTTATGTAGTAAATGCAAGAGATGGTTGGCGAAACCCGAGAAGAATCCTTAGCATCTACAAACACCTAATTTATAGAGTTGTTTTTGAAAACAATATCTTCCCAGGCTTGATACGAAAGTTAGTGTGCTCTCTTGATATCTGCATGCAATAGTTATTTCAATAATATTATTATGTTATGCTTAGGTGTATATTTAATAAAAAGAATTGTTTTAGTCCAAAAAACCTTAAACATCAATGAATGCGCAGCTGTGTAGCAAAAAAATAAATAAATAAAAAACAAGTAAGGAAATTATGTTTGGTTGCGACCGAATCTTCTATTCCCATCACCATTACCATTAACCTGAAAAAAAAAAACAAAAAAGAGAAAAAATTAAATTTTTATACTGTAGAGAATTGGGTGAGCGCCACTGATTTCTTCTATTATCAAAATAAAATTGAAAAGTTATATGGTGCATGTGTTGTACTTTACGAGCAACAACTAAAAGAAAGAGAAAGCAGGGGAGGGTGTTTATAGATTTTGTTGCATAGGCGTGTGACCAATGAAGCGCGTCCTTTGGCCGACTTGGATCATTTTCAAAATCTTTTGCAAATTTGAAGCGCGATTTTTGTATTTTTGCGAACGGGAGAATGCTACAAATTTGGGCTCACGAAAAGCTTAGATGGACTCCGAATTTGAAATTTGTCAAGAATTTATACAGATTTTGGAAAACAGACAGACACGCGTAAATCGCTTCTCGGTGTTGCAAACGTTTTGACGCAGTGAATACATCCCTCATCCTTCGATAATTGATACAAAACTGAAAATTTATCAATGAAATAATGGCATGCAATGCAATGCACATAAAGGTAATATCAAATTCAATATATTAAATAAAACTAATGATCATTAGAACATTTATTCTATCAACATTTGCCCGACTAATAAGTACAAATGCAGCTTTGCATTCTCCCAGCAATTAGTCCAAGCGTTCAGCATAGCACACGGAAACATAAAGTGAATTTTTTCATATACCTGTCGATACAATATTCAAAAGTTGATTAACATTTAGTTTACTTTTAGGTTTTACGCTCGTCAGTCAACAAACTCTTCTTTTTTTTTTATTTTTCATTATTCTATTTGAACTGAACAAAATGATGTTGAACTCTGTGCAGTGTGCAACGCGAACATTTGCATTTGTATTTCTTATAGTAATGACAATTTTGTTAAATGTAAACGAATGCGTTAGTTCTCAAGTCTCATCGGATAATGCCGAAAAAGTACATTTGATTTCCGATAATAATAAAGTTAAACGTCTGACGGTACCTTTAAATGGAAACATGTATATGTGGACGCAACAGCATCCCAATTACTACGACATTCCATACGTACGTACGCCGTTGGATTATTTTTCGAATTACAGAAGTTATTTGTTTACAGGTTGGCCTTACTATCCCCACCAACAGCGGGTAAGACAGATAATACAAACGTAATCTAACAAAATCTTTTCCTTTCATTTGATCGAAACGCTTTGCTATTCTATGATTGAAAAATGCATCTCAAGAATTGTGGGAACTGGCCTATAGCAGTCGACTCTTTGAGATGATGTAAGACTTTCTTTACGAATGACATGTTCATAAACACGTAACGTAACGTGACTGACGACTTCAAAAAAATTTCAGCCAAACATATATAGTCAGAGAGATCTAACAGAACATTGGTTAAAATCAAGAAAAGCGAAAATTCACACCAGTGGATATAAGAAAATCGTCTTCTTGCTGAATGGCCACAGACCTCAAAAGCAAATAACATTTTTCTTAGCCATCATCGTTCCTGCAAGTATAAAGGAATAGTTTGTGATGTTTCAAAAAACAAAGAAAACAGACGGATTTTCCGTAATTACTGATCTATCAGTCGTCAATTGATCGATTGAAACCTTTTTGGCTTGCAGCCTTTCGAAGGCCCTTTACAACTTTTACAACCTTTGGATCAAATACTAACCATAATATCTTCAAACTTTCAAAGTTCCTCTATCAAGTTTATGTGGGAATTAACCAAATTTATACAAAGTAAGAGCGTCTTCGCCTAAGCTGGGGTTTTTTTTTCCATTAACCCGTAATATGTCAACTAAATAAATATAAATGAGAGTAGCGCTTACCGAATGTTTTAAAAACTCGAAGAGATATAAACTTTAGAGAAAACTGATCTGATAGTTTCTTTCTTTCTTTTGCTTTACCCCGCCACTCTTAAAGAGTGAAAACATTACAAATTGCTCAGAAAATCCTTTTTTTATCGACTTAGTAGAAGCTTTGAACGTTCTAGAAAATATGGCAAAGACTTTATTATGTGAAACAAATCTTTTCCTTTATATTTCGGGCTCTTCCCCAAGCGTGTTCGACTACTCCGAAAACACCATTTGTGTTAAATCAGTCCCTAAAGAGAAAGCACGGAAACGAAGCACAGATGTGATGCGGAAAACTAGTTTTACTAGGAGCCAGGCTTTACATGACTAAAAAGTTCGATTTTACAAACATAACCGTAGGGTTAGATAGCGCTCAAGGTGCACAAGGAATACAAGGTGATATCGCCATTAAGTAAAGTTCCTTAATATAAATTTTTTTATTTTTTTTCAAATTTTCCCTTACCCTCAAGCCATTAAGGGACAAACAAGTTTGGCTAATTAGCGTAGAAAATAATCATTAGTGTTATAAGGGGGTTTTAATGCTATACGAAGGCAATAAATCTTCGCTGTGCGGATAGAATCATATATAAAACTAGTTAAGCTCACTTGTCATCATCATTTCCACATGTTTTGTTTATTCTTAAGTGTATCCACGTAAATATGCTAAAGTCAAAATACATCTTTATCGTTTCAATTAATAGGTTATCCCGCGTTGGCAAGTCGGCTCAAAACTGATTGGCGAAGGTATCGAAGGCATGATTGCATTTCAACCGATACCCTATAGCAGCAGTCACGTAAGGGTGATCTTAAATGCTACTGGCTTACCGCCTGGTAGGCATGCTTTACACATACACACTTATGGGGACATGAGTGACGGTTGCGTATCCACTGGAGAACAATTCCCGAATAATTTCGTTAGTAAAATATTAGCAAAATGTTACTATTTAAACGTATGATTATATGATTCGTTTTCAGTTGGGCAATGTAAACGCGAAAGAGGATGGTAGCGTATCCGTTGCATTTATAAGCGCTTTTTTAAACTTATTCGGTTTCCATGGTATAGTGGGTCGATCGATTATCATACATGAAAAGCCGATCGATTTGAATACAATTCTAAATGCCGAAATAATCTCCTCAGCTCTACCTGATGCTTTGGCTTCGCAGAATGAAGAGAAATCAGTTGGGGCAGCTATAGCTTGCGGTATAGTTAGTGTACTACAACAACAACAACAACAACAACAACAACAAAGCGAACAAAAATAGTAGTTTAAGTAAAGCCATAGTAAATGGCGAGAAAAAATAAATTTACATTATTTTTATGCAGAATTTTATTTATGTTGTTCATTTCATATATTTATGAACTTCCATTTTGTTCACATTCTAGTGGATACCAACTTTCCTTTCTAAAGTGACCTAAGAACTTTAAAAATTTTATGCGAATGTTAACAGATGGTTTTTTTTTATTTTGAAAAGTACTTTCGAAACAGTTCCAAGCATAATAACAACGTTCATTCAGATTTATTATTATTATTATTATTATTATTATTATTATTATTATTATTATATAAATTTAGCCAGAGAATAAATTCTAAGACTAAAGTCTTAAAGCATTAGCATCTAAGGCTTTTGGCTTTATTTTTATTAATATTATTATTATTATTATTATTATTATTATTAAAAAGTCTACCACACCTGAGATTTGAGCCCGCGACCATTGGAATTGCTACTCGAGACTCTTGCCTACTCGGCCACTCAGGCGAATTCCATTATTGATACGCTAGTGCTTGCAATGCTTTTGTGCATATTAAGTTCTACATTGTGGTTCTTTCCACATATTAACTTCTACATTGTGATTCTTTCCACATAATCTGAGTTTTTCTTTTAGTAAAAAATTTCATACAGCAGGATGAAACGCTGCCACAGAACATAAACAAAATGAAAATGTTGCGGGGAGAATTTTCTGAGCTTTTGTTCATTTTTATCGCAAATGTATCGATTTTTTTTGTATTCATCGCAAAATTGTGGAGTTGCTTGGTCATAACTTATTTTTTGCTGTTATTTTTATTTTAATTACATTTTATACCAAAAATTGTTTCGTGTCAACGGATAATAGTCATAATCATTTCTAAAGGCGATGTGAGTATACATATTAAGTTTTATTTATAGAGCCGATAGCCTGTGTTGCTAGTGGTCAATGTCTTTTGTTTAGTCTAAGAATTTATTTCATTAGTCTAAAATTATAATAATAATAATAATAATAATAATAATAAGTTTTATTTAGTGTGTTCAGTTTTATGTTTACATGGGCACGCCCTCCATTGTGAACATTTTTTTAATTGCCAACACCAAAGGCTCTTTCAAATTGACACTTGAAGTTGGCAATTCTCACACATATGTATTCATATTTTTCTCTTCTCTAAACCACAGCCGGAACATTTATAAGTTAACTTTCAATCTTTCAATCTTAACTCGACGGAATGGATTCAGAATTGGATATTATAGATTCGCTGAATGCGCTTAATTATCAGGGCGAATGTTTGAAAAACGATGAATTAACAAAAGCCGTTGATATCGGCATAAGTAGTGAGAGCTTCCGTGAAGTAGTGGTATGGTTAGCAAAAGAACTGCACACGTTAAGAAAGACTGACGAAACTGTCAGCTCTGATGTAGAAGATCCAAATGAATTCTCTATGGAATTATCAGCCATGTTAAAGGAATTAAGTTGTCCTTATAAAAAATTTGTTACAGGTCCTTTATCTGATCGATTTGCAACTAATGGGGATAGATTGCAGCTTTTGGATTATTTGGTTACTGAATTGATGGCAACTAAAATGAGTTTACGTTTAAAGCCCGCAGAACAAACGTATATAATACCGAAAAGCGAAACGAACACTGCCCGAGCTCTAGAAAACCTTACAAAGGATTTGTGTTTGGGCAAGCCACCAGAAAATATAGCGCCTAAAGCATTTTTCGACAAGCTTAACTTTAAGGTAGAAGAAAGGATTAAATCGATAAAAGCCGGTATATTAAATGAACCTTTAATGAGAACAACGAAATCGTTGACTGATGCCCAATGGCAACAGTTGGAAGCTATTCATGAGGATCTAGATAAAGAGTATAATTTGCGTCGACAGGTCCTGTTAACACGTTTAGAGGTAACTATACAAAGTTTCCAGTGGTCGGACAAGATGAGAGCGCGAGAAAATGAAATTATTGAAAGATTTCAAAGTAAACTGAAAGACTTAGAAGCTTATAAATACGGAGGAGATTCTACTAATATAGTTGCACTGCTAGCTGCACGAGCGGATTTGGCCATTATAGAAAAGACAAGTTCGGCCAATGTTCGAAAAAATACCGCATCTAAAATTCAGAAACATGTTATAGGCAGTGTGCCCGATCGAGGAGGACGTGCCCACGAACACGCTCCACCACCACCCGAAATGCCATCTTGGCAACAACAAAGAGCCCCTGGCCCTGCTGGAGGTGGGGGTCGAGGTGGCCGTGGCGGTGGAGGAAGTGGTGGTGGAGGTGGAGGTGGAGGTGGCCACTGGCAACAATTCGCTTCACAGCCACAACGTCAATCGCATCAGCAACAACAAGAACAACAACAGCAGTACAACCAGCATCAACATTTCGAGCAACAACGTAATCAACATTGGGTTCAGGGAAGCGGTCGTGTGCAGGGTTCTGGATGGACGCAAGGTCAGACACAAGATTATAATAATCAAGGTAGCCAAGGTAAAAGTGTTCATACATTCTCCTTTATTTCAATTTTTATTTAAAAAATTATTTTAAAAAAAAAGGTGTTGATTATAACAACTATCAGGGAGGCAGTAATTATCGTGGTGGTTCTTATAGAGGACGGTCTAACTACAACCGTGGTGGCGGTCAACGCCGTTGAACACGCATGTCCTTCTAATCTGCAAGTCGCTGTTTGGTTCAAATTCATCAAACATATTCAGTGCAGCCTTTGTGATAACATTTCTAGACACAGATTGATCTAAAAAATACAACAATTATGTGACGCGCTGCAAAATTGTATGTTCATATGGTACGAATTACTGTAGGCTATTTACGTTACATGCTATTTTTCGTAGGTTACGTTGTATTTCTAGGAATAAATTTTTAAATTTTTGAATCTCTGAAACAATTAAAACCAATGCAAAATAAAAGTAAAGCTTAGGCCAGCGACAATACGCGTATACTATTAAATTCTTTCTTTCTAAGAAAACCCTTTATTTCACAACAAAATATATTTTAAAAAAGCAAGAGATCTACATTCGTCACAAAGCGAGTAGTGTGTACCCACCGTCACAAGAAATGCAAGAAAATTGTTAGCTATTACACTTTCTGACTCGAATTTTCAGATAACTTTGACAAATATTTTTAGGAATTTCAAGTGTGGTCACCAATTTCAGCTTATTGATCCCGGTATTTGAAAATTTTACAATTCGTTGATGAATTAATAAAAAAGATAATAAATATTTTGTAATACAGAATTCCAAGGAAAAGTAATAAGCTAAGTTTTAAAATTCGCTTTTAATTTTGCGACGCGGAGAATGGCACCAACGAACAGACGGACATAGCCAAATTAATTCCAAATTGCCCAATTGCCTCATCTAGGACAATCAATGCTAGACACACCAAAGAAAGATTTTAAGGCAAGAAACATGTCGAGATGGAATTTAAGTACTCAACAGTATATTAATATATATTTACAGTCATAGAAAACCAGGAAAATCAACATATTTAAGATCTAGTTACGTGTTCATCATTCGTTTTTGTCATAGCAAATTTAAGCGCCTCCGTTAGATTTGGAATCCTTATCATTTTTGCTCTCCTTACAAGTATCATAGAAAAACTGACTGTATTGTAGAGCGCTTTTCGACTCATCGGCATCTAGCAAATCTTTGGCTAGACTTTTATCCTCTTGGACAGCGCGTATCAAGTCTTCTAAAGAATCAAAATCCTTTTCAGGTCTTAAAAATCCAGCAATACATGTTTTAAGTAATGAACCATACAAGTCGCAGTCAAAATCATGCAATATGTGAGTTTCCTTTAAAAATAAGAGAAAAAGGAGAATTAAATTTATGTGCACAAAATCTATATTAATTTTTTTATTATATACAAAGTAAAGAAAGCGATACAACAAATCTTAAATAGAATCTGCATACCCATATATACTAGAAATGCTTTCCAAGAATCAACGCATGGAATAGACGATGAAAATTTCTGCTTGAATACAAAAGAAAGACACTCATATGAAAATATTTACTAAATCCCTAAGGTTCCTAAATAATGCCAAGTCCAATTTTGAGTTTCTCGTTTTATGGTGTAAGATGCTTGTTCTTGTTTCAAGTAAGTTTGCTTGACATATTGCAAAAAATCTATTGTCTAGGGATTTGGAAGGATATGTTTACTTTACTTCGAATTTATTCACATCCCATTCTATTTCAGAGTTATACGACTTTTGAATAAATCAATTTTTTACAGTTGGGAACTAATAATAACAACTTTAAGTGAAAAATCACGAATTGTTCTGCAGATAAAACACGACTTCTGGTCACGAATTCAAGTCAAAGCCCAGAAGCTAGGTTATTTATATGTTAACATTTACAACATTGGAACGGGTATGGCCGACTGTTGTATACTCAACAACATTTTAAATACTTCTACGCAATGCACAAACTCTTCTCACTCTATGCCAAACTAAACCAACTAAATTTTAGTATTTGATAATGGGTGGAGGTGCTTAATTTTTCCTCATTAATCGTTAGACTACAAATTACCTTGCCACATTATTTGGGATGTGAGCACTTTGGATGAACTTAAAATTGAGACAGAAAGCTAGAAGTTTCCCTATATAGTCTTCGCTCTTCCGCTCGAACAGATGCCCACAAAAGCAAAAACTCTAAGCCAAAGAAAACAAAAGTTTCATCAATTAACTGACACTTTTTATGCCTTGCTAACAGCAACACTTAAAAGTGTAAAATGAAGTTGAGACAACTTCTGCATTTTCACATACATATCAAGGATTGCAAAACCTTTTTCGGATTTATATATTCTTACCATGCTTTTTTCTTTGTTATTGTAAAATGGATTCCAACCAATACTCATGACCATTTTGTAAACTGGCCCATTATCAACATTTGCCCAACCGTAATAAATCCCCGTCTTAAAACAACACGGCAAAGACTTAACCACTTCCAAAGGATAGTTCGCTGGAAGTATAAGTAAATTAATAAAAATAATATTCAATATTAATGAAATATCTGCGTACCTGTTGGCACTCCGAGTTCGGAGGAACCACGGCGAAAACCTTCCACTATGCGGCCACTTGCATAGTACGGTAAATAGTTAAGCATATCACAAAATTGACGTTTCAATATTATAAATAAGCACTGCACAGCCCGTATTAAATAATTACAAATAGAACTTTAAAATTAATTTTAATGGCGATATTGCTTGACTGTGGTGCCGTTGTCACAAATTTATCAGCTGTGTTATTGAATGTATTTACGTTAATAGAAGAGCTAAGAGAGTTGAGAAAAAGAAACAATAAGTTTTTCACTCAATTATTTTATAGGTTGTGAAACTACCTTTTCGAATCAATTTAATGGCACAATAAATATATACATTCACTTAATATCGCGCTATGCGCTTTGCTCTGTAACTATAGATTGTCTAATGCCAGTGTCACTTTTTGTATACAAAAAAACTGATGAACCACGTATTATCAGCCACAAACTTATCTTCTCTTACTTAGTAATCGTCATAAATGACATTTCAATGTTTTATATATTTTTTTTTAATAAATGCAGAGTGTGCCAAACAGATCTGATTAGTTCTTGGACTTTTAGCTAGCTCTGAAAAACGGCGCTTTGTCTAAATATTTTATCTATGCAGACATAAAAGAGCTTTGTTTCGACGAGCGCGTTCAATATGCGGATTTGATGATGTTTATACGTTTACTATGAGCTATAGCATAGACAAAAGAACTATCCTACATTAGTTTGAAAAAGTTTGGGAATACAGTAACGGATATAATAGATCTTTGATCGATATTAGAACGAAGCATACAAATTGCTTTTGACAAATACAAATACGTGTGCACAATTGCTTTCATTGTAACATTCGTTTACAAAAAAGAGAAACATTTATAATCTTTGCGTTTCCAAAATAACAGTTTTTCGTTCACCTTCCAAATGAGTACGAATCAATAACTCTCTAAAGAAGGCAGCACCTTTACATTTACTTTAAAACACCCAATATTAAAATAATATTGAATTATCCGTTTTTGCGGTATTTTTGTTTTTTTTTTTTGTTTTTCGCATAGCTTTGTATAGATTCTTTACAACATAGACCTAAAATTATTAACAGAGAAGTTGAGATTATTGACAAACAACTCGGCAAATTGGAAAACATGAAGCATATGTGGTCTGGACTGTTATAATTTGTTATTAAAGAAATTGACATTGACGATTTTCACAAAGATTGCAAACAGATCGTTTTTTACATAAAGAAAATGAAATGGAATTATTACTTATTATTATTTATTATTATCCAAACATTAATATCATTTTTTCTTAAAGCGGCCTAAGAAAAATGCTGCCTGTCATGAGAGTACTTTAACTTGGCAACTCTAATTTTATTAACATCGTCGCAAAAAATAATTTACAGAAAATTGGTTGTTGATATATTAATTTAATTGTACACCTACCCACAAAGATTTTCGTCTTTGAACAAATAAGTACTTTATGCAATTTGGTAGAAAATACGCGTACTTCTAAAAACGGTAAAGGGTTAAGTGTTAAAAAGCAATAAAAATTATTTAACGACAATAAAAACAAAAACACCCCTTCAAGAAGTAAATATAAATAAGAAATGCCAATTGGAATTTTGTATGTGTGTACGTGTATAGAAAGAAAAGAAATAAGTTCTCAAATCAAAAAAGGTGGTAAAATAAAAAATAAATTATTTATGCTAAATTTCCATTAATGGCTTCTTTAAGAATTCAATTCATTATTTGCTCTATTTAATTAAGAATTAACGAAAATTATTGAAATAAAACGAAAACAGAAAGAGAAAAATTCTAAAAAGTCAAGCAAAAAAGGCAAGTGAAAATTTGTTTTTCTAAAGAGTTAATGTAGTAACGTGCGTGGGGGGCAAGCAAAATAACAAAAAGTTAAAATTCGTCCATTAAATATTATAAATCTTATCATAAACTATGCTATTCATCTTACATTCCTGTATGCTAAAAGTTTTGTTATTTTTTGTTATTTTCCAATTTGTCTGTTTTGAAATTTAGAGATAAATATTTGAGATAAATAGTACATTTTTGTTATTGTTAACTTATTCAAGTTGTGCGGTTCATCATTAAAAAAATTTGTTGGCGTATCTTGTAATTTCTAATTCATAAATTATTAAGTGCACATACACTTTCAATCGAAAACTGTCAAATAATAATAACAAAATTTGTCTATTGGGCGAAAAAGTCCCTAAAATGATATTGCAAACTTTTTCTATCAATAATGCAAAATTATATTCATCGTATCGTAATAAACTGCCACTTTTCACTTATGAATCGGATTTGATAATGGGGCTCGTCTTTTTTTTTATTATAACCACGTTCTTATTTATTAATCTGAATTCTTTTGACCGTCAAATGTACATCAGAACGCGTTAAGAGTATGTTTGCAAGAAGAAAATTTGAAATTTGTTTCGTCCTATAAATTTGTGGGTGTAAATAAAGTTTTTCTTTAAGCTCAATAAGATTTTTATCTACTATATACCGATTTGACTTGCATGAACGTTTGGGTATTATCGAAGTTTTGAGTACAAGCGAGTGGAATAATTTCTGGAGCTGGCTCCGCAACATTCGAATTGGAACGAAAACTTTTTCTTAATCCTATACAGGATACAAATTGAAAAAAATTGTTAATTTTAAAACTTTCATACCAATTTTAATGTTAAAATATCATTCTAAGATCAAGCAAAAATTTGTTCCAACTTTTTGACAGACGCAGCTGGCGACAATTGAAGCGAAACAGTGATTTTAGATTTTCCTTTAATTGATGGATGTTCGAGATTCTCCTAATGACAAGCGCTGCTTTCTGAACTAAACAGGTATTTTTTACAAGGGCTACAATGTATCCTTCTACAATAAGTACATTCTTTTTTTTTGTTTTATCTTTCTATTTCTATTTATTATATTTTTCATTACTTCTGTCAAGCAGAGTATGCCGTCAGTTTTGAAATTCTAGATTGCTTTAATTGTACATCTGCATTCCACACAGTTGTTACAAAATTTTTGAAGCCTAGGCTGCCGTGGTATTTTCTTTTTAAAATAAATATTTACATGCAAGACTTGGCATGGCTGCAAGGAGATCATCTTGAACAGCCTCGTTATTGCTAGTCGAAACTTTTTTTCAATTTTGATATCAAAACGTTTTAAAGCAATCTTACATGGAAAATCCTTTCTAACTTTAATATAAATTTGGTTTTAATAAAGTAAAATCAATAACCTCTCCTTATATAAGAATTATTTTGAACATATTTTATGTTGTTTTAGATTAACATGGCCACTTCACCACGCTCTGTGGACACAATATCACTTTGTTCTACCGTGTCCAGTTGTCCAGATCGTAATGGATTTTATGGAGGTTTTCAACGTACAGATAAGCCCAAAGAGCCCTTGTCGAAAGCACAAATTATAGCTCGAGAAAAAAAATGGCTTTATATGATTGACAATTGGTCCTTGTATATGTCGAAGAATTACAAAAAGGTTGTATTCCTTCCTTTTATTAATTAAATTTGATTAATTAAACAGTTTACAGATACGAGACCGCTGTCGCAAAGGTATTCCAAAATCGGTGCGCCCACGTGCTTGGTTCTATTTGTCCGGTGCCTATTTATTAAAAAAGAAAAATCCAAATATTTATAAAGAGTTGCTAGAAAAGCCTGGTAATGCTCACATTATTGAGGAAATCAAAAAAGATAAGCATCGTCAATTTCCATTTCATGAGATGTTTTTGGACGAAGATAAAGTGGGACAAATTGAACTTTTTAATGTTTTAAAAGCTTATTCGATATACAATCCAAAAGTTGGTTTTTGTCAGGCCCAGGCACCAATAGCGGCTTTTTTATTAATGCATTTACCAGCCGAAGACGCCTTTTGGGTATTTGTTAGCGTGTGCGATGTGTAAGTACTTAAGCAGTTGATAAAATCAAAAAGAAAAACGACCTTATAATCCTTCAATTTTAGTTACTTGGAAGATTATTTTATCAGTGGTCTAGAGGTATTACAAAACGACGCCGGCATATTAGAAGGTCTTCTTAAAAAAACCTGCCCGCCCGTGTACAGACATCTTCAAAAGCACAAAGTTGAGCCTTTATTATACATGACTGATTGGTTTTTGTGTGCCATGACACGCACTCTGCCATGGGAAACTCTACTGCGGGTATGGGATTGTTTCTTGGCAGAGGGTATAAGAGTTATATTTAAGGTTGCGTTGGTTATATTGGGAGCTACTTTAAATCGCCACAAAGTACGCAAACAGTGCAACGGGTTGTGTGAAACACTGGAAGTCTTACGTAATCCGCCGGAGCATGTACTTGATGAGGATTTCATTATAAATAATATGCAACGTTTAAATTTACGTGTGGAAGACTTTCAAATAGAACACACCCGCCAAAAAGCTCGACGCGCCAAACAAAAAGCACAAGAGGCAACAGCTGCACAAAACAATTCGAACACAAATACCTTTAGCAGATCCCGAGGATCTAGTCCCACAAATGGCAGCAACAGTGGCAACATAACAGTTGTTAATGTTAATGTGGGTGATGGAGCTGATCTAGAGACAACTGCTCCCATTTCCATTAAAAATGGTAGCTCCAACAGCGGTCATCGTCCATAATAACAAATTTTTAGTGAATAACAAAACAAACGCAGAGCGTTTTTTTTTTTCTTGTAATAACTTAAATGATAAAGAAAAGAAACGATAAGTATTTATAAAAGTTGTAAACGATTAACACACAACCTTTCTCCTCCTAGTTATTTTAACTCCTTCAGACCTAAAATCTACAAATTTAACAGAAATGTTTTGTATATAAGTATAGAATAAACTGTTTTAACTGCTTTTTTTTTTTTCTTCTTTCTATTCATCTTCGAAAAACACAATATGTAACGTTTAAATTTGTGTGTATATTTTAAAGGTCAATTATCTATGTATACAACCTAACGACTCCTTTTTGCTATAGGAATATTTCTTTTTCGCTCATTCCATGGAAACAATACAAGTAATCCTTAATTTCCCACATTGTAAGGAAGAAAGCTCAGTTCTTTAAAATTCTTAGATATGCGTACAAACCAGGAAAATTTCGAATTGCTTAAATGCCCGTTTGGAGCGTCTACTATGTTTAGCTTGGATACCAAGCAATAAGGCAAATATAATTTTATTAAGCATCTTTATTTTTCCCTTTGAAAGGCAAAATTTTCTTTATTTATTTTTACTATTTAATTATTTTGTGCAATCCATTTGTTTCGAAAATAAAGCGAAGTAAATTTGAAAACTAACGACTTAAAATTGTTTTTTCCTTTTTCGACAACTGCATTAAAATCGATTATTGACTTCAATTGCTCTGAAGGCGCGGTTCAGGTGAACTTTCGGGCGCAAAATAATGCGTTTTCTAAAGGGAGAAATCTTTGAGATCTTTCTTTTAGTTTGATGTAATTCCTTTTATCTTATTATTTGTCTTATTTTTTCTCACTTCATCAAAAAAGAACCGGTGCACGCATTACAAATGTGCAAAATCCAAACGCAGGTTAAGTCAAATTACTCTTAAACATATATCTGAACAATATTTATTTTTTCTTTTTAATCAAAGGAGCATGTATATAATTTTAATCACATATGATATCGTTAAGAAAAAAAAACTTTTAAGGTTAACTGTAAATAGTGCAATAAAACAAGAAAAACTGAATTTATTTTTGTTTTTTAGGAATGAAGAGGACGAAGACAATACTTAAAGTATAA
The DNA here is from genome assembly GCA_000688715.1 of Glossina pallidipes. Classification (NCBI taxonomy): domain Eukaryota; kingdom Metazoa; phylum Arthropoda; class Insecta; order Diptera; family Glossinidae; genus Glossina; species Glossina pallidipes. Next base: position 1,052,698 of record KK499822.1, read on the forward strand.
TAGTAATTGCAGTTGAAGATATAGATATGTTGGCATACTAGTTGACTAGCGAATTCATGTATTAAAGGAATTCAAGATCAACGATTGTTTGCTTCTTGTGGTATTTGACTTTTAATGAATGTTCCTTCTCCTTCAACTGCCTAACCAACTTGCCCGATACGTCCAAAACAAACATTTACAAATACAGGCATTTATTCGATCAAATATCCCGCATTTCTTCCAATCAATTGCTCTCTATCCCATCATAGCGGTTAATGCTCATTATAGGTACAATGTATAAGTGCCGCCCGCAGAACCTGAAGAATATCTGTCCCTGCTTTGTCAAAAATAAGCAATAACGGCTTCCTGTAGAATTGAAGTGCACATTTTTATCTTTTCGGTTAAAAGGTATAAAAAATATTGACGTATGCATGCACTCTGTCAGCATTCCGGGTTCTTTTAAATTGAAAAAATCTAGAGTCTAACTTCGCACTTTAGATCTTATAAATTGATTTTCTGTTTAAAAATATATCCTATAACGTACATAGCACATTAGCACACATGTAGCAACTACATATTTGTTTGAAGTTTCAGTTTTCTAAAAGAAAGAAAGCATGTCACCTTATTGAAGGGAAAAATACTATTTGGTACGCTTTAAGCGATGTCTGAAGAGATGCAAGAAGAGAAGAGATGCGTAACAATACCTTTGCGAATCTTTGCCTATAAATAAACAAATATTGGAAGAATAAAAGAGCATGGTTTGCAAATTATATTTACATATATTTCTCTTCAATTTCTAATCAATAAACGCTTGACCGTGACAAATGCTTCACAATCACAAATATGAAACTCATTTTCTGTTTTCGAAAAATTTAGTAATCACTTGTAATTTTGATTAGAATGCTTAACGTGTAACGAAGTTACGAAGGTTGACAAGGTTTACGTGCCTAGCAAGTTTTATATTATTGTAGCAGGTAAAACAAGGAAGTGAAGGCGTCATCTCCCCCCAAATGTCGCATACATATCCTCCTTGGTTTACTCGTCGTTGTTTTCTTTAGCCAAGTCGGAAAAGAAGTCTGACGCATTAGTGAATTTAGACGATGGCAAATTGTGATGCTTCTCTTTGTATGCGTTATGTTTCTCGTTGTATTTAATATCACCAAAATCTTCGAAATATTTAACATTCCAGAAACGAACGTCATTATTGTGCGAAGAAGAGGCAATTAATTCGCCATTATTACTGATATCCAGTGATTCTATTGGCATTGTATGCTGACCAACAATTCCTAAATTACGAAATGGCGCCACATGGACAGCTCTTATAATGCCCTCTTCGCCTGCCACACAGGCGATCCGATCGGTAATCGGTATCATTTCACTCATAGATGCCTTCACTCCCGGAAATTTGTCGCTATGATAACCAAATTGCCCCCAATTGAATGTGTACAAATTACCCTTGGAAGAACCAACTACGAGCTTGGAGTCCCCCCTATAAATTCCCATGCAAGTTAATTCCTCCTCATAGGGTTCAGATTGTACATATAATTTACGCGCGGCAATATTGATGGTCGATAAATAACCACCGCCACTGGTTGCAAAGAGTAATTTTCCTACATCGTTCGTTAATAATTGGGTTATGTAATCTTCTACTTCTTTAAGACCAAAAATTTCATTTTTCATGCGTAAATCCCAAAGCTTAACAGTGCCTGCATCATCGCCGGTAGCAAAAACATTGGCATCAATGACGTGTAATTTGTTTATAGCGTCCTCGTGAGCATTTTCGTAAAATTTCTTCAATTTCTCGGTTTCTACATCGGTTACCTTCAAGAAAAAGCAGAAAATTACTTTGAAGAAAAGCAAAAAACTCTTGTTCCTGTTCAAAAGTTATGGCTTTTCGTGAGATTTATCAAACCCTTGGAACAAACTGTTCAACAATAAGAAATAAAAGGATAAGTGTAATAAAATTTACCATTATAGATTTGTCTTTGGAGCAGGTAAGTAAGTAACAGCCGTCCTCTGTAAATTGGACATCGCGGCAAGCCTGAATTAAATAGAAAAGTTTTAATAAAATACACAATACAAATTATTAAATCGCTTTGAAACCTTGGCGTGAACTTCAATAGTGCGCAGCAGTGTATTCTTTTGATTTGAATACTCGTACAAACAAACATCCCCGGAAATTGTAGCCACAGCGATAATATCACGCTCAGGGTGAAAACAAATGTCGGTAACAAAATCTTCCAACTTGATTTCAGGCGGCGAGGAACGCGGTTTTTTTATAGCCGCTATAATAGCTCTGACTGTCTCATCGTCTTCATCTTCCTCTTTCAATTCAAATACTGAACTTTTAATACTCTTTGTAATATCAGCAACATTATCAACACCATCTTTTCTTCCACCACCACAGCTTTCTGTGCCACCTCCGTCATCACTTGTTTCAGTTTGAATATTTTTATTCAATGTCGATGGTCTCGGTCTGACTAAAGGCTTATTCGCATTGTCCCTTTCGTCGTTGCTTAACGTTTCATCTGTATTTTCGCCCATTTCATCAAATTCTGAACTGTCCTCACTATCGTCATCTAATTGGAAGTCCGCATCTCTATTATCGACATCATCTTCCGAATCACTAGCTTGCATATACCTCGCGTCGTTATCTAACAAATCTTCATCATTTTCCATTTCTTCGACTTCTTCTACCAGCTCGTCGTCGATGAACTCGTCGGAACGATCGTCTGGATTCTTGAAATTCTGATGCCTGTTGCGAAAATATTTGATTTTTATATAAACACACATGCTGAATAATCTACTTACAAACGCATACTTTTCGAGAAGCTTGTTCTATCTTTATATCGTTTGGTACACGTGAGAAATTCTTGTAGTTTAATTGAACAAAACACTTCACCTTCTTATTATTTTCACTGTATTATATCTTTTCCATCCAAAAGCCACGCTTTTCTGCTAAAAAAATAAGAAACACACACAAGGCAAAAAAAAAAGAAAATGCTTCTTCTTGTCTATTAAATCTGTTATACATACATAGATGATTGACAACACATTCAAGATTGTCTCCGCCCGTTTAACAGAAAACGACGGGTTTAGCAAAAAATGGCCAAACATGCATTGTAACTGCTACACGTTTAACACTCCAAAATTTCCAAAAAAAAAAGAAAAAAAAAGAAAGAAAAAGAAGTCCGCGACTTAATGAACTTAATACGTTGAACGTTAAAAATACAATAATAAATTTTCTTCTCCCCTATACCGACATTAAATTGTAAAATTCAAAGTTTACTAGGTTGATTCATTATAAGTTTCGTCGCATGTACATAAGCTCAAAGTGGTTTTGGTGTTTTATACGTATATTAATAATAAATATATTTTCGCATTAATCGTTTTCTACAACGGGTGTGATGTAGAACTGGGCGTAGACTTCCGCTTGATTTTCATCTTGCATCATAAAATGCATTTCTAATAAGCCGCTCGAATCCGTTTTGATAGCTACCTTGCTGGCTGCTAACATAGCTCTCTGAGTGGCGCGCATCAACGAGATTTTATATCTGGCTGTAGTAAGGTTTTTACAATTAAAGAGTATCATCATTTCGCTTGTTTTGGCCACTTCAATGCTACATTCGGATTGCATAACTCCCAATGTTTCCACTTTGAAATACGGCTTACGTGGTGACAATGTTATCTGCAATTCTTCAGCTGATTTATCCAAGTCGTGAAATATGTTTGCCATTTCGCGTCCTTTTATAAAAACGGTATTCAAGATGCTATCCGCATCTAAACAGAAGTCCATCGTCTCATCATAGTGTGTAGTTTTAATGGAGCATTCTGTTCTGATGTTATCCTCATCATGTGGTTCCAATATTATCACCAAGGGATCATCATCTTTGTAAAACATTTTCATGCTGCAATCAATGCCGGCAAATATACTCAAGCACTCAATTAAGACGTTCATGTTGATAGTAAAGTGCACTAAGCCATTCACATGATAATCGCTGAAACATGCCGGCGTAATAAATAAATTAGCTTGTATACACTTGCCCTGTTCCACAGTACAGCGTAAACCATCTTCATTAATATGGAATATTCCATGATCCCCAAAACCTATGGAGCGTATCCCTGCTGCAAAAGTTTTTATATTCTCTAAGCAACCGACAAACCGATAATTAATATATTCCAAGCCAAGGGTCATTTTATGTGAAAGATTATCTCCGCTTCCCTGTGGTGGTGGTGATGAAAATCCTTTCAGTAAATTATCGAATTTATGAGGTTGCACCTCTTTGAACTGTATGCAGTTAATGCAATTATCCAACAAAAAAGCTAAACGCAAAGCTAGAACATGCTCGCAAGTGTAAGCTTCTCCCAATTTCAGCACTTTTGTTTGAAAAGATTTGCAAAAGCAATAGTTAACGTCGGGAAGCAAATGTAGCGACTTTTTCTTTCTTTTCTTTTTAGTATAGCAGTCTTCTCTAATTTCGGCTAAAGAAAGTGACTTTCCTGCATTACTAAAATATACGGTAATAGCGTGGTTATCTATAAACTGGCGCGCAAAAGCAACTAGTCGTGAACCCAAAGCTGAATTTAATTTCGCGTAAAAATCAGCTGAAATCATACCATTTGTTAAATTATGTCTTCATATCATTCAATTAAAAAGTACCTAAATCATCGATTGATAAACTTCCTTTGAATTGCTCAAAAATCTCTTGCAATAAGAAAGGCAAACGCGTTGCACTTTGCATTTTGCTTTCTTTTTCGTTTGTTTACATCCACTGTACAGCTGCCAGATTCTTGAAAAATTTCTTTCTCCGTTTCGAGTAGTGTTTATGCCGTGACAAGTTCGTACTTTACTAAATCTGGGCACTAATAATGTATCTCTTGATTAACTCATTCTCATTTGGAAGGCGTATATTCGCTGGAGTTGATTCTGTAATTGATATTTAAATTTCTTCTTCTGGACGTTTACGTTGTCATGCATATTCGCTACATTTGTTATAATCGGCCAATCACCCCCGTTATATGATACACGATTGGGATTAAATGCTCGCGTTCCAAGCACATAAAAGAAAATCGTTATCAGTTTCTTACACAAAACATTCCACGAGGAAGTTGAGAGCACTAATTATGTGTCTTTTAGTTAATAAGATCTCATTTGAAACGCGTACCTTCAGAAACATTTAGTTGATATTTTCCTATTTTTCTTTTTTTTGTCCGCCTGAGTGGCCTTGTAGGCAAGAGTCTCGACTAGTCGAGATGGTCGTGGGTTCAAATCTCAAGTGCGGTACAGTTTTTCATAATTATAATAATAATAATAATATTAATAAAAAAATAAAGTCGAAAGCCTTAGACGCTAGTGCTTTAAGACTTTAGTCTTAGAATTTATTATATGTAATAATAATAATAATAATAATAATAATAATAATGATAATAATAATAATATTTTTCTTTTCTTTTTTTTGTAAATTAGACTTATTTTAAAGGCACTACAGTTTCTTTCTTAGCGGCATTCATTCGTGACTATTAATTGGTTTTTTTTATTGGTTTTTGTTGATAACGTCGCCATTATATTACTTCGAATTATTTGCTATCACTTCAGAGTATGTTAATTTTCCCATTTTATTTTAATGTATATATTATATATATATTTTTTTGAAAATAGACCAATTTTAAGTTTCTTGATTTTTTTGGCGTAAGATGCTTGTTCTTATTTTTTTTGGTGTAAGATGTTTAGGGACTTGACGGTCTGCTCTTTTTTTTCTCTTCTCTTCTTTTCTCTGTCAGCTGATTTTGTTTTCAAATTTTTATTAATTCTGGAGCAAGACTGTTGTTGGTTTGTATTTTTGGAGATTTTTTATCGATTATTGAGTTACTGTTATGGATTTGGGTGAAAGTCTTGAAGATGAGCAGAAATTTGTTATTTATAAATACGACGACTTATTTAGTGAAAGTTTTCCTTTAATGAAAGAAATACGCCGCTTGGGAAAACTAACTGATGTGACATTAAAGGTGAACTATACGAATGTTATAAAATATTTGAATATTGTCTACACGTGTACAATTCTTATTAGGTCGAAGATCAGACATTTTCAGCTCACCGGATAGTGTTAGCATCCACCATTCCTTACTTTTACGCGATGTTTACAAACAACATGGCTGAAAGTCGTATTAAGGAGATTACTATGAAAGAGATTGAACCTAGTGCTTTGGAAAGTTTGATAAACTTTTCGTACAGTGGCCAAGTCCGCATCGATAATCAAAATGTCCAAAGTTTGATGGTCGGTGCTTCGTTTCTTCAATTGCTTAAGGTCCGTAACGCTTGTGCCGACTTTCTCATTTCACGTTTCCATCCTCACAACGTTTTGGGAATAAGAATGTTTGGAAATACGATGAGCTGTACACATCTCATACAAGCCGCCGAAAAGTATATCGATCAAAATTTTACAAAAGTTTCGCAATCGGACGAATTTCTAGCACTAGATTTCGATGAGCTAATTGATTTAATTAAACGTGACGAACTTAACGTAATCTCGGAAGAAGTTATATTCGAAGCCTGTATGAAATGGGTAAAGTATGGCGAAGAAAAACGCGCATCCATGTTCCCACAAGTGCTGGCTCAAGTACGTTTGCCGTTGTTATCACCTCAGTTTTTGGCAGATCGAGTGGCCCGGGAAGAACTTATAAGATCTTCGCATCAGTGTCGAGATTTATTGGATGAAGCTAAAGATTTTCACTTAATGCCAGAGAGAAGGGGACTCTTGCAGAGTTTTCGGTAGGTAGTATCATCATACAATAGAATTAGAGAAAATAATTTTAATTCATTTTTTTTTTTTTTTTTGCTAAGTACTACAGAAAAATTGCCATTACCAACTTTCAAAAGGAAGCATACCCATTCTATTCTAAATGTCATTAGAATGAAAATATAAATTTTTCGCCCTTAGATGTATCGGCTATTGCTTATGCCTTTTTTTTAAACTCTTAGAATGTCTTCTAAAAGGTGCAAGATGCACAATACTCATTGAAAAATATGTCTCCTCCAAACTTATGCTTGGGTGATCCTTTTTGAAGAAGCTCTGGTAGCCTCAGTTTTATTCAACTGATGAATTTTAGAATTTGAATTTAAAAAACAACACCGCTTTCTTTTGAAACATTCAGCCTATTTTTAAAATGTAAAGCTTTGAATAATTTGATTTCAAGATGTTTCAATTTTCTAGAACTAGGCAGCGAGGAGAATTTATATCCGGACAAATTTACGCTGTTGGTGGTCTGGCTAGCAATGGGGAGTCGGTGAGCACAGTTGAGATTTATGATCCCCATGAAAAAAGATGGCGCATGGGCGAACAAATGTCTATGATGAGGTTAGCGTACAATTTCTACGCCCAACTAGACTTAACTTGCATGCTTTTACAGATCGCGTGTCGGTGTTGCTGTTATGGATGGAAAATTGTACGCCTTCGGAGGATTTAATGGCTCTGAAAGATTATCTACTGTAGAAGTTTATGATCCCAGAAAGAATATTTGGACACAAGGAAGTGCAATGAACTGTAAAAGAAGGTGGGTTCATATGAAAGCAGGATTTTTTCCTATTTTTCATCTAATGTATTTAGTGCTGTGGGTGTGGCCGCATTGAATGATTGTATTTACGTCTGTGGCGGTTATGACGGTGTAACAAGTTTGAACACAGTCGAGTGTTACTGCCCTAAAACTGATATATGGAAAACCGTAAGTAATTCAAATTTTCAAAAACTAGTTACTAGTTACTGTTGATCGATTGTTAGTAATGATCTAATTGTTTAGGTGGCTCCTATGGTGAAATATCGGTCAGCCGGCGGTGTTGCGGCTGTAAATGGTTACGTTTATGCATTGGGAGGACATGATGGACTGTCTATATTTGATTCCGTAGAACGTTATGATCCGCTTAATGATGTCTGGCATAAAATGAAATCTATGTTAAATCGTCGTTGCCGTTTAGGTGTGGCTGCTTTGAATGGGAAACTGTATGCTTGCGGAGGATATGATGGAAATTCATTTCTACGCTCTGTCGAAGTTTATGATCCTATCAAGAATTGTTGGTCTTTAGTGACACCAATGAATTGTAAGCGTAGTCGTGTCGCCCTTGCGGCAAATATGGGCAAATTATGGGCGATCGGTGGTTACGATGGAGAAACTAATCTCTCCACGGTAGAGGTTTATGATACAGAAACAGATGAGTGGTCATTTGTACCATCTATGTGCGCCCATAGCGGCGGAGTTGGAGCTGGAGTGATTCGTAGTGAAAAAAGTTTCCTTCCTAAAACTTAGATAAATTCCGGTTACCTCAATCCACGTTTCCACGTTTCTTTGAACACGAAATAATGTCAGTTGAAAGAAAATCGTTATAAGATCCAAATCTCTAATATCTGCTTACATTCCAAAATTTAGTTTAGGGAACTTAAAGGAAGAAGTCAATTTTGGAAACACATCAACTCTGACGTTCTTGTTAATTGAGAAAGCAAAAACTATACATACATTACGTACATATATATTGGAGCACATTTCAAATCGGAAGTTACCATGGAAATATTACGAAATTCCTTTTATTTTGAATTGTACAGCATCCAAAGAGATTAAATACATATGGACGGAAAACACTAATAACTAATTTCTAGAATATTTCTCATTGTTGTTGCTTGTTTGCTTTGTGAAAGGAATTTTTCAAAAATCTGAAAACAGTACATTGTGCGCCTGCCTACCGTTCATGCACTATCCGTAATAAGAGGAAGTTTTTAATTCTTCCGTCATTGTTGAGACTGATTTGAAGGACTCAATTTAATTTGGCTAGGAGTGGTAGGAAATAAGCGAAGATTTCTAGCCGTTTGGTTTTGGCACATTTTCGATATAAGGCTGTAAAATACTTTTGAATATGAATTCTAAAAACCGAACGTTTTGTTTTTCAATTGATTAGATGAATTGCAATAAATTAAAAAAAAAAAAAATAAAAAGTGGATTACATGTCCCTTTTCATGAAAACTAATTTTGTGATCGTTTTCATTATTTTTATACTCACACTGTAAGATGGGGGTACACTCATTTTGTTTTTCTCCATAACGTATGCAACACCCACAAGAAAGCTTCAGCAAAGTATATATATATTTTTGATCAGCGTGAAATTCAGAGCTGATTTTGCTATGTCCGTCCGTCTGTGTGGTGTGTGTTGTTGGCACTCTCCTGGCCGCAAAAATAAAGCTATCGACTTCAAATTTCGCAAAACATTGGAAAACATTGGAAGTTCTTGCACACAGGTTGGTTTTGAAATTTGGCCAAATTGGTCAGAGCAGAAGCGCGCATTGGAACGTAAACTGAAGGCAACTCGGTTTTTTCCAACAAAAATTTGTGGGTTTTTGCTTGTACTCGTCAATAAAATGAAATGAAGTTAAATTTGAAACTTTTGTGAAAATTTGAGAAATAAAGGAGATATTTTTGATTTCACAAGTAACACCTTGATATAAACACACACGTTGGAAAGTCAAGGTGTGAATACATGCAATTATCTTTCAATATATGATATGATATGTTATGCCATTCTACTTGGGGTGGAACGAATTCTTTCACCACGTGCATTCAATAAAAGAAGAAGGGAAAAGGGAATGGCGTATAAGGATTGGAGAGAATTAATGCAATTTTATTTTAGTGAACTTAATTACAAATAATCCTTTAAAATTGATTTTATAAAGCAGCTGCTTTATTTGTCCAATTTTGAATGGAATAGATTTTTTTCATTTAAAAATTCGATCAAATATAAGTACTTTGGTTTCAATTTATTGCCGTGCGTTCACCATTGCACTGCTAGATAACAATATAAAATTCCCGATTAAAACTGTTATAATTGGCATACCTTTGTTATTCTTGGTAAAATTGTTATGTCGTATCATAGCACTTCCTAAAGAATTTCTCCACTTTATGGACCAAATTGAAATCTATTAAATACAATTAAGAAGAACACATAAATTCAGAGTAAAGTTTATTTTAAGTACACAAACAAAAATCAATTTAAGGCTTTTTACATAAATTGTCGACATTTTTTCGAACCTTGCGCTGTACTAAACACGGTTTTTACACGATCCGACTTCATTCCAAATAATGTATAACGTATCGAAAATCTTTTTAGTTGCGTACAAGCAAAAAATGCTACTTGCTATCTCTCTCAAATGCAATAAAATGTATAATGACACCGACAGTTCACGTTAATCATCATCCGAAAAGGAAAATACTCCCATTGACCAAACCAATGTCCCGCTTGTTTCTACTATTACCGTGCAAGATGAGTATGTATTTGAAGTGCTTACTAAGCCGCCAAAACACAAGGTACCATTTTCTAGACAATAATTATGAAAGGAAATCACTTTCTCAAGTTATTTATAGAAAAACCAATATACCAATGTTCCATTTAAGGCCACCAGTGGTAACGGTCACCTCTCCGCTCATCGGTATCAGTGAACACCATCGTTGCTTTTTTACTAAATCTTGAGGGACGCTAATGGAATGTTTGCCAGGTTTCAACAGCCAAGTTAAAGAGCTGCCACTTAACAAATAGAGATTGAGCATAACATTTTGCTTTTTGTATAGCGTATTGATATTCCCCATAATTTGATCAAACCGTCCAGAAGTATCGTGGAATACAATTATATCTCGGAACTGTAAAAATTTTTTTGTTAAGATCAAAGTCGAAAAGCGGACTAAAACTTACGTTTTGTGCTAATAATAATGGTCTAACAAGGTCTAAAGCTTTTGTAAAGTCGGTGGCGTTCTGATCAGGTGTGTGAATAAACTTTGTAACGTCGTTACAAAAGTATGTTCTGCTCTCCTCGGATATGGAATCAAAATCTCCGGTTATAAACTCTGGTGGCCTTAAAGGCATTTCACTTTCATTGAAGCTTTTTACAAATTGGCGCCAACGATTTGTTCCTCCGTCAACGCAGCATCTAATGTTAGCTTTTTTTTTCATAAACATAAACAACACATCAATTTTTTTATTTCTACAGATGAATTAATGTTTACCGTTTTGCCACAGCTCTCTGATCACATTTTGAGGTGCACGTATTTCACGATTTAATACTAAGCAAGCATAACCGGTACCCATCGATTTAGGGCCAATTAACCGCTCCGTCTCCCATTCGTAACAGTTGCTTGAATTCCGTAGATCAAGATCGCCATGTGTTGTGAACAACCTATCCATTCTCAACCACAAAAATAGTGCTTTTTTTATCAACAGCTGTTTTCTCTGCTTAAAAGGTTTCATCCCTGTCTGAGAATTATCCAGCGGCAGAAATTATAAATTGTACACAATTTAACTTTAATAAATGATATATTCACAGTGAAGTTCGATTTGCAAAAATCGCATCTCAAAGCAAAGAGAATGAATAGCTGCAGATAAAACACTAGTTACTTTGACTCGCTGGACTAGCTAGACTCGCTGGACTAGCTAGACTCGCTGGAGAAAAGTGAGTGAGATGTAGATTAGGAAGTAAAGGAACAAACGGCATTTCAGTTAAAGATAACGAATGCAATGGAATTAAATAAACTTGAATTTCTTCTTCTGTTCAAGTGAGTGACCCAAATTCATACGCAAATTCATGAATTTGAGCAGTTGAAAAGTAAGAATCCGGAGAATATATTTAACTATCCAATAATAATATTGTAAGCTCGAAAATTTTATCGCAATAGGGATCTTTTGCTAAAATCCAATCAAAAGAAAAAGCAGACGAGATGAAAAAATCATACTTATGTACAATGCGAAACGGGACGAACACGCATTCACAACACAGCTGATGCTTTTGACAACTCAAACTGGAAACTATGGAAATTTGATGAAATTTGGATGCGTACATTTTGATTGATGACTTTCCTCAAAGTTTCTCTGCATGCAAAGATCTTTAAAAAAGATCACACCGCAATTTATTTTCAAATATTATTGCGAATTCCGTCAATATAAGTAATGACATTTCCTCTCGTAAGCTTCGGTGGTTTTAAAAGTAAGAATGGTGAAAAGCAACTTTTCGATTCAAAACTTAAGACGGTGACATCTTAACAGACTTAAGTGCCTTCAATCCATTAATTTTCGTCGCAAAATCGTCTTTGGCTGAAATGACAGCTCGAGGCAGCTCGATTGCGTTTAAGCACATACACGTGCGCACGTATAACTTTTGTTAATGAATTGTATTGTAAAATTAAGTGGAATTTTAAAAAAAAGCAATGATAGGATCGCAAAAAAAGGAATATAAACATTTTATTTCTGTCAATAAAGCTCTTTGACGCTAATGGTGGTGGGCGCAAAAGATTCGTTCGTAGCCAATTACTCTAATTAGGTATCTGCTTTATGTTCTACCGTTATTTTTTATTGGCAAAAGAACAATTTTATTATTTGTGATGAAAGTCAAAGTCTTGTTTACACATTCCGTCCGGTGAATGAATCGAGCAAAAGGCTGCTCCTAAAATGCCGAGAATATTCAAAATAGCATGCATTATAGATTGCGTGGGAGTAAGGAAGTAAATTACTTAAACTGCATTAGGTTACGTATATTAAAGTTTTCAATATAGACGATAAGCCTTTAGCCTTTAATTTATTTCTTTGGCCATTTAGCCAATGTAATGATAGTTTTGTTATTCACAGCGAGCTGATAACGCATACATAAATTATACACACAAGTACAAAAACAAAAGCGCATATATTTTTTTGTTATAAAAAAACAATTTAATTTTTATAATGAATAAAAGGGAACCATTTCGAAGATATTTTTAATTCTCGTATTTGATTTTTAGCCGCTGTGCAACTAAGATCGAAATCTAACAACCCTAGTAAGCCGTTTATTCATGTTGTAAAGGAGTTGACTCCTGGTGGAATTGCGGTTTATTAATACAAGTTCGCTTTTAATTGTTCAGTTTAAATCAAAAAAGTTCAATTAAATGGAACCATGGATACTGAAGATGATACCATAATGGATGACTTTGAAGCGGATGAGTTATATCAGCAGCAAGATTTTGAGTTTACGCGTTTATCAGATATGGTAAATTCTTTGCTAACACATTTTTTAAATAAAAAAAATTAAGTTTAATAAATACAATCAGGTCAGAAAACATTACCTTCAGTACTTGGAAAAACAATTGAATGAGAACTTTACAAACTGGCAAAAGGGACAAATGGATGATTTGGAAAATTGGCAATCCATAAAACACACGGCGGCAGTTTTAGAAGAAAAAGCTATAAAAGCTTGTATGATGTCGAAAATATATCAAAGATATATGGTGAAAATTGTAAGGTCGTGAAGAATCTACTTTTCTATCACTTCCATCTAAAAGTACGCTGTTGATTTAATTAATTTGTTTAGATAGCCAATGTCCGACAATACACACAAGAGAATCGTTTAGTAAATCAACTAGAAATGTCTTTGAGGGACCGGGAAGTGCAGGAAAATAATAAGTATCATCATAAAACTACACAAACTCAAGATAATAACGAAATTAATGAAGAGAGGACTACAAAATTAAATGAACAACAGGATAAAAAGAGTTTCGAAAAAGTGTATGAAGGTGATTGTAAGATTGACAAACATCCAATAAGTTTAGAGCAGAAAATTCAAATGTTTCAAGAACACTTATACAGAGAAAATACGATTAAAGCGGCCTCTGTTCTAAAGAAACCATTACCGCGCCCAGTATGTAGAAGGCCACGCAAACGTTTAAAAAAATGCAGACTTATGACACCTAAAGAAGAACCACTGCAGAAAGATGAGGCAAGCCCTCATCACCATCTTTCGGAGGTAGGCACAGATCCCTCATTTCCGTTGCAACCATTAGAAAGTAGTCAAAACAGCAATTTAGTGCGAGAAAACGAAGTATGCGACGTTCACGATACTGTGGCCTTGGAGCTGGCGCAATTGTTTAATGAGGAAAAGACTGAACTGGATGAAATTTTCGGTATAGACCCAAATGAAGAGCCGGATGATCCGCAGATTCGCCGCATACTTAAAGAAATTGAAAACGCTAAAATAAACGATAAAACAAGCGACACACCCATCCAACATAACTCGGAATGTAATCAAAATAAAAAGGATACAGCACATCCCTCTCTCTCCTCTACTGCTACAGCAAATTCCGCCAAGTTAACTCCTCCTCCGCCGCAATACGACACAACTGCACACAAATCAAGTAAGAATTCCGCTAACTGCGTAGATCTCACTAAGAGTGAATGGCCTTGTGAATTATATATGCAACGCAGGAAATTAAGTGAATCTTTATCCCGATTGGTAGATGAGGATTTCCGTTGGGTTGACATTATGAAGTGGAAATTTGCCGAACTGTTCGGTGAAGATAGTGATGACGAGTTTGCTGCTTGCAGTCCCAGTATTGAATTAGATGATGTGCTCATAAACAGTTGCGTGCGTCGCATATCGCCATGGATGGTCAAACATCTTATGAAGCCGATGAAAGATGGTTTAATTGGTAATCGATTCTTGTTTAAAAAATTAGCCAAACAGTTGGCCCGTAAAATAATAATGGAGAATCAGTATCCAGGTATTTGGTTTATTCCTTATAGTGTTTAACCAGCAATAATTTAAAATTTTAATTTAGATGAACCTTTTATTAGACGCTGCGTCGAAAATTTCTTTTGCCTGCATCAGGCTGTGATGTCGCTGGATGACATAGTTGATATAGATAATGTATCCCTAGGGTGTTAAGTCAGCTTAACTTGTTTGCAAATTTTAATGTAAAATTTTAGGCAATTGTACAAACTAAAAGCCAGTAGAGTAAACCCTTTTTCCTAACAAATAATAAAAGAGTATTTAGTGAACTTACCATGTTTACTTCTTTGCTCAAGCCTACATACATATGTTGACACAACAGTTCATTTTTATGCATGTATTTTACTTAAACCGCATTTAAAGAAAGAAAAAAGTTTCGTGTTATATAACCCAAGAGAACGGGAAGAAGAAGAACAGGAACTACGTGAAAAACCGAGCGAATAATAAAAAGAATATTGCTGTTGTTCACGAATACAATGATTTTTTATCCTTTTCTTTCATTTTTCTTTTTATAATTTATATAAATTTTTTAAATAGTTTTTTCTTCATATTTTATTTTTAAATAAACGAATATTATGTCGCAACTGCTGCTGTGCATACACATCCCTTAACATTATAATCCTGATTATCAATTATGATCCATTTCGACAAAGAAAAATCAAACAGACGAACTTTTTGCAGGTGGCGCGCCTTGAGTTCCATTTTTTTTTTTTTTGCAAACAAATACGTCCTTGATTGATTGACTGATTAACATAAATACAATCCATGTGCATACATATCCATAGATACTGACAAAGAATAATGCCCTCATCGTTGCTGCCGCGATAGTATCTACACTTGTTGATGATGAAAGGCGACGTTTTACGTACACATGTATTTAATAATCTTGTTTAATATTTTGTTTGCTGCTGATGAAAAGTTACTGTAGTGGTCTTTATTTTTACGGCTACTGATGCTCTTAATTATGCTGCGTTTGATTACAATGTTGTTCTCGCTGTTGTAGTTGCAATTACTTTTTTTATTGTTAGTATTACTATACTTTTTGTTGTTGTTGTTGCTGTATTTATTACGGTTGTGTTGTTTGTGTGGTTGTAAATTGGCGGGACAATGAGGATGATAACACTACCTAGTATCTGGTATTTGATTTGTGTTTGCTGCCGATATTGCTTGTGTCGCCGTAGGGGCAGCTGCACTTTGTTTATATTTCTGTGTAGACTGTTGCCCTGGCTGTTGCGGCTGCGAGCTGGTGGCGCCCCCAGCTGAAGCAGGGGGTCGTCCACGCCGTTCAATACCTTTATCTGCCGCGCCAATATTGCCGCCTGTTGCAGATTTGCCAGCTCCGGCGCTAACGGCTTTCTTTTTGCTAGTGTTAAATGATGCTTGTGTCTGTTTATACTCTTCAACAAAATCTTCAGGCGAGGTTTGTTGTTGTTGATGAACTTGTTGGCGTCCACCTACTCCTCCGGTACTGTTTGCGGTTTGTGCAGATGCATCTGCGGCATTATTATTCATCATCGATTCTCGCACATCATTTTCAGAATTACTATTGTTTGCATTATTAGTGTTGTTTGTAGGCGAAGCCTTTTCATTATTTACATTATCACTATTGGTGGTCTCTTGCGATTCACCGCGTTCATGTTCCTGGTCTGATTCACTCTCTAACGATGAACAAGCTAAGGTTGATAGCAGCAAAGCTTGTACGAATTGAGACCTAAAAATTGAATTGAAATGATGCATATTTGAACTTTGTTTATTATAAACTTACCGATCGGCGCGTTCTCTACCAATTTCAGCTAGTTCGGCATCACTTAAAATCGGTTGCATAAGTTTCGTGAGCAAGAATTGCGATTGCGCCCCCTCAACAACATTACCGGGACCGTTAATTGCTGGCCCACCAGCGACGTTGTTTGTACCGGATCCGCCACTAACCATGCCAAACGAGAAACCACCATTGTTGGTGCAAAGACTGCTACTACCAGGCTGCAGAGTATTCATACCAAATTTTTTTGGAAATGAAAAGGATATCTATATTGCAACATTACTTCTCTGGTGTTAAGTGCGTTTGCATTCAAATTTGATTGTTGTGATTGCTGTTGCCCAGATACCGACCACTCATTGGTACGACAGGAACCGCTGCTACCGCCTCCATTTGCACTACCAGATCCCGGGGCACCGCTTATTACTTCGGCCATAGTGGCGTTCGAATTCGATGAAGAGACCATTTGATGAGCACGTCGTGGCAAACGCTCCAATTGTTGGCGTGTGGCCTGCAATATAAGTAAAAGAGAAGTATTTAGTATTTAGTTCGAAAGAAAAACCACCAAAAATATATATAATTGCCGTCACTTGTTGGCGTTCCATTTGAATTTGCATTTGCAATTGTTGTAATTGAGAAGTTGGAGGGCCACCGCGTCTTACACCCGACAGCTGTGACAGGAGCTCTGCAATTGGGTCCACCGATTCTCGCCCAGACGGAGACAATGCTGAGAGACCGCTTGATGAGCTAAAGTGCATATTCGATCGGCGTGCACGTGGCACTCCGCCTATCGTACGTCCAGGAATACGACGCACTCCACCCCCGTGTCGAATAGCTGAGGGTTCATCGTGCACAGGGAGTTAAGTTAGAAACCATTTGAAAAAAATTTTTCAACCAATAAATCTTAATAGTACATCAAATCTTTAAAAAAAAAAAAGTGCAGACTTCAAACATGAGATCAACTAACACACTACAACGAAAAGTTCACAGTCCATTACGAGTTTTCTTCATAAACAATGAGCAATTTTGCTAAATTTTCAAAATTCTTGTATAAATTCTTCTATTCTGTATAATAATGCAGATAAGAAAATAAAACGAAACAGAGATAGTTTTAAGATTTCGGAATTATATATAAATCCGTTCCAAAGCTAATGTAAATCCTAACGGCGGGAATAAAAAAGCGTTTAAAAAGGATATTAGAAATGAAATCAATTCACGTGGGCCGGTACGATGTTCCAGTGATAGGTGACCAGCAAAATCATCTGTGACTAGATTCGGTTCTCCGCCTGGTAATCCAGCGCATACGGGGCATACCACTTCTAAACTGGTCTCCGTATGTTCAGCAGATACGTGTTCTAGTAAAGTAGCATCACTAAAACCCATTTTCTTACAGTATGGACAGGTAAAGCTTTGTGGTTGCTCGGAATTGAGCATTTCACCACCAAAAAAGAGCTCAATATCGGAGCGCGTTAGTATGCATTGCATAGGGTGATCGACCAGATGGCGTGTTGATGTGACGCCTTCCTCATAGCAATCGGCACATAGATCATAATCGTAGCATATTAAACATTTATAGCGACGTCCATTAAAGTTAGACTTGAGACAAGAATCGCAACTGACTCCTAAAAACAAAAGTAAGGATACAAGCCAACTTAAAATATTTATTAAAATATTGCCTAATTTTGCTTACCTTCATGGCGGCTCATTATTTATATTCTTGAAAATTTGTTCTAGTAACCACCACCTCCGCGTGCTCCCGCTTTGATTACAAACACTTGTCTAAGAAAACGTCCGCAGCACCTGTTGTTGTTGGTCTTTGGATTTTATTTTTTTATACGTTTAAATTAAACAATTTTTTTTTATATTACAATTTTATTTTTGGAAATTAAGAAATTCTTATAAAGTATTTCAATGAGTGTTGTTAATAAGTAACTCAAAATTATTTAACTTTTTAGCAAATTTCCTTTGTAACAATTTTAACTGCAAATAAAAAAAAATTAAATAAATATAAAACAGAAAGTTCGCTAAAATTAATTTGGTTTTAAGCAATATTAAACTTTTTTTAATGTTGAAAATATTTTTTCTCTACTAGTATCAATCAGGGACATTTGGGATCTATTATGTTTGTGATAACCACATTTATAAAAAAATAGGAAAGTGTTACTTTTCATCCCTTATGACTTTTCATAATATATTTTATTTTCTCAATCTTATTTTACCGTTTCATAAATCACATTGTACTTTTTGTTTCCATTAGAAATGGCCACATACCATAAAAAAATACATACACACACAATCGTGAATAACAAACTTTCTTACACAAAAGGCCGTTTTCCCGTTTTTCCCTTAATTTTCTCGCTGAATTAGTACTTGAAATTGACAAGCTCTACATTTAAAAAAAAAAGTAAATAATTTATGTAGTCTGTTTACAGTAATACATATAAAAGTTTAACAAATAGACTCTTCTTTTGAAATGTGGCTAAAAGAAGATATTTCCTGTTGTTACACTCTTTTTCAATTTTTCCACTTTTAAATTTGTTTCTAAATATCCGAATAAGAATTCATGGCTTTTTGGTTATAATAACAGAAGATTAAGATTTCTCGAGGAAAAAAAGAGAGGCACGCGAGGACAGGCAAGTACAAAAAAAACTACGAACGATGAAAATTTTTACGGACAAATGAATATGCGCTGCCTTTGTTTTCACCAGAATGAGAATGACTTTTATTTTCCACTTATTATTGCCATTCGAAGAATGCAGTGTAATTTTATTTGTTTCTTTTGATTAAATACAACGATATTTTTAACTTTTTCTTTCTCTGCAAAAAACTAATATATTTCTTTTTCCTATTCGTGAATGACGTTCGTTCGATGTGCTGTAGACAGCAGACGAAGATAGTTCGTTTCAAGTGTTGTAAAATGATACAAAATAATTTTTTCTCCTCAGAACTTTTTTCTGTAAGTGCATAGGTTCTCTCCTACAACTATTTCAGGAAAATATATTTTTTGAATAGCCTCTATATATATGTTTATAACTTTCTGAAAACTTGTAATTTTTAAATAATTCTATCGACATTCCAATTACAACTCTGCTCACATCTTTTTAATAACCCTTTTGCAACCTATCACTGGTTAATATCTGCGAAGTTGCAATAAGAAAAAAAAAAGATAGAGGAGAAAAATATCACTTAGGAATATTTTAAACAAATAAATTAATTGACGTACGCCGTACATATTCCAAGATGTGAAATTACTTTTCTTCGCTTTTAATGCGCTTAAATTGTGGACATATGAATACGAGCGATTTTTAATCGTAAGCTACGCGAGGGTAAATTTAATAGCTTCTCATATCGTAATCGCACAAACACTATTAAATAACAATTTTCTGGTTTTTTTTTTGCTAATTTCTTATATTCAAATGTTTTTAGAATGCCACTGTCCCGATATTCGAAAATATGTACAATTTGCCCACTTATTTTATTTGCTGTTTTTTATGCTCAATGCGCGTAATGCGACTAACGTTTTCCCTTATTTTCTTCTCTACCCCATTTTCATTTCGATTAACATGCCGAATGAAAAGTTCACTCTCTTCTTCTACCGAATATTGTTACATGCAATGTAATGCACATAATCATATACATATTTTCTTTTTAATTTCTCATTTTTACATTTGTAATTACTACATACTTTTATATACTCTTAACAACTCGAAATTGTGTATGCTTTATAGTTTCTTTCTTCAGTAAGAATTATGTGTAGGAAATTATAGATTAACAAAAAATTTGAAGTAAAGTCAAACAATTTATTTTTTTAGTTCGAAACGAAGTTTCTTAGTTTCAAAGTTGCGAAAGTTGAAAAATTTGGCTTATTGTAGATATGATTGCCACAAATGCGGCAAAAAGTATTTTCTTTTGGGAAACATTAATCTGGCTGCACTTTCTCGTTTAACAGAGAAGCGTAAACAGATTTCTCGTTTAACAGAGAAGCTTAATGAATAAAGCCCTCAAAAATTCACAATATGTGTATGGATGTGTGAGAATAGTTTGCGTTTTTGTGAATAACAGTGCTGTTAAAAAAAACACTATTTTTGCATATGAATATTGTTGTTGTAAAGCTGGTACCGAATCGACATCTAAGCCGAAAATCGAAATTACTTTTATTTTTTTTTCTTACTTTAATACTCGCATTAATTTATTCACTTAAAATAACATAAATATCTTGCAAAAGGCAAAAAAATGAAAAATTGCGAAAATGTGTCGATGATTGGATCGCTGTGGAATGCAACATAGAAACCGTATAAAACCTTATTAAGCAGTTGTTGCAGTTTCCCAAAATATATTTAGAAGTGTATACAAACATTTGAAAATCGAATGTTAAAAGGTTGTACCGGACTGACCCCCTCAACTCCTCAACATATTCTCAATGTCATATCTGGCGAGTGGCTCGTTTCCGAAAGAGCTATTTTTTGCACTGCCAAGGAGTTAATTAAAGTCAAGATGATGAATCCTTTCTTTTTTTAGAAAGTTATGTCTCTCAGTGATACTGTTTCTTGCAGCTACATTTTTTGCTACCAAAAACTTCGTCATATTTTTGATAAGAAAGGTTCAATTCCTCTCGGGAATTTTATTACCAGCAAGGGTAGACTCTTCATGAACATTCTCGATTCGATCTCTACCTCAAAACAAAATGCCAATTTCTTTTGTATGAGGATGTTCTGCCAGGAAAAGCTCCATCTTTATTACAACAACAGCTACGATATATATGCTACCGACGGTTCCGTCGGACATAATCTATCTGGCTTCTCGGTTGTGAAACATCTATCTAAAACAGTACATCGAGTCAAACTGCCGGAGAAATATTCCTCGACCTTTATTGAGTTGTTCACCATCAGACATGCGATTAAGGTTGGTCTGATGGTATCAAAAGGTTTGTTATTTTTTCTGATAGTAAGTCAGCTCTATTCCCTTTAAATAAAAGAAATGAAGAAAAGTATGAATCAATATGTGTCACTATGTTTGGGTACCTAGCCACTGCGGCTTTTTTAAAATTTAAAAGCCGACATTCATGCGGGGAGTGCTCGTGCTAATGGGACAATTTTGTCCATCAAATACACTCCCAATGAAGCAATTCGGGCAAATCGCAACCACATCCTTCAACAGCTAAACGACGAATTTAAAGAGATCATGCGCGTTAAATCCAATCGCCTTTTCTACAAATTGAAGCCCACTTTTCAATTGAAACCCTTTTCTGTGGCTTCTTTTAATTCATGGGAAATCAAAATTCTTCATAGACCCATGGATGGTCGCACTTATGATAAAGTTTATTTAAAAATGATTCGCGCTATACCATGTGATGTTTGTGAAGTTTGCAATGTTGTCGAGTCTGCTGAGCACCTATCTATCTATGTCATAGGCTTGATGACATTAGAGGTTCTTTTAGCCTTTTCAAGTTATATGTCGGTCTCCTGGATCTCTTTGCAGCAAAAAATGTACGTCATCTTGGGGAACTAACTTGCTTTATTAGAAAAACGAATTTATGGCTTTAGAATTTTTTTCTTTTTTCTCTTTTTTATCGTTCAATCATTTTCTATGACTATAGCACTCCTTTTTCGTTTTTGGCCAAAGTTTGCAACACTGTTTGAGTTTGAACACTCAACCAGCAGAATTACACATCCACGCACTATATCCGCTCCAGTTATTGCGGCAGCTCTTTTCTTTGTCGCGTTTTATATATATTTCTGACCAAAATTAAGACAGTTTATTATCTGGACGTATTTATTGGCTTAGCACATCTCCACTCAACAACCTAAAAAAAAAAAGAGCGTCAAATTTACTTTGCTGTACATTTCTTATCGAGATCCAAAATAAATGCCGAGAATAATAAAATTGTACGCTAATGTAAGAAGAGAGTATTAAGTGAATTGGAAAATCTTAAAATTAAGTTGAAGAAAATCAGCGAAGAACTGAAGAACAATTGTTATTAAGCTCAATTTACATTTCAAACTTAGGTTTGCCGGCACGCATTGATATAAGTAGTGAATGGAATTTTTTCATTTATTACATTTATTATCTGCTTTTACCTTTTATGCAGTTAATCAGTTTGGCAAGGGAGGTATTTGAGGCGTTTGCATGTGTATAGATGATATATAGGGATTGGAAACGAAACAAAAGCAGGCGATAGGAACAGTGGAGACGCATAAAAAGTGAGCAAGAAGCCTGCAATTATCTTAAAAGAGTTTACAGTGATCTCCTAAGTGGAAACCAATGCGGTCTTGTTCATATTTGTGATTTAAAATTGTTTGTCTTTTCGTTTACTCTATGCGATCGTCAGTTCGTATACCTAGCTTACTTGCTGCGTAAAATTCTCTGATAGAAAAAAGTTATGTGCGGTCGCACCTGTTTGTAAGTTTCTATCTATTACACTTGCTCCATATTTCTTTCAATTGTTGCATTTTTCGATATTATTCAACGTAATTTAGGACTTTAGAACCAAATGAAATATTAAAAGCCTGCAGGTATAAAACGAGTAAATTTCAAAAATCCCCAATCAATCAAGATGACAATAAAAGCGAAGATCTCAATGATCGAAAGGAATGTTGTGGCCATATTAAGGGACAGTATATTGAACCCGAGTGGCGATCAGAATTCAATTGTGGGCGCAAGTACGTGCCTTCTTTTAATATAGCACCCAACGATGTTACTCCTGTGTTAATTTCTCGTGACCATTTCTGCGATGACGGCGATTCAAAAGCTGAAAGCAGCCACCGTCGTTTGCTAATACCAATGCTATGGGGTCTTATTCCATTCTGGCATAAAGGTGATTATAGCAAACACAAGTTGACCACAAATAATTGCCGTTTGGAACGCATGCTGGAATCCAAACTTTATAATAACGCATTTAAAAGAGGCCATCGTTGTGTTGTACTTTGTGAAGGTTTTTATGAATGGCAAACAAAATCCCCGGAGCGAGCAGTTTACCTGTTTTATATGCCGCAGAAAGAAAAAGCAATAATACATGATCGGAATACTTGGGAACCAGAAGACATTAATCTCTTGAAAATGGCTGGAGTATTTGACGTTTGGCAAGATGAACAAGGTGATAAAATCTATAGTTATAGCATAATAACATACGAGTCTAACGAAATCATGTCATGGTTGCATCATCGTATGCCTGCTGTATTGGAGACTGAACAACAGATAACGGTAAAACAAATCTATCCATTATTACGTATTACATATATGGAAATGAATAAAAGAAGAAAATTCTGCTTACCTCCTTGCTGTTGTCACAGTTATCACAGTCGCATGCATACATATATTATTATTTATTACATAAAAAATATACTAAGAGAATTTAGTTTAGGTTAGCTAGTGAGAGCTGTAAGGAGGTGACGATATTTTCTTGTTTTATCCGCCTTAATAAGTTGTCATTTCTTCATTAGGATTGGTTAGATTTTAAAAATATCTCGAATGAAGAAGCTTTAGCCGCCTTACGCCAACCAGTGAGTGCGCTTGAAAAACACCGGGTAGCCAATTTAGTTAATAACGCCCGCAATAAGAGTAATTTATGCAACAAGCCCATTGAGTTGATACAATCTGAGAAGACAACTATGAACAAACTAATGTCAACTTGGCTAAATTTGCGAACGCCCTCAGCTTCCTCTAAGGCATGCAAAGATAATAAAGACGATGCTAAAAACCATAACCTTCTAAGCACCACTGACGACAATGAGTCTGAGCCTGAAAATCGAAATGCAAAACGGAGACGATTTGTGTAACATGGGCGGGCAGTGAAAACTTATTACATCTAAAAATCCTGTACACCGAGGTGATGTTATCGAATTTCTTATAAAACCTGTTCTCTGGACAGAAATGATATTCAAGAACACTAGAACATTCCGTTTAATTAAAACAATAATTCTTATAGAATGCAAATGACGACCGGGAGGAGTCTTTCGATTATGTACCATTGCCATAAATTCATTGTATTATAGTTCAGAAATTTTTTTAATATCATCATGGAGTCTTCTCTCTTCTCTGTTCGTTGACTTCGTTTATTGTGTGGTAGCACTCATTCTAAAGTGCACATTCCATTTCATTTATATCGCAGTTCACATAACTTTCTGCTGAGATCGTTCTAACAGTCAGTTGCTTAAATAAACAAACTTCCTAATCTCTAAAATGGCTGTGTTGCACTCTTTTAACGAAATGTTCTTACGGAATCTAATGAAGGAGAAAGTGAACGTCCGCGTAGTGTAAAATGTTAACTAGCTATCAATCCTACTGAGAAGCAAATAATGCAACACGTAACTCGAGGTAGAACAAATTTCATACTTAAGGCAAAAATTGAGACATTGAAATAATGATTCCATTCAAAAGAGATAACGTTGAATGGAATATAAGTTATTTTAAAGAGAAAAACAAATTGGTAAGGAAGTTGTCATTTTTTTTTTTTGTACTTAAATATAAAATATTTTTATTTAAATATGGTTTTGCGCGCACACAAGTGTTTTTAAATACATTGCGTCAATAAACCGTGCAATTAACGGTTAAAAGTGGTTAATAAGACTGCATATTTGGATCCCAAGGAATATATGCAGTTTTAAAAAATTAATTGATTTTTTTCATTCGCTTTTAATGGTGCTTAATATAAATTTTCCCACACTGTACCGCTTAAATGCTTCCTCTAGTTCGTAGATATAGTTCAGTGTGTAAAGATTTTCTATTCATAGTGTAGTTAGACCTTCAGAGAATACCGGGCTCGTTTTATTGTATTGGCCGTCTTACAAAAAGCGCTGTTGTTAATGTGATAAAAATCAATCGGCTACATAAGGTATTTTAGCCAAATAATCAGTGTTGGCGAAAGGCCCACCTGTTGCTGTTTTCTTTTGCTTATAGTCATACGGGCAGCTGGTAAAAATGTTGGACTTTCTTTTTATCCTTAACTTTTTCACATTTCGCTTTCATTGCCGGCACATCAATTGCGTTAAATTATTCTGGCATTTCATTGTTTTGATGTTGCTGTTATTTATCACTCCTGCGGGTCCAGCCTCGTGTGTATGAAGAAGTCTATGCTAAAGTTGATTATTCAAATTGTGTGTTAAACATATTGATATTAAGATCCTCGAATGTGCCACTTCCGCTTTGATCCAACATTTGCAACATATCGGAGAACTCCTGACCTTGGTGCGGTGGCGGCGGCGGTTGTCCGCCAGGTACGTTAGCCCCATGGGTTGCATGTATAGCATGCGGGTGAACATGGGGATGCGTTACTGGATGCGGGGCAGCGTGATTAGCGTGCCCAGATGCCTGCCAATCCCACATCCCAACAGTAGCCGCGTTTGTTGGTGTTGCTTGATATGTCGGCGCTTGTCGCGCATTTCCTGCACTTAATTGCGTATATGTTGGGCCGCTGGGAGAACGAGCCGGGCTCGTTTGATTGTACTGGTAGCCTTCAGTGACGCGTTGTTGCTGCTGAGGCTGCCGTAAGGGCCAACTAGCTGTAGCAGGCGTGGGCGAAGTATTGGCTTTTGGTATCTTAGCCATATGAGCAGTATTAGGAGAAGGTCCTCCGGTTACCGTTTCATACCCACTCAATGGTGAATGCGTTGTCTCGTAATTGTATGTCACAGGATTTTGCGCCGATGCCGGTCTTTGGACATTCTGTTGTGCTTGTTGGGAAATATGGCTGCCTGCAATCATACCATGCGAAGTGTACATGTTTGGATCTGCTGGCGCTCCCGCGGAAACAATATCGCGTCGTGCTTGCAAAGTATAATCTACACCTGGAGCCACATACACATGCTCCGGATTTTGGTCGGGATTATTGTTATCATGAGTTTGCCCAGTATGCATTGTAGCCTTATTGGAGCTGTTTGTGCAAACAATATATTCTACCTCGTCAGTATAAGGATTTAGAAACGCATATGTCTGTGTACGTAGCCAAACGAATTCACCACTTTTGGCTCGGGCTCGATACATCAACGAAAACATTTGTCCTTTTTGTTTTAATACTTGAGCAAAGCTTTCTTTCATATGACTTTGATCTTCTGGATGGAAGAAATCGTAGCATATTTTGCCCAATAAATCCGTGGGTGTATACCCCAAGACATTCAACACTCGTTGATCAACAAAGGTGAACTTCCCATTCTCATCTTGACGCGTTATAAACTCAAACTGATTATTTGCATTTGTCATATCATTGGAAGCAGTTGAAGTAACTTGCAAACGTCCTATAGCCAATAAGCACCAATGGGAACCATGCATTTCATCATCTACAGGACGATCCATGTGTACTCCGGGAAACATCTCAGTTGGTGGCCAATTTTTTATATAACCCGTGCAATGTACAACGGCGTAGTTTATACCATCCCGAGAAGGACCCAAGGAATTACGCTGTTTCAAACGATTCAAATGACCAGTTACCATTGTTTCCGGATTTACGTTGCCTACGCGCATGCGACATATAAAGCCACGTCTGGCTCCCATAGCTAATCGCGAGGAAGAGTGGTGACCTTCCTTTTTTACAGTGCCTGACTTTAAATCTAAAATACGTCCGGAATTCTGTGATTCTTGGGTTGACAACTGCTCCCTAATCTTTTCGCGATCATCTGGATGTATGTGATCATACAAACTGGTTCCATACCACTCGCTTTGAGTGTAATTTAGCACTGGCGTTACTGAATCTGAAATATAAATAACACGTCCCGAATCGCACGACACTACGAACAGAAAACCATCAGCCGCCTCCAAAATCAAATGCTTAAGTTCTTGATCGGTTAGAAAAGATGGTTTGTAGGGGCCTTCACTGCTGGTATTCCCGGTACCACGTAAAGCTTTCATGTGAGCTACCGCCATGCGAAGAATAGTTAACTTGTCGGGCTTACGGGCCAAAGCACTACATTAATTAATAAAAATTCATTTACTTAACTAAATTTAGTAAATACATCTTTCAATAAAACTCTCTTTAAATATATTTGATCATAATTCATGCAATTGTGGTTAGTAGAATCTATTTTGACCTACCTACACGTTGGCACCATATCCGATAGTTCAGTGATGTAAGCTGTCATTTTATTACGTCGCCTGCGTTCGATTTCACAGTGATTTTCACGGCTTGCATACCGTTCCTTGTCCTGTATATTTGATTCGTCCATAACCAGAATGCGAACTTATTTCAGACGTCTAGTAACAATTTCTTTCTACGCTCTTTGTATGATTAAATTTTCTTTACCACTTTCTTTTTTATTAGACATCTGACAAGGCTCCCATTGTCTTTACATTTCAAATGTAACCATATATTTTTGTCAACGCTTCACTTAAATAAATAAACGCCTTTTGGTGAATATACGTCCGTTTTACCGTTTGTGTTTATTCAAGAACTCGAGATTTATTACGTTTGCAAAATACTTCTTCTGTCTGTACCCCTTGTAATAATGTACTACAATTGCCATATTATCGAAAGCATCTAAAAGCCCTAAAAGTATGTATACAGTTTTTGGGGATTAAGTTCCAATTTTTGCGGCCAAAATTCAACTTTCTACATGACTGTGGGAATTAGCAAATCGTATGCTTTCTGCTTTTTTCTTCCGCCTAAGTAAGAGGATTTCTCCCGTATTTTCATTGCGATGTATTTTTTTACTACTCCTATGAATTTTTCTTTTGCTCTGTTTTGATCGTGAAAATTATTTTGCGACTCATGTTATTTTTTGAGTAAAATAAGTACCTATCGTAATTGTGCGCCAATTTAAATTCTTTTATATTATGTGATATAAAATTTCAGTTTATATTATAAGAAATATCTTACAAGAAACAAACGATGAAGCAATAAATTTATTCATTTTCATTTTAAAATATGTTTGTCTAGTCAAAGGGTATAAGCAATTCCTTTATTTCGTTTAACTGGACCAGTGAAGTCCATCCCTATGCTTCTTTTTTTAAACTATTTTTTTTTCTCTTTATTTCATCAATCAACAAAAAAGCTTCGTTACATTTATGTTGTATTTACGTTGAGTTCTTCATTTGTGGGTCTCAAATCATACGATTTTGTTTCCTTTTTCTAATAAAATAATATTGTAGCGCCGCTCATCGTGCTTACCTCTTGGCACTTACTTACCAAAAATCAAATAACGCGTCAAGTCAAAGTAGAAATAACAGTGAAGTGCCGCTTATATTTCCAGGGCTGCGGGAGGCTTTTAAATTATAAATTGCAGACCGTATGTATACTTCCTTATGAAGTGCAGTCTTGAGCTGTCTATCCATCTTATAAAAGCCTAGATGGCCGTTTAGTGTACATATACTTTTTATTTGATTAACTAAACTAAAGGAATAATAATAATAACTTCTAAGGACTTTTAATGAACTTCTCGTCATAGATTCGTTCTTAAAGCATGTTTTCATAATATTTAATCTTTTATTCTTTTTCAATCATTTGACTGGCACAAGCATATGTTGTCCTTAGCGTAGGATTTTGTATAGAAGAAACCTCTTGAGCTTTTTGGGAATGTTGGCCTCTAATTTCGTTAAGATGACGTGTCAGTTCATTGATTTTTGCTCGTATCTGTTCAACACGGGGAATCCGGACGTTATCGTTCCTCAAAAAAGTCGGATGGCCCTCTTAAATTTGAAGTACACCCACAATATTTCGAATTGTCATTTTCTGCTTGCTTGAGACTGCCGGATAAGAACTTCCCGTAGTCAATTAGATCTTCTTTAGAGTTATTAACACTAACTCCTTCTACGCTAAATTTTGCATTATTGCCGCCAAGCCGGTAAGCTTGACGTATCATCTAAATCGCGCATGCGAGAAGCATTATGACGCGTTATGACAAAAAGAGATGATGATTAAAGCCAGAAGAAAATACCCACAAATTTTATTAATTACAATTATTTTTATTTCCTATTTAATTATTAACAAATTGTATTTTTTTCGTACAACAGAGCTAACCTTTAAACCTTTTAAAAACTATAGTTCTTTCGTTATGCATCGGAGCAAAAACATTAAATAAGCAAAATTAAACTTTTCTATTCGGAACTTGAATCTCGATAAAGTTCGAAATATTCTACTTTGCTTATGTAAGATTTTCGACTATATCGCGCTGATTTCTTTATTTCTAAATTTCTTATGCATCGTTATTGTAAACGGAATTGTTCGCAAGCATTTCCGTATTTTACTATATTGTGTATGCAATATCAACAGTTAACTGTTTAACCATATAAGACTTTTTTAATTTTTTGTTTGTTTTTTTTTTGTTTCTTTTAAATAAATAAATTTCTCAAATGGAAAAAGAAGAAGAAAAAATGAAAAACTTAAAATTTTTCAAATTAAACATCTAAATTAATTAATTTCTCACACACATTCATTTGTGCCAATTTTCAGTTGAAAATATTCTTTTTGTTATTCTTTATTTAAATTTACTTCGCAATATGTGTAATCCCCCTGTCAATGCAATCGTTTCAATTCATTTGAATTGCCGCTAAAATGTTTTCTTTAAATAAATCAATTTTAAATACATTTTTTTTGTCAGCATATTTTCTTTCACTAAAGCAATCAATGCTAGGAATGACTATCAAAAATGGAAACAGACAAATAAGGTACAAATAAATATGCAAGTGAAATAGTTATGTTGTGAGGGTTATGTTGTGAGGGAATTCTTATCATTAGAAATGCTTGGCTTAAGACGTCTGGAAAAAGAATAAATTTCATTGAACTAATACGGAGTTGGTTTACGGCTAGATGGCTATGATGATTATCGTTTCTCGCATCTATCTATCTATATCACGATTACGATCATAATATTACATACATGATAATGGAAATGGATTCACAGTTTGTGTTACTGGCCATACTTGCGTATTGACCAAGATTTTTACACATTGCCAATATTCTCTCAAACACTTTATGCCTCTAAGTGTAATAGAACGACCTCAAGTTGGCCGAAATTGATAGAGGGATTGAGTTCATCCTATCGAAAATATTACAAAGTTTTTGAGAACGGTTACCTTCAAATTAACTCGTTAGCACTGTAAAGGAGAGCCCTTTCGGAGAAAGACCATTCACCAGAAATACCATTGAGAGCAGTGCAATGTTTTAATATTCTACTCTCTATATGTGCATGTAACGGCGAACTCGTACGGGACGATTGCATTTTGGGTTGATGACATTCGATTGCTTCCGTATCGAATTGGGCTTCCCGTTCGTTGCTTTTACAAGGGAATCATCATCGATATATATATAGTGAATATAGTGAATAATGTATATATATATATATATATATATATATATATATATATATATATATAGTAAAATAATGCAAAGAAGCAAAAAAAAAGTAAATAAAATATCGATAAAACGTTGAATAAACTGAGTTAGATAAGTCACTGTTTACTTAAATTGTCTGATACTTCTTTTCTTCATGGCTTGCTTGATATTCGTAATTTCCATATTGAACTTGGTGATCTATACTCTGTCCAAGTTGATGCTAGATTTCCTATGTTTCTATTCGCATGTCTTTCGCAGAACCTTTTTCGCCAATTTCATATCCATTTGTCTGTGTTGCGTAAGTTAGGGCACCAGCAGGTAAGAGCATCGATATTTTACCTTATTATCCCCTTAAACACGAATCCCGATAACTGTTTTGCTTTCGAGCTAAATTATAACATTCTACGTTCGATATCGAGCAGAGACTCATATCCGAGCGGATACCATTAACCAAATTCTTATTAATGAACGCTCAGAATTTCCCGCAAATGAACTCCTGTCTTCTTGTGCTTCCCATCGCCAATTACTTGGGTTCGAAGACGATTTTGCTCAGTACATTTGTGATTTGCTTTTGTTGAAAAAAATTCAGGTAGAAAATTTACATTTATCGATTTGTGTATGGCTAAGCAACTAAAACTAATTCAAGAAATGAGAACGTTAAAGCGCTCCTAACACTACTCAGTACGTCATTTCGATCCTTTTATCTATCTCCAAAAAAAAAAAAAAAGAAGACGTCCGCAAAGCATGAAAAGACCTTTAATTGCTTACGTGATCTAGCTTTCAAGATGCCCAAATGGTATCCCCTATTGGTCCGCTATTTTTGGCGATTTAACACAGTCGTAAGAAACAAGATAGGAACCTAAAATTTTTTGCTCAACCCAGTAAGTCGTCTGTTATCGATTTGCTGACTCACGGCAGAAGAAGAACAAGGAGAAATTTGGCATAGAGATTGATTGATTCCAAGATTTGAAAATAGAGTAGCACATCCTAAAATTTGTCGTATTTATGATGGAAAGGTGAGTAAAAGGAAGAGCTCTCCTGAAAACTTAGAACGTAGCTTTCTAATCGTATTTATCGGCTCAATCTGATGCTTTCTAAAGAAAAGTATACAAATGTCCATAAATGCATTTCGAATGGACTTCTATCACTATATACAAAATTCCATTTTCATTAATTTTTACTTTCCGTCTTATGAAACCAATTTTTAAAACCACGCCTAACATTAATAGATAATTTATCTAAAATAAAATGAAAGAAAAATTTTTTCCAAATCAATAACCAATCTATTCTTCTTCTATTTTCTTTGACTAGAATCTTTTCACAGTCGTGCGTGTTTTCTTTCTTATCACTTAAGTCTTTCAAAGCAATTTACTACTTAACGCATTTCATTTGGTCTTCCAATTTTGAAAAATCCATTGTTATTGAATCAAAATATAAAAGAATATTGGGAAGGAGGTCTCTTCAGACTACCATCCCCAATATTCACTCCAAACATGAAATGAATGACTGAAAATAGAATTTTATAGCACTCATCGAGTCTATCCATGAATTTTTCTATCAGCATCTTTGATTAATTGTTAAAAATAGCCTAGTAACAGTGTCTCGGCATACTAAATACTAAATTGATGTGAAAAGTTTGAATGGTAAGGTGCAATAATTTCATTCTCCTCACATATAACGACTCCTAAGAAAAGTAAGCCCTAAGTATGGCTTAAAATTGACCTAAAAAATTAATCGCAGCGAGCTTTGCCTACGCAGTTCTACTTATATATTTTGAGCTGTCCCCGCAGGGGAAGCATGTTTTCCGTGGGAACAAGGCATACTTTTTGGTATTTTATCACGACAGCAAAAAGACGATATAAGGTATTTATTAAATGCAGTTCTCGCCTGTTGTACGGTTTGTACTTGCCTTGTCACGTGAATGATCGAAGCAATTTTCACTTTGCGGTAAAGTTTTAAACCAAAGTCGTTCCCGCGTTTTTTGACGAACCCCACGCATTTTTTGAACTTTATCTGTGGTCGCCAGGTAAGACTTTCTATATTTGTTATGTTTCAGTTCTTTATTTTCATTTTTACGAATGAGAGAACATATAACGACAAAATATTGGCGAAACCGGTATATATATATATATGTATTCATGGGGGTCTTTGGCTGCGTAATCATGGGGAAGAAAAAATTAATTTGCGCACGTCCCTCAGTAACGAGTATACTGAGTTAAAAAACTAGATGGAAATGAAAAATTTAAAAATAAATTTCAATCATTGATTGTTGAAAGGACGAAATTTTACGTTCCCTTTTTTTTTTTTTTTAAATATCATTTTTCTTTAAGCTTTAGATACTCTTTGCACTTGCATGCATGAAAAGAGAAATGAAAATAAATTATATATATGTATATATATAAATATACATATATGTGTATACATATATGTACTTTTGAAAAATTTTTTGTGAAAACGAAAGTTGTCGATTTGTTGTCAGTTTGTTGGCTATAAATTCCGTACATCTTATCATGCAACAGCTTTACTCTGCTCATAATAATAATAATTTGTATACAATTAGTGTTTTATTATCGTATAGGCATCTATTGTATTGCATTTTAATATATGCTAATCATGTATATATAAAATTTATAACTTTTTCCTTTATAATTTTCTTTAACAAAACTTTTCGTTACAATCTATTCATATTTTCATCGTTTGATTCAATATATTTTTACTGAAATTTATAATATATTTGTTGTTGTGGCTTTTGTTTGCTGTCTTTTTTGTTGGTTTCGTTTTTTGTTTTGTTTTGTTTTTTTTTTTTTTTTTGTAGATAATGAGAATAGTTTTTTTAAGGCATGTTTTTGAATATTTCTTTCGCCCCTTATTATCGTCAAAATATTACATATGCAAGTATGAACAACATTCTTCTTTTTATAATATATAAAACTTTATGGACATTTTGTGTTTATTTATTAAATTTTTTTTTTTTATCAATTCAAAGAAATTTCAGTATTGTGGTAGAAATATTTGATAAGAGATCTGTTTCGTAGTAAATTAATTAACGGAATCTACAAACACCACAGCTTTCATTTCAATAAGTGTTGAATGGTAGTTCAATAAATGTCAACATAATTAAATTTCTTATTAATTTTTTGCGCTCTTCGTAGCTTCTTCTTCTTCTTCAATAATCATCTAATCCAATGTAAAACAGTTAATGCTCCATAAGGGCGGCTGAAAATTTCAAAATAAATTCAAAACAATTAAAAATATTATTCTCGCCTTGATGAAAATTATGCTCGTCAAATGAATACAACATACGGAACTTTTTCGCTCTTCACTACTATACGGACAACATAAGATACTTCAGTTTAGTGAATGGCAAAAATTGACAGTCAATTTATTAAAAAAATTAATTACGATGTCCGATATCTGATCTGACATACACTTCATAAAAATAGGCATAATACTTAATAATGATATGCTAATAATGTGTAGACAGAAAAAAATAATTGGCTTCCAAATAGAAAAGTTGTACAGTGAAAACGAATGCGATCGCATTTAGGTCCGTCCGTCAATGTGGTAAAAAGAAATTTATCTGAGAATATATATGCTCTGACTAAAAACTCGAAGAGAGAAAAATGACAACAAATAGATAATCAAATCAAGGCTTACGTGAAGGGGTACGGCATGTTGTATTTTCGTTAGGAGTAAAATTTAAAAAATCCCATATCAAAATAGTGTCATCGTGTGAGCTGCTAACAATTTGAAATTCATCGAACTGCAAACGAAAAACACGGCCGGTATGCTCCTAGAAAAGAGACAATTCAATCAATCAACATTTCATAACTGATAAGCGGCGTAAACTTACCACCAATGTATTCAGACATAAGGAATTGGACTGTGCTCGCGGATCTAGAGCGGCAACTAAATCCCAAACTTTGATTTTACCGTCATAGGCGCCACTAACGATGCGTTTCGAGTCGAAGCGTATACAGCGCACTAATTCCTCATGACCCTCTAGTACGCGTAAACAAGCACCGCATTCAATATCCCAGAGCCTGAAAAAGAGAAATTCTTTCAACATTAAAGAAAAACAAATGAGCCAATAGTACTAATAGATCGGATGTGGCCAACTAAAGGCCAAAGTGGTCTAGCAAGCGAAACACCAAAACAGTAAGAAAAGATGAATTGATTGAAAAGAGAATTGACTATTGCATGGCGTATATAGCCTTTGTTGCTTTTCCAAATTCCAGGTAAAGGTGCTTACAGCACAAGTCAAATGCTCCTAGGAGCATAACGCAAAACAATAACAATTTCAACTTAACTTATCAGGAATCAATATTGACAAAAAGCTCCACAATAGCATCACCTGTTCATAGTTTTCTTTTAAAAATCTGGACTTTCCCTTTGAAATGCATAGGTTTTTGTTAAAATGCATTTAACCGACCTTCTATCGCATAAAACAAAGAACATCGTAGTCCGCTCTTTAATGTTGGAATTGAAGCGAATGAAAGATTTGCAACATAACCACTTGGAAAAATTCTACAGTGCCTGCTTGGAGCCAACGGAAAGCTTCATTTTGACCGAATACTGCCCAAAGGGTTCTCTGCAAGGTGGTCTACAAAATGAGCAATTCCAGCTTGATAGGATGTTTAAACTATCGCTAAAGCATGATATTGTCAGAGGCACGCAATTTCTACATAGTTTTGATATTAAATCCATGGAAATCTAAAATCATCAAATTGTGTGGTCGATTCCACATTTGCATTGAAAATCTGTGATTTCGATTTGCATACAATGCGAACGCGACGAAAGGAAGATCAATGCAACGATATCAAGAATTGCAACAATCATAATATTGGAGTAGTTAGTAAAATTTCTTTAAAAAAAAAAGTGCTATTTTTTGGTTTAAAAATTTTAGAAATCTTTGAAGAGATCTTAAAATATTGAAAGATATGTGTTTCTAAACCGTACACAGACTTTTTTTTTTAAATCCGCTAAAAATATCAAAAACGATAATGGACACCTTGTGGATAAAAATTTTTTTTCGGTGAAGTAAAAGAGAAAACAGATTAGAAACAAATGTTTGCTAGGATTCAAGAAATTTATCAAAATAACAAAGTTTCCATCACCCGTAAACACATGAACCCGCGCAAAAGCTTATATATATATATATAAGGGGACTATTCATTCACCCGTAGGGTAATGGTAAAATGTGTGTGCGAGTTTTAATTTATGAATGTCTGTCTACCTTATAGAATTGTCTGAACTTCCACTGACCACCAAACGGTCGCGATATTGTAGACAGGCAATACCACGTTTGTGGCCATTGAGAGTACGTACAAATTCGCAACTAGACGTTGACCAAACTTTAATTGTGCGATCACCGCTTGCTGATACTATATATTTTTCATCAAAGTCGACAACATTCACGGCTGCACGATGACCAACCAAAACTCGACGCAATGTTATCTCGCTAGGTGATGTCATATCCCAGACGGCAATTGAACGATCCTTTGAGCAGGTGACCATCATACCATTGTTAAATCGCAGATGCAGTACGGCTTCGCAATGATGTATAAGCGTGTTAACCATTTCACCAGAATTAACATCCCATACACGTACAGTGGAGTCTGAAGAGCCGCTTATTATGACTTTATCATCGTATTGAAGACACAATACTGACCCAGTGTGACCAGTAAGCGTCTGAAAGATATGCAAATTAATAAAACTTGCTTTTATACCTTTCCTTAAATTTCCTATTGGGCATACTTTTACCTTCACACACTGCAAATCTGTACGATCCCACACTTTTATGGTATTATCACGTAGGCCTGATACAATTTTAACATCATCGTATTGCAGGCAGTATACACCTTTCGAATTTTCTGAACGACAATTAATGCGACGCAACATATGGCGTCCGGTTCGCCAATTATTTTCAATACTTTCGATGTCCTAATAATGAAATACAAAACTCTTCAAATTCTCGAAAAAATATAGAGTTGAATCTCTTACATTCATAATTTTGGGAAATAAGGCGCGATAAAATGAATGTGGCCGATGCGTTGTACCAGGTCTGGGTTTGAATAAATACTGTATCCAACCGCGACGTTCGGCCAAACCACGCCACAATGAATCAGTGCGCACTTTACGCTCAATTAATTTCTTCCAGAGCATTCCTTCTGAAATGACACGCAACCATTCTTTGCATACCAATTCGGCAGCTTTCAAAGAGTCGGCATCCAAATACGCGAGAATGTTTTCAGCAATGTGATCCAAGCCCTTCTCTAACAAGAAGAGAGAAAAAGGAAAATAATTACATTTTGCAAATTCTTGTTAAGCCAATAAAAACTCTACAACACTATAAGAGTAGAGGGGAAGAAATGTCCTTCAAATTTTGCATTACTGGGTGGGCAAGGCAGTATGCAATTCATAATCCATTATCAACACTCTCGTCGTCGAAGACGAGTACGAGTAACGGGGCTTTGCCAAGAAAGTGAGTAAGTATTTTACCTTAATCTGAATAATGTCCCTAATTGGCCAAGTGCAACAACGAGTATTCATTAGGAGGAGCGAGATACGCTAATTTGTTAATAGTTCGACCCATACAAGGTATAGGATCGGCATGCACCGCGGTGTGCGGCAGAAAGGTAAGCATTATAAATCTGTCGTATATATATTTAACACTTAGAATTATCCTGACGAAAATCGGCGTTCTAAAATTATGGACTATGTTTTGGGTTGCATTGCTTTAGGTGTTCTAATGGGTTACCCATTCGGTGGAATATTGTATGACTTATATGGAAAAACAACTCCATTTATCATACTTTGAACTATTTATGTGCTTAGGTAAGATCTTTCGTAACTGCTTATAGAGTTCATAGTTGTATTTCAAACTCTAGATAACATGTTCTGTATTCAGTTTGCAAAAATTTGATTCCCAGACTAAAATTGTAGAGTAATTCTTTATTAACAAACGGCCTTCAGCCTTAAATCGAACGATTTCATTCAAATATTCTCTCCTGCTCTTCTTCCTGCTACTGTTTGGATCACACCATTTATGAGGGTATCATGAACCTTTAACAGGTAAATTAAGTTTGGTGAATTAAGACCACGTTGACGTTTGGCTATCCTCCGATACGAGGGCTTTCATAAGGACTACGCATTTACATAAAAATATTGTATAATTTTTCGCTGTATTATTAACTAAGCAAAGTGGTGTAGGATATCTAATGGTAGCCCTTGTCCGACTACACATTTCTTACTTATTTTATTTGAACAAATGCAGAGAAATGCATTGGCATACGCTCATTGATTTAACTAGGATCGTCTGTCTCTGTCGGCTTTTGGAAAGCTCACCGTCACAGAAACGCGGACATAAAGAAAGTTTAATGTTGACATGGAATAAATATGATGAGTCGTAACAAATAGGGCTGACGAAGGCCGTTTAAAAAATAATATTTTATTTCGTGGATGTAATTTATAACCTAAACAAAAAAGTGGAGCGAACACATAATTTTTATTAAACGAAGAACTTTGTTCTGATGCTCCTACCAGAAATCCGACTCCTGTTCATCTAACTTGTGCACACCCTTAATGTAAACATTCCTAATTCATGATCACACATCTACCTTGAAAACGAGCGTAATTCGTAATGCTCTACAGTAGATATGAAAAGTATACCTTATAATGAATAGAAGAGATTTTACTAGAACTAAATGCAAACATTTCACAAAACTAAAACTAAAACGTTTTACTTGCGAAGATGGAGTGTGACTCACCCAAACGTCGCAGAATGATCCCAACTATTTCTAATTACAATTTTATTCATGGTTGTGCAACGTTGTGCAAAGTACTCGTGCTCAGGCCCATGTTTGTAAGTTTATTTGACATTTCATTAAGGCAAGATTGAAGCACCCGCCTGCAGAGCAAGTTGGGTTTGAAGGAAAATTTTTCATTTCAGATCAAGTTTGTTTGCAAAGTCGCAAGGCGTGGTTTGAAGAGGAGGCAGACGAGTAAACGTGTAATCAGGCATTCGGGCTTATCATGAGGTATGCCTAACTTATGAACATAGAATTTATGGAATTTAATGTACCTCCTGTAGGGAGTAAGAAGTGTCTGCTTATAGTCGCATCGTTTGTGAGATGAAATATGCTATACAGTATTGAAAGCATTGACCTTTAAGTAAATATACAAATAATTTTAATAAAGCACACACACACATGCGCGCACGCACATACACAAATCTATTCAATTTGTGTGCACATACTTAAGGAAATATAATAATTATTGTAGACTTGATTTGCAATTTGTTTCAAGTTGCATTATAAGAAATTTTTTTCCACAAAATAAAATGGCGTTAAAAAGAAATGTTTTTTTTTCAATTTGTTTTCGAACAAAAAATATACCTGTGCACAGTAGATAAACTATTAAGAGACGACATACTAGACTTATATACTTCCCCCCATTGCTCCCATGCGCTCTATTCAAGATAACTTTAGCAAAGTTTTATATAATCCTATGTATGAATGTATGAATGTATGTATGTAAGTATGTATATCAAACCAACCAACCAACCAAAATGAATATGAAGAAGTATCTGAGCGCATATTCAATATTGATGTACACGATTCTTTAAACGAATGCAAAAAAAAAGAAAAAACTCGCATTGAAACTTCCTTAAGCGATAAAATGTCGTGTTAAGTCAAGAGTAAAAATAAACGGCAAAAGCAGCAGGAACACAGACAAATCAAACTTTAACTTTTGGGCGGAAAACCAGTTATTTCGCTAACTACGACGATACACCTTCACGCATACATGCATACAAACATATATATATATATATTTATAACATAACAAGCAATAGACGATAGTGTCTCTGCCCTATGTGCCTAAGAATAGTTTAGTTTTTATTTTTATTATATAGAGCCCCCAAAAAGGTTTTGCCACAACTCCATACTCCTTTTATATAGAAGATTTCGATATTTGTTGTTTTCTTGCTTATGTTCTGGTGCTATTGTAAATTGGAAAAATGTGAAGGAAAAAAATATATTTCGCTTATATATAACAAAATACGCGAAATATGAAGACAGGAGTACGGGGATAACAAAAGTAGTGTTTGGAATATAACATTAGACTTTGTCGATAATAATGTAATTATATTAAATTTCTGCTACTCTTGTCACTGTCTCTTATACACATCTAGATGTGTATAAGGACTTTGTCGATAATAATGTAATTATATTAAATTTCTGCTACTCTTGTCATTGTTGGCATGTGCTTATTTACATAAATTCAGCGAACACTTTTAAGTGAATAGATTTCATTTATATAATTGTCAGCGGAAAACGGATGATAATTTATGTATATATACGTACCCAGATCCATGAGTGGCCGAGAAGGTAAAGGATCTCGTCTAACAACTACACCATGGTCGTGCGTTCAAATCCCAAGCACGGCAGAGTTTTCACTAAAGCTAACAGGTTTAGATGCTATTGATACTATCTCAAGATTTTTTTTTTTTACACTTGGAATCTATTTCTCTGATTACATTAATTATAATAATGATAATAATAACACATCTTTTTTTTTTAATATGAGCCATCACTCAGGGGATATTTCCTATTTGTGTGATATGGTGATAGTCAAAAAGAATTGAAGAATGGGAAAGAAATGGAGAGGTGATCGTAACCTTTAGTGGCTGATCACATGCCCTAGCTACGACCAAAGTAAACTCTACCATAGGTGAGATTTCACACCGCGCACACCGCACAACCGCGTAAATGCGATTCTTACCTACTTGGCTGCTCATGCAGATATAGAATCGATAATTTTAAAAAATGGGGTTGCATCTGAGGTTGCGAAACAAACTTGAATATTCCACAGTGATACTTTCGCAGCAGTTAAATGAACTTGAAGACGAAGTTCTCCTAGCTACAAATGCCCGCGTTCTTTTCTTCAGCATAAAGTAAGCCCCCCTTTTTTCTTCTTTTAGAGAAAGGGACAACAAATATGAATTGCAAATGCTGGCGCGGGAAACTCTTCTTATAACAAACGTGTAAGTAAACTTTTTTTCTTTTAACTTGAACAGAAACTCAGCAGACATCTCCTGTATACGCAACCCGGTGACAGTGGGAAATAAGTGAGGAAAGGAGCCCCACAACACTGATACGCTCAGTCTTTGTCGTCTTTGTCACTTCTATCTTAAAAATCAATTAAATCTACTTGTGGAAAATCGTTCCACAGTTGGATTCAAAATTTTTTATATTATTTGCGCGAAAGATAAGCTTAATGTACAGGCATATACTTACTGGGCAACAATGATATGAAATCCCTTTGCAGCATCGGTTTGAGGAAAGCATCTATGTGACCATGCTGATAATGACACATACGTGATAAAAGTTGCTCAACAAAATCCACTTGATCTGCTTCATTCCATTGTGAAAAGTATGTTAAGCAGGTTTCACGTTCAACTTGAAATGTGGGCGAGGATTCTTTCTTACGAACTGGGTCATAAAGCATAGTCGATGTGAACTAAAGTTAAATAAAGAAAAAAAAATAAAGAAACCGTTAAAATGGAAAGCGCACACATTTTCTTCACACTTCTAACAAACTCTGCTTTCTTTTGAATACGAAAGTCTATATGGGCTCTCTCCCAACGTAAATGCAATAACAATAATAATAATAATAATAATAATAAAACATTTCCAGACCATAACTAATTAACTGACAAGCTAACAAATGAGATTGTATTCACTTTGGAGGAGAACTGATATTGTTTAAAATCTATCTTTAAGAGAAACCAAAACTCAAAAAAAAAGTGTTGCTCTATACTTCTTGCAAAATGATTCTTTTTAAATATTCAAGCGCTACTTTTGATCCTTTCCAATCTAGCGTCTCTTAAATTGTTTTAATTCATTGTTACTATTGTAATTTATTTACATCAAAGGGAGGAATCGTTGGATTAAAATAAGCTGAGCGCAGACCGAGAGCATAAGACTATTGGCTCTAAAAAATAAATAAGAAAAGAATAGATGGTTAGTTTAGTCATTAAATATCTAAGATGCCCGTACGACTTTTCGCTAGAAATGAGTTTCTTTAAATTGATGGATTTGTTTGTTATTCAGCTAAAAGGGTCAATTCGGAACGCTGTTGATTTAAAGTAAGAAGAAGTGAAACTGCACTTAGTAAGCAATCTGCAGGTCGACTAACACATCAATTGGAAACTACGGGCCACTCTTTCACATCAAAATTGCAAATTCTTACGGGACGAGTGACACAAATATTTTTGCACGGTAGATGTACGTTGTTGTATGTTAAAAAATAAAAACTATTCTAAACCTACAGAAAAACATCATCTATGTAGTGTTTGTGATACATGTCGGTTTTACGTAAACGAATTGTGGAATAAAATTATACAAAAATGCTGGCTACATATAGCAAGCTCTGCCAAATACTAAACGACATGCGTGCCTAAGTGCTCGCAAATGCATATATATACACAAAAAAAAAATGGAAAACAAAAAATGCATACATATGCTTATGATGCATGTAAAGGTTCATTAGTTTAAAGTTATACATATACGTTTAGCATCGAAACATGACCTTGACACTGAAAACTTAGATCAACTTGTTGATTTAAAATAAAAGTTTATTTATTTAAATGTACTTCACACATCCCGCTAAAGAGGTAATTTCTTAAATAGTACCTGCTTAATGCGTGCAAGTATTTAGCAGAAAATTGACGGCCTAAATAGATATTGAAAGCACATATAGTTTTTAATAATTTTTCCTTAATTAGTTAGAATCAATTGGCTAATGATGAAATCGTCAATCTCTTAATTATTTACATACAGGAGATTTTAACTTCTACTCTTAAGTTTTAAGCCAATCTTGAAGTAGAAGCGTCAGCGAGTGCATTGAAGTCACTTTTATGCAAAGAACTTTTCTTAAATTAATAATTAATTATTCGTAGTAAATATCTACCGATACCACATTCGACCTTTTAAATAATTAAAGAAAACGTTTTCCGTTCACATTTGCTTTCCCTACATTGATCACATATTATATTTTAGAACATTTTCGCTAATTTTCAAACTTATATCGAAACTAACTCGGATGGCCGAAAAATTAGTGTACATCTTGGAACAATATGGCAATGCAAAATCTTCATCTATGATGTGATGTATGGTTTCAAATGAACAAACTTTCCTTTCTATTATAGAGTACACATGATCTAAAACAGGTATAACGCTTCAGGATTATGAAAAACCATATATCACCCCAGGTTTCAGGGGTAAAAAAAATCGTAAATCTCGTATTCTTGTCGGGCCATTGTTTGGGAACACAAATAATAATAATAAAAATTTAATCTTTCCCATCCTATAAAAAAAAATCGATTATTAAATCAAAATCAAATAAAATTTTATTATTGTTTGTTATTTTTATTATGAAAAAGTATGTTCATGAAATATGAGCACAATAAACCAAGTTAATATGAGAAAATGTTATGAAAAGCAATGTAAACAAAATACATCTTATTAACAGACGGCAGAAAATTTATGATCAAAATAAAAAATTTTAAAAAGCCTTCAAATTTGAACGCAAACAACTGCACTGAAATGTTTCAGGCGACACATAACGACATTCTAAATGAACTTACAGGTTGCGCGTTAGAATTGGTCTCATCCATAATTTTATCAGTCTCCATTTTCATCATTTTTG
This sequence comes from Glossina pallidipes, assembly GCA_000688715.1. Taxonomy (NCBI): domain Eukaryota; kingdom Metazoa; phylum Arthropoda; class Insecta; order Diptera; family Glossinidae; genus Glossina; species Glossina pallidipes. The sequence goes on from KK499822.1 coordinate 1,095,956, forward strand.
TATATATGTTGGTTTAATTAAAACGAATATACGTTAAACAAGGTTTGTCCTAGGTTAAAGATAATTTTTTTTTCTTAATTTCTTGAAAAAGAAAAACAAGAAAATGAACTGACCGATAAACAAAAAAAAAGACAAATTCGAAAATACAGAGTTACACTCCACGACACGCACTCACGTATTAAAGGCAATAACGAAACAGTTCGTTTTGTTGTTGTTAACGAATGAGAATGAGAGCAAAAAAGTGCAGAGATTGTAGGCAACTGTCTCATTTGCTCTTTACACAGCAGAGCTGTTGAAACTGTGCGTTCTTCTAACTGTCCTTTTTCCACTTCCAATGCTGGCCATTTGTTTAGATCTCTTTGTCCATTAATATGATTTTTCTCGTTTAATTTTTGTAAGTAGTCTTAATTTCTGTGGTTTTTTTTTTCTTTTGACAAACGCAAAGTCATTCGTGTTAAAAAAAAATGGTTAAATAAATATATATCGATTATAGGAAATTTTATTAATTTTGAAGGGAAAATTTTACACGAAAGTATAATACATTTTATAGTCACAGCACAAAATGGACAAATAAAGCCTTGAGGTTTTTTTATTATATATTTATTTTCTTGTCAAATGTGTAATGTTTCTAAATCAATTAATTTTTCCTTTTAAAATTTCTCCAACACAACCAAACACAGAAAGAAAACTATGAAACTGATGATATAAATGCAATGAGGTTGCCATATGTCCTATACCATTTGTGGGTTCAAGGTATGTTAAGTGTTAAACACAATTTTCTCAAAAACTTGTGTACTGCTAGCTCAGCTCGTTTACAGAAAATGTCCGGCTTAACAGAAAATCTTCGTATATTTCACATGCATGTTAACAAGATTAAAAGTTCTGGGTAAATGTATTATACATATGCGGAAAGGCATTCTGCTTTTTTACTTCCATAATTCTTTATTGGTGTCCTAGATAAACAACATGTTAAGAGCATCGTTCTTTTCTAAATACTTTACTAAATTTAGCTAATTTTCTAAATAATTTAATTAATCGTGACATTTTAATTTTAGTGTAGCATGGAAGGTGGAAAAATTGCAAAGAAGAATTTCGCAAACACTACATTTCAGAAATTTGCAAAGAACCCTGACCGTACGGAAGAGTTCGTAATTGAATTTACAAGGGAATTTACATTTCAATCTTGAAGTCCTAGCAGGAATGACTGAAATATTTGGTTTTACTCTAGATTCCATTCTCTCGTCTATTTATTACGTTCATAAACTAAATGAAATTTCTTTCGTTCCTAAACAATTCATCCACACAAATGTATACAAGCGACTAATGTAATCACAAATTTCATCACGAAATTCATACAGAAATAACGGGTGTAACAAGTAACGATTTTTAAAACGGAATGCAATTAAATATATAGTAATTGACTGATAATATTTTTATACCCTCCAATGGACTTTACATTGTTTTTGCATCTGATTGACTTTAACGGCACTTGTTGCTTTTTTTTATGTCAAATACTCAATTATGTTAAAATATTTACGAAGATAAGAACCAGAAAAAAACATAGGAAATCCGATAAAAAGGAAGAATTACCTAATTTGGCAGCATCTTTCTTGAGCTTTTGCCAAAACATATAACAGCGTCGTATTATGACAAAATTAATGTCTTAAGCAGACATTGCTAAAAAAGTCTTGAAGAAAAAGAGAAATTCGTTGGCAAACAGAAGCTACAGGCGAAAAAAATGATCCGATACGAAAAAAGTGAATTAAAAATACGAAAAAAATATTTTTCTCCATTCTCTCTAAATAATGTTTCTTGTCCGTGTGAATGTCTCTTTTTCGACAGGACACATAGTTCAAGCGACAAAGACTGTTCGGGCTCGACGAATTCTGTAATTTTGAGGTATATTCATATATATGTACACCCAACTGTATGTTTATATATATAAACATTATTAAATATTATTATATTATTTTTTTAAATAAAAAATTATTATACGATAAAGTGTTGGTTTTCTTTACTAAAAACAAAAAAACACATTTATAATCTGCCTAACTTCAAAGGCATATTTTAATTATGTAATACAAAAGAGATTTTCATGCCCATTATCAATTTATATTCTTAGTTGCAATTTAAATAATTTTCATAATATAATATGAACAGAATCTATCCATTTCTAAGTATAAACCGAATTTTAAGATTTCCAGTGATTATACATCACCCAAGACAGGTACTGCCTAAGGTACAATTTTTTCTTTAAGGTTTGCCAATGTCGAAACAGATTTCTCGTTTAACAGAGGAGCGTGAAAGCGTTGCCATTTTTTCCCATATAACAAAAGATTTTTTGACTATTTTTATTATTTATTACAAGTTCCAGCTTTTAATTTTGCATCTAATCATAATTCAAACAAGGTGCTAATTAGCAGTTTGTAGAACCTATTCCAATCATAATTCATGCCAGGTGTGGTAATTAGCAATTTGTAGAACCTATTTCGATTATAATTCATGCAAAAATTAGCGAGTTTTTATTTACAATTTTTCTTATTTATTGAACGCAACTCTGTGCTATCTCCATTCACCACACTGTGCTTTTTAATAGACGGTGTAAAAGAAAAAGAAGAAAAGAAAAAGAAGAAAAGAAAAACGCAGCTAACGGCTTCCTGCGTAAACATTTGCTAAGAGGTTAACCAAGTGGTTTCAATTGAAAATTACTCAGATTCAGACACCGAGTACATTCTTCAGGCGGTGACAGCGGCTCTTCGGGCAAAGGTTCATCAAGTATTACATTGACCTTATGTGAATTACTTATAAGCACGATCAAGTTAATAAACTATAATGAACAGCAAGCGTTATATTTAGATATTCTAGCTGTTCACTAAGCAGCGAATATTTATTTCAAATTTTGATCTCTTTAAACTTAAGATAGCATTGGGTGTATCCTATGCTATGTAAAATTACCAAAACGAAAATAACTTCGGCCATTCATCGTTCGCAATAAAAACGTTATACTTTTGGTAAATCTAATAAAAAGGATTTAATAAAAATACAAACACTTTTAAGCTTAATTCTAATATGTCTATAACGCAGAAACAAATCAAATAAAAGATCAACTCTATCTCAAAACTATCTCAATCAGTTCGGTCATAACGCTAGTGAGTTATGATAGTGAATTACAACGAATTTTGCTATCCTTGCTACTTGGAATGATTTCAAATCGCAATAATCCCATTGGAGAAGCAGGTCGACAATACTAGTTTGATTGCAACTAAGTTATTCCTTAAATAGGACGGTTTTCCTAAAAAAAACCTAATGTGGTATAGTGGAATGGTAGTGTCTTTACGCACTTGTAGTTCCTCAGTCAAACAAGTTCTGCTCCGTACAAATATAAAAGATTTTAATGAAAAAACGACTTCAACGCAAGGTTTGCGCAGGCACAGCACTTTATAATTTAGAGAATAGCTCAGAAAAACTGACTCAAAATAAATCCGAAAAGATATGAAGTAAAAAATTTTGAAAAATTTCAAACACCACGTTAGCAGTGATTACACCCCACTCGCAACATAAGCACGGCAGTGCGTTTAAATGTGTTTCGCTTTCATACCCTCTTTGTACACCTCATGGAAGGTAGACTTGGCAAAAGAAAAGTTTTTTAAACAGCTTTCAAAAATTTGGAAAGAAAAGGGCAACATCGTTGGCAACAACAACTACTGTACTTAATCAATGCGAACATTGAAAAAAAAACCAAAGTCAACATAGAGAATTTGATGAAAAGTTCGGAAAATTTTGAAAGAAAATCAGTTTATGAGAGCAGCAAATATCAGATTATAATGATAGTGAAAAAAGACAAGGGAAAATGTTAACAAAAACCTAAGAATTTATACGAATTTTTAGCAGATAACGGTGACGATATATTCGGTTCCAGTTTTCTACTCCCAATTCCCTTCCATTCACTTTCAGTAGCTCGCCGAGGAAAATAAGTAAAAGATTAGCGAAGACAAACAAAAAATTAACAAAAAACTAATTCGTTCGACTAAGTGATCAGGAATATATATTATAAAGACATACACATACATCGCTTGCATTATACGCTACACAATGTAAAAGTTGCAGGCTTAAAAAGTAAAAGTACATTTGCTTTTGACGATATATGAGGGCAAAATGATTCCTAGTGATGATTTTCCGCAATATTTCGTCTTTGTTTATCTTTGCTCTGTATATCTAAGAGTTGTAAAAATTTAAAAGATTTTCCTATATATGGTAGGAAATAGCAGTTTTCGCTGCAAGATATTTGCATGAGAAAATTCAGTTCGCGAAACCTGAAAGGTCGTTGAATCTAATCCTTCCTGACGATAAATACTTGACATCATCAAGATTAATCTCTGCCAACGCTTTAAAGTTGTGCAACTCGCTACCATTCCACATGAATATGCTTGTTAACCCTCGTACATTTATAATGCATGATCAATTTTATGTTGCCCCATACTGTGGTTATGCTTACATTTCTATATTTACTGTTGTTGATGATTGCGATGAAAGAGACTTTAGTTGGCACGCAAATTACATTATATATATCTAAAGGAGTACTTGGAAGCGACACCAAGAAAATCGACTTCAACAGCTTTTAGAAAGTATGTAATGGCAATGTAGCTCAAGTGGGGGCTTGGGTGCAAAAAATTCGTTTAATCCACTGTTGAGAAGAAACCAAATGATTTTCCGAACAATCTAGCACCTTATAATGCATGCACCAGCCCATTTTATATGACAAGTGCCATATGTAATCTGCACCTAGAACATTGATGAACCTGTCTTGGTATGGTACAATAAAGTTTAAATAAACACACATGACATTTGTAGTGGAGAGAAGGAAATATTTGCAATACAATGGCAGGTGTTGAATAATGCTTAAAATTCTTGAAAGTCTTGAAATGGAAATAAAGTAAAAACCAAAAATTAGCTCGGCTGTGATAAAAAATCATGCTATTTAAAAGAATATGCAAAATATATTCTAGTAAGTTATTTCTGCGATTTCGCCCATCTTTGCAGGATCCGAATTTGCTGAAGAAGTTATGGGGCTTACGATTTTAATACGCGAAATGTACTCACGTTTTTGTAATAATTGACTGCAAATTTCTGATTGTTTTGATGAATTTCTACTTGTTTTGTGTGTTTCGAATTCTCACATATAATTATTTATTTCACTAAAAAATTGATCGAAAATTTTTCAATTTATTTTTTCTTTGTTCACCTGCAAGAACTTGGAGTGTGAAATCTTTCTCGCAAAAAACCGTTAGCTGTGAAAAATACCAACGTAGGGAGTAGAGTTGCTTTCAAAATATGGTAACATTAGATGCGTTTCTTTTAAAGTGGTCGCATTTCTCTTAAAGTGGACGCATTTTTGTTAAAGTGGACAATGCAATATTAAAACTGTGACAAGATGTGCAACCTAATGGGACTGATTCAAAGAGCCAACAGTTTGTTCAGTTTCCCGAAACTTATATGAATTCACTCATTTTGCATACGTATGCAAACATGTATGTATATGTGTATATATATAGATTTATTGGTTACTCGGGCAGAAATTCTGCAAAGATAAAAAATTTACCAAGTCTTACTGGCACATTAATTATTCATTATAGTAACGATTATTATTGCATATTATAAAGGGGCTGGCTTTAAAAATTATTATTACTAATTAGTAAATTAAACTAATGAGCGCATATGATCATTCGTTTATGCGAAGAAAGTACTGCCTCTCTCGTTTAAAATGCGGAACTACTAAGTTTCTTTTCTTGCTTTCTTTTTCGCGAATTTTCTTCTATTCTACAAGCAAGAAAGAAAGAGCTTTTTTCCTTTTCGATGTCAATGGGTCAATTGTGAATTTACTTAAGTACTTAGGAACACATTTTCTCTTTAACAGCGAGAGTATTAAACGTTATCTTATCATCGTTTAATATTTATTAATTTACAAGTAAGTTCAATAATTTTTATTCAAGTTTTGTCTTTTGTGAAACTTTACTATAACTTTGAAACGTCCCCTGAGAAAAACATACAGTGTTAATGTCAATTGAAGCATTTTTCTGATCATAAATTTTAAAATATATATTATACATTATACCAAACGAATTTCCAGTGCGTGTTTTAAGGTATTTGGCAAGAAGGACTATGGCTACCGATGATTCGAATTGCAAATTAGAAAGTTTTGTTACCTATAATAAAAAAATATTAGGAGCCGGCTTAAATTATATGTGAGGTTTACGGTTGATATATAATTGGGGAACATGCATAAGGAAATTTCTATTTTAGGGACATAATCAAAAGTCGAAATTTGCCAATCCCGGAAGAGCCAATACTTTTCCTTAAACCGCCAACTTCGCTAATACAAGAAGGCCAAAATATAATTGTAAGTTGTATAATGAATATGCGTTATAATCTTCATTATGTTAAGTTTTAGATTCCTAAAGTCTTCAGTAAGGTGGCTCATGAGGTGGAATTGGCGTGCGTGATTGGGAAGCGTTGTAGAAACGTTTCCAAAGGGAGCGCCATGCAATTCGTGGGTGGCTATTGCTTAGCTTTGGATATGACAGCCCAATGTTCGTTACAAGTTGCTCGAAGTAAAGGCCTGCCTTGGTCTCTGGGGAAAGGTTTCGATACATCGACGCCGGTTTCCCGCTTGTTCACGCCGGATGAAGTACAAGATCCACACAAATTGAAACTCTGGCTTAAGGTTAATGGCAATATTCGGCAAACAGGCAATACGGGAGACATGATTTTTAAAATTCCCGACATTATTGAGTATGCATCCAAACACATGACTTTGGAGCCATATGACATTATACTTACTGGCACTCCGGGAGGTGCAGATCCCGTGGCACCTGGCGACATCATTTCGTGTGGCATGGGAGATTTAGTTGAAATGAAATTCGAAGTAAAGGCTGAATGAGATAAACGCTGTTATCAAATAATTGTTGTTACTTTTCAAGATCATTTTAAAACGGAAGCCGTGTTTGTTATTATTATCCGCAGCAATAAATAAAAAAAAATGTTTATTTTAGAATTGTTTCTTTAAAATTTTCAAGTTTTCTATGTTTTCCATTACGGCTAACATTTCTCTTTGGATATTAGCGCTCTCAACGAGCAACGTTATGCTTTTTTTGTACTGCTCAGCAGCGTTGCGTAAACTACTGGGTGCCAGAATATTAAAGAAGTGCAATGGTTCGTAGTAGCCTTCGGATTTCTCAACTTCAGAACGTATCAATTGTATTTTGCGACCAGAAACTGCTTCCTCATCATATCTTTCAACGACTCGACATAAGGCTTTAAAATCTTCACTATTCTCTGTAGGCAACTGAGCCACGCTTACCGTTTGCATCCCGCTAACATAGCGAGTTTTGGCCAATAACAAGAGCCCTGCTTTTGCTGAGGAAAGAAAATAATAAAATTTAGAAATTCATTTCTATCTGAAAATTTTTCAAATTCTTCTCTCCTTCCAACGCATACTTAAACGTTCTATATTTACACGACACTGCGTTTGTTGTTCTATCAAATGCAGTAATTCCAAATATAAAGCATCTAACAATTCCCCGATTTTGCCTTTCATTCTTAATTACTTTTTGTGTTAAAATATTAAAATCCAATCAGCTGTTAGAGATTTGTTGTGAAAATAACAAACAGAGATATCAAGCAAGTCAGTAATATGTTATGTAAACAAACTCTCTGCGCATGTTAACAAAGTTAACGGTTCTGGATAAATGCAGTAAATATATACGGAAAAGCGTTCTGTTTCCTTTTTTTCCATAACTCTTTATTAGTGTCCTTCCGTTTAACACGCCTAATTACATTAAGTATTTCATCTAAATCTAATTCTAACGGTAGGTTATTTTCCGATTGTTAAACCCTTTCTAATATTTATAGTATGTAAAATAATTATAGCATTTTTCCAATAACAAAGCAAATTCAATGAAACTGTTGTTGGTTTATTTCTTTATTAATCATCCCTTCGTACAAGACATTGAAGACTATTTTTTAAATTAAATGTTAAATAAAAACTATTGAATCTTAACTATTACTGCAGCCATTTGTTATTTGTTTTTGCAATTTTCATTTTATACCAACCATAGATCTGCCTTTTTACAGGCGTGTGTTTGTTTTTCTTTTCATTTTCAAGTATTTCCATCTTAACAGCAAACAACTCGGCCGCAAAGGGCAAAGTCATCTCTCAATTAAAGTGGCAGCAAAATAAAAAAGAAAGAAAAAAAACATATTAAGGTTAAAAATTGAACTTTCAAAACGGAAATCATTAGCGAGGTCGAAAGTAAAATTGGTAATTTTAAAAACAATGTCACGTAATGACTTAGTGGGCATTGTAAAGAAGAGTTCAAGAGCAGCGAAAAGAAGTCTGAGTGAAAGTTCAGTGGAAGAATTACGTAAAAACAATAGTAGCAGCAGCAGCCAAGACGAGGAAGATGGACCGCTGCAACCTTTGGTAGAGAAAAATAGGCTAACGCGCAAACATTTCACATATCAACATAAAATTGGAGTGTTATCTACTGATATTTTCGCGATAGGCGGCGGAAATATATTTGGCAGACATTCCCAGCGTATAAGTGACACCATTGATGTTTGCTTGCGGGTAATATTAGTTATTATCTTTATGTAAGTTTCAACACACGCGTATATATAATTTAAATAATTTTTAAATTATGCTAATTGTTAGTAAAATGGAAACAACACCTGCTTTTAAGCGTATAATACATGTGGAAGAGTTGTGGATGTACAAACACCCGCGTAGAAGAGATTACGTGTCACCCGTAGCTTTACTTTTGGCCGTAGTACTTGGGCCATTTCTGGTAACATTGTTGCATTTAATATTTACGAAAGACCAACGGGACTTTAGAGCAGCGAATTGGTCTTGGACTTTGTCTTTATGCTTGAATGGTTTAACAACAAGTCTACTGAAAGTAAGCGTCGGACGTCCACGACCTGATTTTTTTTATCGCTGCTTTCCGGATGGCGTAGAGCGGAAAAATGACCATGTAACTGATGATTTGTTAGATTCATTCAACTGCACTGGTAATTTATATGACGTCAATGAGGGTCGAAAAAGTTTTCCAAGCGGTCATTCATCATGTATGTATACTTCTTGTTTTTTGTAAAATAGAATAAAATTCAAATATTTTTATTATATGATGTCAGTTGCGTTTGCTGGTTTCGGTTTCATTGCATTCTACGTTGCTGCAAAGCTAAATGCTTTCAATCGCCGTGGTCGTGGTGAATCCTGGCGTCTATTTATATCCATTGCTCCACTCTTTGTGGCGGCGTTAGTAGCAGTTAGTCGCACTTGTGACTATCACCACCATTGGCAAGACGTTTTGGTCGGCAGTATTATTGGTCTTTCAGTTTCCCACATAGTTTATCGTCAGTATTATCCTTCAATATTCTCAATGAATTGTCATCAACCTTATCCGCGCAAATTATATCAGGCGACGGAACTAACGGCGAAAACCAACTTCACTTCCGCTCATAAAGCCCGTTTCCGATCGTATAAGCAACTGCCCAGGGAAGAGGTAGGTGATAGTAATATGTACGAAAATGAAGAAACTAATTCGGAACAGACGACCCTAATAACTGGCTACAAAACGGATAATAAGTGGTTTTAAATTTTTTTGGTTTTTTTTTTTAACAGACAGACAAATTTTAAATAATTTTATTTATACTACAGTGACGACTAAGGGTCAAAAAAACTAATGATATAGCAAATATATTTTTTAACTTAATAACGTATGTAGAGAATTCCATTAATTAAAGAAATAATATTTCTTGTATTAGAAAAGTGATTTTTGTATTAAATAATTTTTTTAAACTAAAAACAGGATGTTTCTTAAATCAAGGTACCTTCTATTTTTAGTGATCTTACGTTAAAAGATTGCCGAACCTAATTGTAAAGACGGTGAAATTTAGATCGTCTTCGCCTATAATCACGTTGAACTGAATTGTTGCAGAAGCAGCTGCTTCTCGCGTTCCTTTTTCTTAACAATATCCAAACTACGTTGACGCCAAGTGCTTTTACGTAATTTTATTGGGCGACTGCCTACGTAGCGGCCATCCATCTCCTTCATGGCTTTAATGAAATCTTGGGGTTCACGAAAACTTACAAACCCAAAACCTTTACTTTTACCTGTACGTTTATCACGTATTACGCGAGCTCTTTGAAATGAGGGGTATTTGTTAAACGTCCGCGTGAGTACCTCATCGTTAACATCATTACCCAAATCACCACAGAATATACGAAAATCATCATCGGGCCAATCAGCTAAAGTAGGATCTTCCCAAACTTGACCCCCTGCTACCCGTATAGTTTTCCGGTCTTTCTTTTTCCGTTCCGTACTCTGAAAGGATTGTAAAGCTGAGGAGGCTCGAGCCGCTTTAATTGCTTCTTCTGCTATAGGGTTGGGTCCGGATTTTTCTGCTTTCAGTTTTTTTAATTTTTGTGTAACGTCAAACTGTATTGCATTAATATCGATGTGCGGGGCTGTTGCAACTGTGGGAACATTAACAGACTGCCGACTTTGGTATAACTTGGGAGCGCTGCTTAAAACAACTGGTGTAGCGGGATTCACAGCAGCTTGTTTGGTAGCACTTATAACAGATGTGTTAGTGTTATTTGCTGTTTGAGTCGGCACAAAGGTTGGCAAGAAAAGGTTAGCAGGTGGTATCGGCGGTGCTGGAACTGATATGCGCGGAGGTGCTGGTGCGCCACTGCCAGTCGTATTTACTCCTCCTCCCGGTTGTTGTTGTAATTTTTGTTGTACTTGATTGTAGGTATTTGCGGCTATGATCGGCCGCACTTGACTAGGCACGAACAAATTATGCGAAGCTGTGGTTGTGCTGGGAGCTGGCTTGGAAATTTCTGCCTCGAATCGCGATAGTTCATCTTCAATATTTTTCCTTTTAATACTCATCTTCCCAAATACGATACGATACCAAGTCTGACGGAAAAATATATTATTAGGTTTCTTCTTCCTATGCAGCAGAAATGTCAAAAAGTTCTTGCTAAGGTTGCCACACTATTCACAACCATAGTTATGTATGCTTTCAATGAAATCTTTGCATTTTATCGTCGATTTCGCGCTCACTCTCCCACTGTGATTCGATACTTTGACAAATATGAAAAAAATCATTTGTTTAGATTTATAAATTTAATGCAAGAATTGCAAATCTATTGAAGATATGAATTTTACGAATTCTGTAAGTGTATCTGTGGAGACGACATGCGAAAGCCAAATTCAAGAAATCCAATATGATGGCACTGAAATCTACCAACCGTAAATTACAAAAAATTTTGCATCAAAGTGATATTATAGTGAAATTAATTTTGATATTACAGACCTCCAACATTGTCGGAAACATTGGCTAAATGCGCGGCGAAAATAGATTTTAGCAAAACCTCATTAGATGATTTAAAAAAGGAAGAAAAGTTAACTGCCGAAGAGTGCGACAAAGATATCACTCTCTTTCAACCTAGTTTATGGCCTTGGGATTCTGTTAGAAACAAGTTAAACGATGCTTTAACGGAAATTTGTGTGTTGGCTGATGTTTTATCTATAGCTAAGGATAAGCGTTATTTGGTATTGGACCCAGTGCCTGAAGACCAAGAAGAAACCAAACCGATTATTCAGGTGTATAGTCGTAAGAAAGCCTTGGGACAAGCAGCTCAGATACTTTTAAGCGGCGCTGAACGCCTGCGCAATTCACATACAGAACAGAGGAATCGTAATGTGGCCGATTTTCACATAGAATTGTTACGCCTGAGACAAAATTGGCGACTGAAAAAAGTGGGTAATTCAATTATAGGCGACTTGAGTTATCGTACGGCCGGTTCCAAATTCGGTATGAGTGGCACTTTTGAGGTAACTAAAGCCGAAGAGACAGTAGATGACGAACCAAGCACAAGCTTATCTGCAATGGCTGGAAGCGGTAATAACAATGGCTTACTTAATCCTTCACCTAAAAACAGTTCCGCATTGAGAGTAATTGTGCCGGCCGAATTGCAAGGAGTTGCTTACTTCAAAGTTATTACTCAAAAAGATCAGGAAGATTTGTGTACAGCCACGGTAAATTTGATTGGCCATGGCCCTAATATAACCCAACAGGGTTACGGTGTTTGGCAGAAAACTATTGAAGATGCTCAAAACGTATTGTTTTGTAAAGAATTATTCAGTCAGTTGGCCCGCGAGGCTATACAACTACAAGCTTCTATCCCGCATGTGGTCATAGGCAATCAAATACGAGCTACTTTGTTGCCGGGGATACAGCTGATCATTTCGCTGTGTCATTCCACTACGGTGGACAACAGCCAGCCAACACCCATTAATGATCACGATCATGATCATGTTTTGGAGCATTCCTTACATCAATTATTGCGTGAAGTTCATCATAAAAATTCCCACCATCCATTTCCGCATCCAGCAAGTGGTCCTTTAGGGCCTAGCAAAAAGCGTATGTTAGCAGGCCCTTTGGCAGCCGATCGTCAAACTGTTCTCGAGATGACAAAAACGCAAACGATTTTAGAACAAATAATCGCTCAGGCTCAGCATATTTTTATGCGTAAACGCACTCAGTACGTTTTGGACACACTGGCGCGTGACGTCAAAGATCCGCAGATTGTATCACACTGGAACGGCATGTCGAAACCAACTATGTCTTGTGTAAAAATCAATATTGTTACACATGGTTATGACACAATATATAGAACATCCCTTATGATACATGTACATGAACGTTCTTTAAAAGTCATATGCCGCGATGGTCGTGTCATGTATCTTTCCTATGAACCACAGGAACTACGTGATTTGATACTCTGCCAAATAAATTCCCACCAAATCTCCTGTTTAATCAATTTGGCGCGGTGCATGGCTTGGCCCGTGATATCAAACAGCAATCATTTGGGCATTGGTAAAGTGGAACCATTAGGCAATGCGAGTTCTTGCCTATTAGCCTCGCCGAACAGTGATCGAATGATAGCTGTGCAAATTCGTTGCACTCAATCGCAAATGGATATTAAAGTATACATAGCGCGGAGTCCACGCCACGATTTTTTTCCCAGTCCCTTGGTGCCAGAGAAATTCTGGGAGAATTTGGGAGGCCACTTTAAAGAGGTGAATTGAATTTTTAGCAATTTCTAACACTAAATGTATCGGCGTGATAATGAATTAAAAATTTTCATCTTAGGTACGCTTTGATAAAATTGAAGGTAAAAGTTTTCTCAACAAAATCGAATTTTTGATGGCCTCATTAAATAGTAATAATGCTTCATGAGAACAAGAAATTGTAATTCAATTCAAGAAATAAAGTCTCATAATATTATTAGTTAAATATAAATAGGCGGAGACTGTGTAATGAATATGAAAGGGTAATCAAGATCTTTAAAAGCGCAATCGTTTCAACATCAAAACGTGCCTAGAAGTCCGGCCATGTTTGGTTTGAAAATCATACATCGATACCGAAGATATTGTTTTCGCTAAAGTTAGCGCAAACGATGAGTGCAGAAGGAAGTTGATTCAAGTAATATTGGAAACCAATCAATTTGTATTGTAAATTAATATTTCTTTGCTTTTGGATTTGTTTTTTTTTTTTTTTTTTGTGATTGAAACGTACGCTTTCCATGTAGTGTATCTTAGAAAATTGGTTTGAGCCTAAGAAACTAAAAATTGAGAAAAGCATAAGCGAGCTTAAAAACGAAAGAAATCGTTTCCCGTATAGAAATTGGTTGAAATTATCTGAAAGGCATAGATGAGGGATCCGCAATATAGTAAATAACTCGTCAGAAATATGTACGCTGTGCCGTAATTAAAATTTTTATGATAATGAAACTCGTAAAGTTCTTAAATCCCTAAAGCGATCTTCGTGCGAGAGAGGATTCGATTCTACTTCCACACCTAAGTACAAAGCTCTCCCAAGTGAAGTTATGGAGAAAGCCATCATCGATCAATTTCGCATATTCACTAATTCTAGGCTTGGGAGTTGGATATGAACGTTTTTGTTTTATGGTTTAAATTCCATAGGGAATAAGAGCGCTACTTAACCTCAACAGGAATTCCCATTATCATTCTCCTTGGATATTATTGAGACTGAGAGCGAACTAAAAATCTGAGTGTTGCCGCACATAATCTGGATTAAAACTCCGCCACCAAGGTTGAATAGTATTCAAATAAGTGTAACTCACATTATCTTAGTTCGAATTCAAGCACGATATGAGAAATTCGAGTGCAAAAGTTTCCAACAAGCACCCTCGAAATCGACAATTGGAAGGTAGGTGGGCCTTTTTCAAAAGAAAAACAAAGTTATAAAAGTAGTAAAACACTATCGTCTTCGGATGTAATTACTTCGTTACATTGTATATATTAGTTTAGATATTTCCAAACGTGCAAGTGCGATCTCTAATCGTAAGTACACGTAGTAAGTACGTTTTTACGTAGTTTGTGCGTTTATTTATTTAGTTATGATTTTTCTTTTTTTTGTTATTTTTATTCTTAAGCGCTTAACGGGCTTTCGGATTTCTTGCTGCCCTTTATTCAGTTCACGTGACACCCATTTTCCCATCTTTTGAATTTTTCCCATAGCTTTCAAACGTGCGGAGACGGCTTCTCGTGTCACATTTAATTGACGCGCGAGCTGTTTTTGCGTCTGAGCATCGTTCTCATCCAACAGTGCTTGCAATTCGCTGTCTTCAAACTTTTTCGATGGTCTGCCACGTTCTTCGTTTCTCACATCGAAATCGCCATTTTTGAATTTTTTAAACCACTCAAAGCACTGTGACTTACCCAGAGCATGCTTACCATAAGCCTCGACAAGCATTCGATGCGATTCTGCGGCATTTTTCTTCAAATGGTAACAGAAAATCAATGCTGTCCGCAAATGGTAGTTTTCGGGCACAAAATTCGACGACATGTTTTATGCTATGACAAACTATGCTGTAATATGCGCTATGCTTGTATGGTTGTAAGTTGAAAGTCTTTGTTAGATGGCGATAAGAAAATGGCGTCAATGGTGTGATGTGTTTTGACGTTAACTAGATTGACAGCCAGGGCCATCTATGGGGAAATTCCGGTTTCATATTTACATACCTACTAAAATGTAAATTATTAATTATACCTTATAATCGCAGCAACATTCGCCGCTTGAAATCGTTACGACTCACCTCGTTGAAGTGATCGCTTTGATTTTCTCAAAAATTCTCTGGCGGCAAAACGCGGGAGAAACTATCGTGACAGGACTTGCATGCTATACGAACCTTAATATCCACCTGCTGTTCTTCGTAACGCATTTCTTATTCGATTACAGCTGGGCGAAGCCATCTTTCTAGATCGCAAAATGTTAACGAATATGAAAAATTGTCATCCACTTTCGTATTAAACGGAATATTTGAAGATGATGGGGAGGAGTTTTCCTCAGTGCTTGATGATTTAATACAACGCAAATGTAAGCCTCTATTGCTGCAAAACAATATCGGTGTAGAACGTTTCACTTGCCCCCTCGGCTTACTGTTCATCTTTTTTGTTGCTATAATTCAAGAGATTTTTCTGTTTTTCTCAATCTTATAATTTTTTTACTCCAAGTCTCCTGTGACATAGCAACTTCACTGTACACTTCACTTTCGATATTAGAGTTTAAAATTACTAAACGGTCTCGGGAAGCATTTAATACATTGTCTTGAACTTTCTCATTAGTTTCTTTGTTTCTGCTTAATGGTTTACACGTTTTCTATATCTGAGACTGAGACTGAGACTGAGAAGGTGTAGGTGAAGACATTCAGATATTTCTCTTCAATTGTACATTTGCTTTTGTTTGGTCGATGCAAAACCTTTCCCTTTTCCATTTATTTATTTATTTCTTTTGTACCTGCATTTTTTAATTTTTTTCTACACACTCTTCGCACGAGTACTTCGCATTTGTACTTATTTTATAATCGTTTCCTATTTTTTCCATATCTCTGATACATGTGCACGTACTCATCTGGGTTTTAGGGGTTGTTTCGTTTCTACTTTATTCTGCATAGCCAACATTTATGCATTCCCTTCATCCAGATATTCGTTACCACCACTCCAAATTCGCCGAGATATGTGACGTAAGCTCATAAAAAATTATAAAGACGCGTTCGAAGTAGCAATTATTGAGATAATTGGTTTTTCTACGATTCCCTTACCATCGAACCGGTTTTCCGACCTTTACCAAAGCCAGTGTTGTGTACGTAAATCGGAAAAACATCGTACGTCCAGATGTTTATTTTACTCACACTCAAAAACGGAGGTTGTAATAGGTTTGCAGTTCCACTTCTAACACCCGGAGGTAGGCACTAAATGATTTATATATTATCTCGGTTGAGGGTATCTAAGTAGACTTAACACCGGACATCTGCCTAACGTGTGTTTCGCTTAAGCTCGTGACTTCAAAAGTGCAATACTGGCTAACCGCCGAAATACGTGCTTTAGCAAAGAACACATCTATT
Source organism: Glossina pallidipes (assembly GCA_000688715.1). Lineage (NCBI taxonomy): Eukaryota > Metazoa > Arthropoda > Insecta > Diptera > Glossinidae > Glossina > Glossina pallidipes. Next base: position 1,112,457 of record KK499822.1, read on the forward strand.
GGTTCCTATCACATAGAAATCAGTTCGAGATGTCGAATCACTTTTTTTTGATCAGTCCTTATAAAAGGCCTTACTTTGATAAATCGTTACAGGGAAAAATACTTATAATAATTTTTAGAATTTCGCGACATAAAACGCTCAGTAATAGTATTTCGGCAATTTATAGTTTGTTGTGAAAACTTTGGATCGGGACCCCTTCTCATTTGTACATAGTAAAAAGGCCTAATTTTCGTTACTTTTTGATGAAACATAACATTAACATAAAAATTGACGTTTCCAAATTTGGACCGCGTAGACCCATTTCTTGGATGCCAGCCCATATAAGGACTCTGACGAAAAATAAGTCTTTATATGCCAAAAAGTTCAAATTTTTAATAATTTTCCTTAGTAAATCAACCATAGGGAATCCGGAATTTGCTAAATTAAGACCACGTTGACGTCCAAATACCCTCCACTATGAGAGCTTTCATGAAAATTGTGCATTTACAGAAACATCATTTATAAATTTTGGTGTATTATTACTTAAGTGAAGTGGTGTGGGACATATAATAGTCGGCCTTGCCCGACTATAGTGTCCCCACTTGTTCGTCCTTTTTTTTCTTTGATGTGAACTAGCAATGTTTGCTGTTCTCATTGTTAGATTTCAACGTTCTTTGGTCGGTAAAAATCTGCTTCCTTAAAAGCATATATGTAGTCTCCAAATTATGTTATAGAAATTTTGAGAATTCATGCCATCGTCGCTTTCGATGATTATTCTTAAGTATTTCAGTTGTGTGAATTTTTTTTTAAATAATACTTTTTCATTTGCGAGTCAGCAAATCAACAAAAGGCGAGTTACGGACTTGAGTGCAAGAGGGACTATACTGCACAGAATAAAAAGTAAAGAAAAAACTGTAATTTTTACAGTCTACAATCCACCTGTGGTACGAGGGTATGTTGAGTTTGTGTACGAAATTTTGGACAGGAAATCTAGGAGAACGAATAGAGCGACTCTTTATTGCACTGAAAGTGATCCCGAAGCCATCTAAGCTTGTCTGTCCCTGTGTCAGTCTTGTTTTCTTGTGTTCAAAATACAGATTGCAATATGTTGGCACACGTGTTGGCCGAAGGACGAAAGCTAATGAAAACGGTTGGAGTCGGTTCAAATTTGTTTTGACCACTTCCCAAATAATTCCTTATTATGAAAGGTTGTTATATGATAAACTGTCTTAAGCGAGCTGATGCAAGATAGTTAATGGTATGCCGTATGCCTCTATAAGGTTTTTATGTATTACTTGTAAACATATATTGTATGCTTATTATGTACGTTATATACATTTATACTTAATTAAAAGCCAATTTTTGTTTTTCTCACTGCTAATTGTGAGCCTTAAACCGTAAGTACGCTTTATTATGCTAATATCAGAGTAGCAGTCGTACACCAGTGAGAGAGAGAATAATAAAGTTTGCGCCTTTAAAAAGTTGAAAAAAAAGCCAAAGCCAAAGTTGAAGAACGTGAATGTATTCAGTTTCGTTAATAGTTGACAACTTCTTTCACAGGAGATTTTGTTATTACCTACGTTTTGTGCTCGTTTCTTTGTTTTCCATTTTGCTCTCTGGCTTTTCGATTCCATCCTTTTCCGTTTTTTTTTGAACTGGTGTGGGTATCATTTTTTTATTACTTATTTTCTCTATTATCGTCATTGCGATTTTTGCACGTTTTATCTTTAGCTTCGTTGAATCCTGGTCATCATATTTTCCGCTCGTTCGTTATATTTCATCCTTCTCCTCATTGCCACTGCTTTCTTTTACACTTTACACTTTAAGCGCGGACAACTGTCTGTATCTTTTTCGTTGTTGATCAGACTATATGTCCATTTTGATAGGTCGCTAAAATTACTTCCTCTGAATTTTAAAGGTTTGCAGTCGCTGTTGCCCCAGATCATCTTGTAAATCGCTATTCATAAATTAATGTCAAAACATCTTCAATAAAACGCTGCTTTCTGTAAAAAATGACAGTTCAAAGGGAATTTTGTTTTCACAAAAGTGTATCAGTTTAAAGACAGCAGATGTATATCAGATGTATTAGCGGGGTAGACGCTGGTGAATATTCAAGCCTACAGTGAGCGATGGCGCATGTGTCAACGGCCCACCGGCAGTAGGGAAGACGACTCTTTAGTTCCAAAATAAGTGCATGTATATGGCATGTTGTTCTCCCTGACGGGACAGCCTGGATACATTTAATGCTCCAGCGAACTTTGGGAGCAACAGATTTTTAAAAGTGAAAACAATCTATTTTTTTAAGAAATTCTGCAGCATTTCTACCACCAGACAGAAGAGGGCATTTTCTTTCCAACATTCAGAAATATGCCTGAAGCATATATATATATTTAATTAATCTGTCGAGTTATTGTAAATTTTTTCTGTTTACAAAAAAGTTGAAATTTAAAGCAAACGATTAAACGATTAACGACATATATTGTCACTTGCCTTACCTAAGATATGCAAGTGGACAATTACATGTGCTACATATCTAATCATGTCGACCTAGTTATAGTTTCGTTAAATTTTTGTATTTATAAAATAAAACAAATAAAAATGGCATTGTAGGTCACAGCCCACTATTAAATATCCTACATCCCAATATAGGTACTGACATAAAAAGATTTTTCAATGTGAAGCTTTGGAACAGATGTGGCCGAAAAAGTGCTCCGACCCGAGCAAATTCTCATTAGTGTTCGTCCTTTGTTCAAAACACTTGAGTGTATTGAATTTCACCAAAATATTTGAAAAATTGGGACCTATAGGTTGAACCTACACGATGGACACAAGGACAGAAAGTGATTCTGAACGATTCAGAGTAATAAAATGGCGGATCTGTCCCAGCATCATCTGGACGCTGCATATATCCGAGCAAACGGAATGTACTCATGCGCCATAAGTGCTATAGGGTATAAAAATATCGATTTATTCCTTTTATTTTATATGAATTTTCCTTTTCAGGTGAATGCTACTGACCGGAGAAATTAAACGCATTTCGTAATTATTTTTATTATAATTTTAAATTTATTAATTTTATTTCAATATAATTTCATTCATCACATCATACGCACGCATTCATGATGTTAAAAATGTTTTGTGGTTATTGTTGTTGTTGTTGTTGTTGTTCTAATTATTTTAGTTTTATCATTGTTTTATTTACCGCTTTTGTGTTGATTTTTTTGTTAAGTGATTTAAGATATATATATATATATATAATTATATATATATATATATCTATATGTGTGTGTGTATGTATGTATATATGTATGTATGTATGTAAGTGTGTGTGTGCTGTCTCTTATACACATCTAGATGTGTATAAGAGACAGGTATGTATGTGTATGTGTGTGTATGTTACCTTATATATATGTATATGTATATATTTCTTTTTCGTTTTTTTGTTTTTTTTTGTTTTATATATTTGTATATGTGCATGTATGTACGTGTATGTTGGTATATGTCTATTTATATCTGTATAATATGCGTAAACTGTAGTTAATTAACACTAAAATACTTATTTTAACCATTACTCGTAATAATAATAATAATAATAATAATAATAATCATCGTTATTGTTATTACTACTTTTCATTTATTTTTTAATAATAGTAATTGTTTAATCAATTTTTTTATATCATTTTTCCTACCATTATCTTTTCTTTTTTTTTTAAATGTTTAACTTAAGATCAATTCAATTAAGTTTTTTTTTTTTTTTTTTTTTTTTTCTTGAAACATACTTATACATACGTTATATATAAACGTTGTCGATTATATTTATTTTACTTAATTTTTTTTTTATTTTTTTTTTAAAGAATATTCCAATTCTTTTGTAATTTTTTTTTGTGTACAGCATTTTTAGTTACATTATTTAATACATTTTTATGTATACAATTAATGTTAATATTTATAATTAGAAAAAAAAAAAAAAGGAAAAAATTCCTTGCGTCCATTATTTAACTTTTAATACCTTACTCGTTATTTATTTATTTTTTTTAAATTCAATTTTTCAAATCATATTATAGTGCGAAAGAAAACGTGAAAAAATAGTATAAAAAGAAATTAGAAAATAAAATACGACCGACATTACGAGAAGGGGCGATAAATGAGAAATCAGTAAACGATTGCTTTTTCGAACACAAGAGTCATCCTTGCCGATCACTTTTCTTTTTTTTTTTCTTCAACCATTGTCTCTCCAGTCAGCCAGTATTAAAACGAAATTCGGACAAATCAGTTCCATATATGCGTACAATTGCTTCCATTCTAAATTCTATTAAGAAAAATGAGTTCCAGAAATGAATTGTAAAAGAAAAGAAGAAGTGAAGTGAAGAGAAAGGATTGAATTCCTTATTCAAGTTCTTGGGTTCATCTCTGCTCAGCCTGTCACCTGCTAAAATGAATCATTTACTGTTTGATTTGGATATGATTTGAATCAGAGAACTTCAAATGCATTCTCATAAATAATTATATAGATTTATGCCGGTAGCTGTGAAGCTAAGGCGAAGTCGATAGCCTTCGATGCTAATGCTTCAAGACTTTAGTTTTAGAATTTATTTCTCTGGCTAAATTGGCTATGATAATTATTGCCTTGTCTTAGCAATTGCGAACAGATCGTGATAAATTTCATACCCTTCGTTACTAGTGACATAAGGAAATATTCGGTTTGTACGGATGTATGCAACAAGCAGAACATCTTGTGGTAGATCCACTTTCTATTATATCGATCGATTCGGAATCATAATCTGAATTGATCCAAGTTTGTCTGTCTTTGTTTTCTAGGGTTTAACCTACAGGCCGCAACTTTTGACATACTCGGATGAAATTTGGTATACTGACGTGTTTTAGCTCGAGGATGAATGTTATTGATTGTATCGAATATATAACGCGAATGTATGAAAAATTTTGAATTTTTAGAAAATCGCTTAATTATTGTATTTCGAAATTCTAAATTGATGTGAAAACTTTGGATCGAATGGATTAATGGAGAGCGATTCTCTTATCAAAAAAGCTTTCGTACGTACTTTATATGGTAGAGCGGTCGAATTTTCACCATTTCTCGATACAAATTCGCTCACAATGATAATTCGACATAAAAATCAATCTTAACGAGTTTGGACCACGGAAATCTATTCTTTGGACCCCAACCCGTAGAAGAATTTTAATGAAAAGTAAGGCTTTACATGCCGAAATGGTCTAATTCGTAATAATTTACGACGAAAAGTGGATCAACCATGGGGCATTTGGATCAACAGCGACAAAGTTTAGGGTAACGATGGGTCTGTCTCACTGTAGCGTTTCTATTTGTTCTTTTTTTTTTTGTTTTATCTGTGAATTCGATAAAGTTTTTACAAATTACGAGATAAGGTGACAGTTGAGAACCCACCCACCCAGCATTCCTAAATGTTTCACTACTACCTACTACTTAAAAGTAGTGTGCACTGTATCCCTAAGATGCGTACTTCTCGATATTACAAAAACAAAAAAAAGGTCAACATTAACACGTATGTTTATCCTTTAAAAAAAATAAAAATATTTCATAAATATATGCAAAAATTTTTGTAGCATTTCTTCTCAGATTTTTCTTCTTATTAGCTGGGTGCAGAGAACTCTTAAAATAGGCTAAAAGCCTTCTTTTATAACACGAGATATGATGTAAAAGTTTCCATAAATTAAATTTATTTTCTACAAGAAGACACTATTGGATTTTAAAATATCATCGTATAGATAAAGACCCGACGTTCTTCTTTCTTTTATTTTTTTTTTTTTTTTTTTTTTTTTTTTTTTTTTTTTTGAATAACTAAAAATTTCTCTTCAATTTTCTAACAAGTATGTCACAAATATTTCAATATGTATAAAAAAAAAAAAAGAGAATAAAAATATATCAGAGAAAAAGAGAAAAGAACTTAACAAAAATTAAATTTAGTATCAGACTCTTAGTAAATTTACACAAATCGCTAATTATTTTATATTTACAAAAAGACAAAAGGAATAAAAAACAAAAATTAAGTAAAGCCCATTTATAAATTCTTATTACTCTATGTATATATATATATATATATATATATATATATATTTATATATATAATTAAGTTGTGTTAATAAAAATTTATTTTGTACAATTTATGTATATAAACATTTAAGTTACATTTATTATTGATATACATTCGTTTTTATTTCATATACATATTTATAAGTAATATTTATAATAAGAAAAAAAACAAAAAAAAGACAATTTTTGTAAATCTTTGCACCTGTGCAAAAATCATTAAGTTCCTACGTACATATGTATACGTTTAAAAGTATGTAAGTAATATGTACAGTATATCCAGTATGGGGATAAATATTCATGTCTATAAAAGCATTGATTGCAATCAAAATTTTCGAAATGAAAAATGATCTCCTTTGATGTTCCGATTCATCTATATCTATATATCAACACAGAGAGTCACAATAATGTAAAAAAGAAAGACAATCAAATAGCACGAGAACAATGTGTGTCTGTGTCTGTGTGTGTGTATGTATGTATATATGTATGTATGTATGTAAGTGTGTGTGTGTCACAATAGACTAAATGATTCGATCAGCTTGGTTGCTCTTAGCTTAAGGGCTCTCAGAAGAAGGTATTGAAAAAAAGGAGAAATGTTTGAAAACTTTCGTTTCATTTTCTTACGCCTTCCCAACGTCCACAGCGGTATTAGATTCTCGATGCAACACATGCGGCTAAAAGAATGGATGGAAATAGTTTCTAACTTTGTGCGGTACAAGTGGGCAGGCACGTATTTGTAAGTTGGTTACAAAGAGAAAGAAAAAAAAATTTTAAAAATCTTGATGAGATTTCATTATGTAAAGAATGTGTATGTGTTACAGCCAGTTAGTTAAAAGGAGAGTATAATTCTTTGGTGTGCCGCTTTCAGTTGCCAAAAATGTTCTGAATTAAAGCAGAACACTTTTAAAATCTTCAATGCATTTTCCACCAATGGAAAGCGTAAGGTAGTATTGAATAAACGATCCCTTAAAAGTTATATATATATATACCTCTCACAGATCATAACATTTTGCATATTTCATCGGAACGGTGAAAATATCAGCAGGAATTTTCTAAGCTTTTCATGCGGCAGACATTGCCTCAGTTATATTGAGGAGATCAGGATGATTCTATCTCGAATCTTGTCTCAGTTTACCTCTTAAGCTTATTTTAACTCGGAACGGGATTTCACTCATCTCAATCCTCCCAGTAAATATGCCGCCCCTCGAACTGAAAATATAGAGTGAATGTAGACTTTCTTTCTATTCGAATAATTGAACAAAGCTATTGAGGGGCATGGTTTAAATGATTTTCTTCACTTTTCAGTCTTCAATCCCGCTCTTGGCCCGAGACATTGGCAACATCAAAATCTTCTAGTCAAATTACAGCGAGGCCGAGCACTTCGTGTTCATTTTTTTGGGGAGAAACTTTCGTGCCATCTTCACGAGAGTACATCCCCTTCGTAATGTTCATCAAAAATCTCACAAACGAACCTTATACTCCTATAAGGATATTAAGAAATTTTCCATCGATTGAATAAGTCATTCCTGTATGATGGTGGGCAAAAGTTAAGGATATATAGTAGAGAGAACAACTACTGTGATATTGTTCTCGACAATATGATCACATGCGCATGTCCGGAAACCCGATATGTTTCTTTCATTGTTTTATTGAAACTTGATTTTTTGTAAATGAATACATGGGAAAGGACTATGAGTTTTACTTACAAGGTAGCGTTAATGCTAATATAACACTTTTCCTGAATCAAACTATCTTCCTCTGTCCCGGCAATAAATTTTTTTTAATGATGCTTCTAGAAGAAGCATACAAGACTTACTCAGATCTAAGCGAATTAAATTCAATTGGTATCAGACAAAGTCCAACATTTTCTCCATATCCTACAACATCCCCCATATATCAAGAACTTTAAATTTTGCTTTCTTTTTTTTTTTTTTTCTTTTTTCAATAATTATTAAAAAGGAAAATGTTACGAAATAAGAAAAAACAAAGCATAGATGTAAACAGAGAAAAATCCAAACAATAATTAAAATCCCCTTTTAAGCAAATGGCAAATATTTTATCAACTTAAACACTAATTATTTTTTTAACAAATTTAAAAAGATTTTTTTATTAAATATTTACAAAATTTGTTATTTCACTAAAATGTATTTATTCTTTGCTGTTCATTTAGATTTAATTTTCAATTTTAAGCTTAAACGAAAGCGAAAATTTTGATGTTATAGTTTTTCTAATGTTTGCTTTAAATTTTTTTTTTTTTTTGTTTTTTTCAAGTTTTTACTATAAATATTGAAATTTGCAGAGGGAGAGGAATCCTATTTCTTTATGGCTTATGAAATTTACAATTCAACGGTTTACCATTAAGGGCGAAGAGGTTTAAATTATATAAATACATACATATACATATATATATATATATATGTATTTATATTTCTTTTTT
>KK499822.1:1121169-1231909 GCA_000688715.1 Glossina pallidipes
AAAAAAAAAAAAAAAAAAAAAAAAAAAAAAAAAAAAAAAAATGTTACCAATGATTAATTTAATCGATTTCTTCTCATTTGGCTATTGCTGTTATTTTTTAGACATTACAAAAATTCTCAAATATGGTCCGTGTACTTTTTCTTGGTGGCACCTGTCTGTCAGATTTTCTACGTATTTAGCATAACTGTCATTCGTAATGTATTTTGAATGGATATTCAATTCGCTTAATGATTTTGCATTATTATTATTATTATCATTGTTGTTGTTGTTATTGGTGTTGTTTCTGCCTCTGCTGTTGTTATATGCCTCTAAATCGGTAGATGTATGTATAATTTGTGTTTAATAATATTTCTTTCGTCTTTTTTGTTAATCTCTGTCATTTTATTCTGCATATAAAAGTTGTGTATAATTTTTGTTATTTTGCTTAAATTTAAGATATTTTCTTTGCATAACTTTTTAAAAAATCATTTACAAATTTTGCCATTTACCAGAAATACGGGTTTTGTGTGAATTTGTTTGCCGTAATTGCGTCGCTCTTAAACGTAGACATATGAAGTAATTGTTGTAGTTGTGATACGCGTAGACGTAAACGTGGACTCTCCATCCCAAATGGGATTATATAGTGATCACTGAGTGTGTGAGGAAAAAAATTATGAAAAATGATGGTTCGTTTCTGCGGTGATAGATTATGATTATCAATGATGGTTCAATTCGTACTGCTGCATTTATCAAGGATAGCATCGAAGAGATTGCTGTGATGTAATTGTAAATCATTTGAAGCATCGCCAGTTTTCCGTAGAGCTTTACTCAAACGACTCACCGCTTCTAAAGAGGTTAAAGTAGAAACTAATGCTGCCAAGGATTCGACTGTCGCTGATTTTTCCCTCTTCATTTTTGTTGTCATTGTTGTCATCATGTCCATAGAATGTGCGAGCTCTCTAATATTTTGGATGCTTGCTTGAGGTGGTTAAAAGTATTCGGTATGTTCCGAGTCTTTTTCAAATCTTTTCGCTTCTTCGTGCATGCTTTCTTTGATTTTCAGTATAGCTGCCGATTCAGTTTGATCACTTTCGGTCGTTCCAACGAAAGGTCCAAGAGGTCCATAATCGCCCATGCCGCTACCAGAATCTTCGCGAGGCGTGCCTGGTCCACCATTAGCTGGTGAATTTTTCATTCCATCTAAACCGGATCCATCACCACCGGTACCATTAAGTACGGGTCCCATAGAATTTGGCCCACCACCCATAGGCCCCATCCCGCCAGGACCGCCGCTTCCGCCGTCTGGTCCTCCCATTGGAAATTCTGGTTTTAACATCGAATACATACTATCGCCCGGTCCACCAGGACCAGCCTGTGTATTATCTTGCGGCGAGGGCATAATAGGTGTGCCAGGACCGGGTGGCCCATTCGATCCGGGACCGGGTCCATAGTTACCAGGCGATGATGACGAGTACGCGTTCATTGGTGCTGTGGCGTTTGGCTGCCATTGAGGTGGCCTTCCGCCTGCTCCCATACCCATTGGAGGCATACCTCCTGGACCAGGTGTTGGACCCCTCATACCACCAGGACCTCCATATCCCATAGGTCCCATACCTCCGGGACCTCGTGGCGGATTCATGCGAGGATTCATTGGACCCATTCCGCCCGGTCGTGTCGGATCCATGCTGTTGGGCATCATTGGCTGACCCGGCGGCCCGTTAAAGTCATTGCCCATGCCTTGCATACGCACACCTGGCCTGGGACCACCTGGATAACGTGGTCCACCCATAAACGGTGGCTGGCCTGGCATCATTTGCGATGGAGGAGGCTGCGGACTTGATGCATGCGTCGGTGGAGATGGTCTCATTGTTGAGCTGGGAAAAAAATTTGTACCCATTGGTCCTCCTGGGCCCATAGGGCCATCGGATCCTGGTGGCATCTGTCCGAGTGGACTAGGCGCTGGTCCACCAGCATTGTGTGGGCCTCCAGGGCCGATACCATTTACTGCGTAACCCGAGCTTACAAATCCATAATCGTGGAAAGCCTTCGCTTCCGATGAGTGTTCACATTGATCGCGACGTTCAGGTGCAGCGCAATATAGATCCCAGAATACACACCACCACGTGTGTAGAAAACCAGGAGGTTCGCCTAACGAAATATTTTTTTCCCATCGTATTTCTGATAGAAAAGTTTGTGCTGCCTTTTGAGCTCCTACATGTAATAAATATTCATACACATAAAGTGCTAGCTTTTCTCGGGCCTGGGCATCTGAAGGCACCGAGGCATTTTTCGATTTGCCATACATTGCTGTGATGTCTGTGCCAATTATTATGGGAGAAGTTATAAAGGGTGGGACGACTCCTTTCGGTCTTCCCTTTCTAGTCCTAGATTTCAGTTTTCCTGCAGTTCCTTTTGCGCTACTGAAGTCTATCAACTAATGATTTTGTGTTATTTCTGTATTTACTGTAATCTTATAAATTTTAACTGTATTCGTCAAAAAATCAACTTTTAATTTAATTGGCGCTCACTTTTTGCTTATTATATCGTACTGCTGCCGCTATCCTCTGCTTTCTTGTTGGGGCTCACGCAGCCGTTCTTCTATTTTCTATAATTTCGAGCATTTTTACAATATTCGCTTGATTTTATAGATTTCTCAACTTGATCTTTCTTATATTTTGTGCGTTTATTCAAACAGTTGAAATTGTTGGAAAAAGTTTGTGTCAAATTATTTTCTTAATTTTTATATTGCCTTCTTTCTTTATATATTTTGCGTACCAATATGAATACTTCTTTGCGTTATTTTTATAGTACAAAAAAGTTTTGTATATGGTTTTGTTCGGTTTTGTTCTCTCTTCTTCTCAATTTTCGTAAAAATTTAGTTCATGTATCCGCTGCTTCTTCGTTTTACCGTTTATTTGCTTGTGTTTGTTTCTGCTGCTGTTATTGTGTTATTATTGTTGGCTTTGTTGTTGCTTGTTTAAGTGTGATGCTTCTTCTTTTTGTACTGCTTTTGTTGAACAACCACCTCATTCGTACATTCGTTTTTTACTTTACGTTGATATCTCGATTTATTCCCTCACTCGTTCGCTTTATACTCTTTCGTTCCCCCTTTTTATACATAGAATGATGACGAACGATGTTATGCTGCCTTCTCTCTATTGTTATTGCTGCTGCTGCTGTTGTTATTGTTGTTGTTGCTGTTGTTATTAGATATTTCGCAAACTGAAAAATGAAAAAAAAGGTGAAAATTCAATATGAAAATAAAAATGAAGATGAAAAATTAAATGCAATGAGAGAATTCCCAAAAATGTACAGTGCGAGCAATGTTGTAAATGTAGCCGTTTCTTAACGAATTAACTATTTTTCACTGCGTGCAGCGGTTTTCGGTTTACCCATTCATTTTACTAGTCTGTGACATATTAAATAAACAATACTCTTCATCCTTATCAACGCGACTGACGTATCTTCTTGAATATGATTTAAGCGATGAGTTTAATGAAATTTTCCATTCTTTTTTTTAATATTAGTATCTATCCAGAGAAAGATCGAATTTTTAAAGTGGGGTCGAGAAAACGCGCTTTTGAAAAACTGACGCTGCATCCAAGTAAAAATAATACCGTGGTATTAATCTTTTTGTTTCTTATAGCTCGCTGAAGCAGCGATCGATAAGATTATGCAGACATGTTCTCCAATTGAAGAAGCTTTCTTCCTAAATTATAAAGTAAGCCTAAGAGACATTTATACATTTCGAAGCATATGAAGAATTCCACATTATATCACGATTTTGCCAAAATTTCGTTTTATAAATAAAAAGACATCCTTTCGCATTAATTATCTAAAAATATCTTTAAAAATGCAAACTCTTATAAATCTGTTGGACATGCATATGGACCTGGCGGTTCGATTGATCGTGAATGGCATTGTCACGTCATCTGTATCCAACATAATATTAAAATATATATTAGTGATTTTTTTTTAGGATTAGACCATTGATAGCACTTTACTTTAGAGAGTGTCGGCAATAGCATAACAAAGATATAAATAAAGGGAGAGCGAATAATAGGGGTTGCCAAAGCCATTTAAAAATTAATGAATATGTGCGTATAAACGTACATATACAGTTCGCGACAAAACAATTACAATTTTTCTCTGCTTTATAATCGTACGTGCATCGAACTTAAGATCGGTTAAAGAACATCAGCATTGTTATAGCGGGGATAGAAATGAAGTTCATATGACATTTACTACACGTATTTATGCATACACATATGTAAGTATAGTGGATAATAGTGTGGGACATTATGATATTGATGGAAACAAATAGTGTGTTTGCATATGCATAGAGTTTTTGAAAATAATCTTTTATTCGGTTTTTAACTGCCATAAAGTGGCGATTATCATTGGATTAATTGCCTCTTCAGTGAATGGCTTAGAAATGTAGGGTCTTCACCTAAGTTTTCTTCATATGTCAAGTGGATAACTTTGAATAAAGAAGATTTTCAAATAAATTTTTGAACCGACAAATATGTGTTACCCATCGAAAATGGGGTAAATTACAAACATGGCGAACCAGTAGTAGTGATGGCGGTATAATTGCAATCCTTACATTCAATTTTTGTTTCCATCATGATTAAGGTAACTAAATACCAAATGAAAACACTGTAGCGAGACGCGGTCCACCACCAAGTACGCATTAAGCACATCGTTTAATGTGGTTATTTACATAGCGACCCTTCAACATTAGTTTTTACACAAAATAGGACAGACAAGCGGACAGGTAAGCTTAGATTGATGGGTATAAGAAAAGAAGCTCATAATTCTTCTCCTTCTGGTTGTCGCATATATCCTCACTAATTTAATATAATTACTAAAAATAGTGCCGCCCATAAATTGAAAAGTAATTCTTAACTCGCCTTATATTATATCGATCGATTCAGAATCACTTATTTGACTGTCCGTCTATCCGTCCTGTTTTTTTATGTTCAATCTAGAAGACACAATTGATTTCTGATTTATTTTGATGAAAATTGGTCTTGGCCCAAGGATGAGCTATTGATTTGAATTGTTTTGAAAATCGTTGAAATTGGACAACTGCTTCGATGCCATATAAGGGTCTATTTTAAAAAGTTTTTATATGAATAATTAGATAGAGTGCTGATGTAGGGTATTTAATAATGGGCCGCATTCGCTATAGTTGTTTAAGTGGTTTAGGAACTATATTGCTTCTTTTTCGATTCGCTTTTATAAGCGGAGGTAAGGACTGATTTCAATTTGAAGATGTGTATTCTAAGCGCCTTGTATCACTTTTTATGTATTTAATTGCAACTAGAGCAGTAAGCTGGCGTACGTGCCCATCGTATATAGATAAAGAAAATTTGTTTAATACTTTAACAAGTATTTAATAATACAAGTTAATCTCAACTAAATATTAATTAACATTAAAATTCATCGAATCACAAGTTTCAACTTTATATTAATGTACAGCAATTATTTTGCCATTTACTGCCGCTTCGACATGCCACAACAAATTGAAATGTTTGTGTTTACATAGGAGATTAACATTTATCTTCAACACATGTATACAAAATTTATCTTTTTATCGCCGAAACGTTTTCATATAAGTTGCAAAAGTAAAATGTTTCTATGTACGTGGTCGTCTTTACTCTGTGCAAGATCGTACTCTGAATATAATAATTGCGACCTCGAAACTAAAATGAAAATAAACTAAACCATATTAGTCATTTAAAGCGGACTTTCTTTCTACATAAAAAAAAAAAAAAATGCTTAAAGTCTGCATAAACGTGAATGTAAGTACACACACACATATATATATATATATATTATGCATGTGTTGTCATTAATTATTATGGAATTTCGCTTCAAAAGAAAAGATGTATTGAAAAAATAAGATCATTAAGGCTGCATAATTAGTATGAAAATATTTTTCAAGGAATATGGCGCGACCATACATGTCGCTGAGAAACTCTAATCAAGACTGAAATAAGTTTGTTCATAATTAGGCAAACTAATCAAATTTATCGTTATTAGCCTTTAACTCAGTTTACGCTTTCTTCATATAAAAGAGCTTAAGAATGAGACAGAAATGTTCGGTTCGGATTGAACTCTTTTGCGCCCTTCCATAGATGGGGTCGAGAAGGAAGCATTTTGGATGGAAGACAAAGCAGTCGGTTTTCATAGAGTTCTTTCGAGATCGTCTTCAGACAAGGGACTTTAGTTAAGGCACTTTTCTGAACGCGAAATAAATGTTGGAGAGTGCAAAGTCCTGTTTATGTGATCGACTTATGTCGAAACTCTCTAGATAAAGTCGGTCAATCTGCACTGGACCATCAATTACTGATTCGGCTTGACGGAAGGCAGCACCTTTCCTAACAGCAAAAATTGGAATACTTGGACTTAATTGGAACGTGGTTGAGTTCAAGAACATAACCACGAGCGGTTCCCCTTCAATCATCCCCAAGACAAAGCACTACCTTATGCGACGTCAAGACGTGTTCTGTCTCCTTTTGAAACTTCATGTGCTTTGAAGTACAACGTTTCTTACAAGATATTATCAAATGTGACCCGCCTTTTATTAATCTCTTTTCAAACGATTCATTCCAGCAGCCGTTGACTGACACAACTTCAGGTCTCCATCGAGTCTGCTAAACTATTTTGTGATTAATATTGAATCCCTGCGCACTGTTACTGCTGCTTATGTCTCGACGTTTTGCTATCTGATAAACATCACAAATTTTTTCGCTTTTTCGTCCTAAAATCGCAAAAATGTTGCAAATTTCGTAATAACGTAGTTGCCGACACGGTTCTGCAATGCAGTCCTATCCTAAAGCAATAGAAAATTTACCGTAAATTCATTTAGATTTTTCGCTATTCACCTATGGCTTTCAACCAACAGACATTTGCCAAAATAAGAATATCTATAAAACGAAGGTACTCTGACATATACACCTTTCAAGATGATAAAAACAGCATGGAGGATTTTTTTTTCTCTGCCACTTGAGGGTAGCGAGCTTTAAGCAATTACGAAAAGGAACGCTCTCAAGAACGTTTCCCTCTGTCATTGATCCCACTTGGAGTTAGTGTTTCGTAAAGTAATTGTAAAAAATTTCAGCCTTCTAACGAACAAAAACCAACAAATTTTTGTTAAGAAAAGCGGAGTTGCGTTGCGTTTACCCTTCGTTGCACGTTTCAGTTCCGACCAATGTGGCCCATTTTCAACATAAATATGGGCGCAGAAATTTTGAATGTTTCTACCAAATCTGAAGTCGATATAGTCATTTTTGCGATCAGGAGAACGCCAACAACACACAAGACAGACGAACAGACATAGGTAAATCGGCTCAGAATTTCGCGCTGGTCAAGAATATATTCTTTATAGGGTCTCTGAAGCTTCCTTTTGGGTGTTACGCACATTATGGGAAAAAAACCGAACGAGTATACACCCATCTTGCAGTGGTGGGTGTAGAAAGAGCATTTCTTGATCAAAATGGGTAGAAAATGTAATATAAATATTAGAAATTTGAATCTCTCGAATGAGGTAATATTTTGGATCCTCCTCTCATGTCAATGTCCTTTGAACAGCGATTTGTTGTGTAAACACACATCATATGGATCCATTTTTGGGCTTCTTTCCACATAAAAACCTTTTGAGTAATAAACTTTCTTTATAGTATCAATGGTATCAAGTTAATTTGGAGCACGTCGATTTAAGCCTTTTGATCCATCCCATAGAAAGGTTCATCTAAAAAGTAATTGGCAATAAGCACTTTTATACCCGCCATTGAAAGTCCGGAGAACAGTGCATCTTGTGAAAACAACCAGAATGCAGCTCCAAAGACCTAACAAAATGTATATACTTTTGATCAGCTCCTAATTAAGCATATCAGTTGTAAAACATTTCTCTGATGACAAAAATGAAGTTATCGCCTTCAAACCCGACTGAAAACATCTGGAAGTTCTAAAAATGGACAAAGTCGGTTGAAGGACAAGCCTAAAATATCACGTGAACATCTCCGTTTTTTAGAAGAAACAAAAATTCCTTTTTTGTTCACACGCATTAGAGGATAAACCTATAAAAATTTGAAAGTGGGCAATGCTATGGCATCTGCATGAAAATGAAAAATTTGAGCGCGTCAACCCAGTATTGTAGTGGAGCAGATTTTCCTTTTTTTGTCGAAATCTTTTTAACTACGTAGTAGATGGGTACGCCTAGAGTGCAACATAAACTGAGAACAAGGCATGCTAAACTACAGCGCAATATACATTCTCCCTTTTATTCCCCAAAAATACAAAAAACAAAATTATTTATGACCGCCAAATGGTATGGAGAAAAGCAATTTAGTTTTTCATTTTTTTTAAATTTGTTTTACGATAACGACTATAAGTGCAAAAGATTCGATGGCGGTGGAATATTTTTTTCTAAATATGAAATATTTTATCAGGCGCTGTGATGTAAAATATTAAACGATCGGTCTTCCCCGCATTACTTCGCAGAATATATATTTGCCCCTTGTGGCATTTCGTAAAACAATTTGGCAATTTATTGAAACGTAAATGAACTATCGAGCGCTATGCTTAATTCGCTTCTTTAAAAATTTGATTTGTTTGTGTACTTTCCTCTAAATATCTACTGTGTTTCAGACAAGTTTCTTGCAAGCGATAAAACAACTGTCGATTTAATTAATTTTTAAATGTGGTTTTAAAATTACTGAAAATATGTTTTGTGGATAAAAACATTTGCCCCTTTCCCGGCATAAGTTGTTTGACGATTGTAATCAGAATATCTTTTTTTTTGTACTCGGTTTTAATTCCAACTTTTGTTCCCTCTCAAAGTTTTAAATTATATTGTGAAATTAATTGAATGTCCGAGGCGACCCTTTTATCGAATTTCGATAATAGAATTTGAACTTTTCCAAATAAATTTGGTATTCAGTCAACTAGTCTTAATTTAGCACGTGGCCCCTCTTTTTAATTACATGAAAATCTAAAATAACGCGCTGATGAAGATGCTTACTAAATGTTTACAATACGGATTAATATGTTTACAAACCTTGATTTATATAAAAAAAGATATACAATTGTTTTTGGCATACGATTGACACAGACACAGACTGACTGTTGATTGTTGTTATTAACTAGCTTTGTTTGCTTTACATTAATAAATCGAAATATATATAATTCGAGCGAACGCGAGATGCTTTCTACAAATTCCGCAATAGTTTATAATATTCATTTGCAATAAAATAAAAAAATAGACTTTTAATTCTTTTCTTCATTGTATTCGGTGGCAACGTTTAAATGGTGGCGTTAAATTTTCATTATTATTATTATTATTATTATTATCACTAATGTTTTAGCGGCATAATTTAATACAAACCCGCAAAACTATTTAGCTGATGTGGTAGTCGATTATAACATAAAACGCGCAATTGTATGAACTTGTTTCTCTTTTCATTAAACAGTTTAATGCGATCTTGTAAAATAAAATATTTATAGTTTTTTTTCTTTCAAAGTTTTTTTATACAAAGATTAGGAGGTATTTATTTTATTGTAGATATACATACATAAAATTATTTGGTTACTTTGATTTTTTTTTTAAATATGTATTTCAATTTGTAGCATTTTTATTTTTTCTTCTTTTTTGCTTTTTTAATTTTCTTTTACTCTTTGCTACATATGCACAATATTCTGCTACACACGCGTGTATAAAGTTATATTTATACATGTATTTATGTAAGTAAATGAAAAATGTTGTATGTACTACTATTGCTCTCTTTTGCTCTTTCTTCCCTCTTTTTAAGCATTTCTTTTTTTTTTGTATTTGCTCATGATTTTTTTGTCCGTATAAATTTTGTATTTTATACGTTTTGCGTTATCTTCAATGTTCGTCGGTCGTTATGTTATTCCTTTATTCTGATTTTGTACGTCTACGTAACCGTGTAAAGACAACACAATGAACTATTTTAACAGAGAGTGACTGACGTACAACGGTATTCATAATCTTAATGATGGTTTCTTCGGTTTATTGTTGTATTGTATACGCTCGCTTTTGTGCTCAATTTTGGTTTTTGATTCGCCTTCGCTTTTGCCGAATGTACTCTAATAATTCTTCTTCTTTTATTTCTGTTGGTGCTATTACTTCTATCATTACAAAGGCGACTTGCACTATCCACTTCTCTAATTCGACAAAAACGAACACAACGACAAATCACATTAATATTTTTTTTTCTTAATATCAAATTTTCATCAATATTTTTACAACGATTTATTGACATTTTTGTATTCTTCCATTATGTCCGCAATAATTTTATTTACTTCTATTCACCTTTTTACGAATTGTTCATTTTATGTATAATTTTTTTATTTTATCTAACTAAAAAATTTTAATATACAATTTTATTCTGCTATACTCATCCGAAATAATTTTATCGGTACTTTTCTTTTGCTACAAGTGCGTCTCGCGTTAAATGGCGTATGTATGACAATACTCGTAAACTTCACAAAAGAGACGAGATTTTTTTCACCTTTTTTCGTATTATTTTGACAAGTTGGAAAATATCATACAATGTAATGAGATGGCCGTCTCTTTTACACGTTATCAAAGATTCCGAAAGAAATTCATCCGGTAAGGCAAGCGAAAAATTATAACAATTTAATGCAAGAAAAATTGACAACATATAAATGGTATCTAAAATACATATTTACTTTACAATTAAATAAGATAAACTGGTTCTCTCTCTTGTCGCTAATATTTTAATATTTCCAATCATATAAATAAGTAAAAGAATTTATTTCACATTCATTGCATTTATACCTTTTAATATATTTAAATCTCCGCAAATTAAATCGGATCTGGCAACCCTTTTGACTCTTTTTTCCCCCTTTCTTTATTTCTTTCCCTTAATATTTTAAGCATGTATTGATTATTATTGTTTTTATAAAAAACACTTTCGCTTCTTCGTTTCTTTCTGCAGGACACAAGCACAATTACTACTTCAGGTGTTTTTAGTTTTTGTTATTTGCTCCGTCTGGAACAGAGTTGTATTTATCAAATTTTCACACAAATCACATTAAATAAGTGAAGTTTATAATTTAATAAATTAGTTTATAAAGTAAAAGTTGATTTGGTAAGTTGTCCAAACGAGATTAAATACAAAATTTACCGTCTTTATTTTAATATTTTGTGACACAAACTTGCTGCACTTTTCCATTTTTCTTATGTACGTATGTAAATATATGTATATATGTTCGAGGGTTGCCAATGCATACAATTATATGTAAAATAAAAGTATTATTGTTACGAATAATAGATACGGATTTATTACAGCTTTTGTTGGAGATTGTTTTGAATAGAAATAGACAAGATTTTTAAAAAAAAAAATTATTAATGAACGCCACAAACTGTTATCGAAACGAATCAAATGTTGCATTTCTATATAACTTAGGTAGAATTTATAAATGTCGACCAGTAATGCCAATAATGAACAATAAATGTGTTATTGTTTTTATAAGAAAGAGGAGAAAGGGAATTTATGAGGTATGAAAAAATAAACCAACGGAATGCAAAAACTTGCCTTGTTGAAATAATACGATATGAATATAAAAGCAACAATATATTTTTTATTAATTATTTATATTTGGATTTTCTTTGTATTGTTATTGTTCGTTTTTTTTTTTTGAATTTAAAGAAATTATATTGAGAAAGTGAAATCAAGTTAGAAATTCTAATTTTGCATCGTTTTTTCGAAGTCAATAGAAAGTGCCACAATAGAAATGTTTAGACACATACAAAAGTGTATAGTAATTTTCCAATAAAGTTTACAATGTTTTCATACACGGAAAAATAAAAAGTTAAAGAAAACATGAGCTTACAAACGCAAAACAACCGCGTCTTTTGATTTTATCAATCAACAAGTGGTATCAAAACAAATGATTCATATTATTCAGTATTATTTATTCAATTTTTAAAAATTGAAATAGACTTATTTATTTTTCTTTTGAAATTGAAATGGAGAAACTTTTGAGACGAGCTATGAACTCCGATTGCTATCAGTTAATGAACCTGTGCATTTTTACAAGTCATTCAAAGTATTATGCCGATGTCGCAATTAGCTCTCATAATCTGTTGATGGTATTGATTTCCCTCTTTATATCCTGTAGTAGTAAATAACCATTTGCAGCCCCATCACCGCCGGCTGACCGATATTTCACTATAGGAGCCACCTAAACCATTAGATCATCACCAGCAATCTATCAACAACAACTAATTTTCGAAAATCGCAAGAACACTCTATACTTACCCTTTTGTTTACAATGGAGAGAGCACAGAGTTGTTTTCAATAAATGTGATATTTATGATGTCAATGAGAAATGAATGAATACAAACAAAATCCATCGTTTTGCGATGAATATAAGCAAAATCAATACGTTTTGCGATGAATTTAAACAAAATCCATTCGCTTTGCGATGAATACAAACAAAATCCATACGTTTGCGATAAAGATGAACAAAAGCTCAGCATCATAAATCTCAACCGTGCTAACCGGCTCCCCGCTGCTAACCAGACCACCAACACCGTAGATTTGTCTGGATATAAACTCTCCTCGCTGCCTAGTTCTGGAAAATCGAAACACCTTGAATTCGAACTATTCTAAGCTTTACATAAAATCATATTCACATATATTTTATCGAATGTGTGCCTAGGTAAATTAAATGGAGTCCATTAAATTAGTCTCAACAGAAATTTGCAAATAAAATTCTATTTATGTACGAATTTAAAGATATTTCGCGCTTATTGCGTAACGTCGGAATGGAGAAAGTTGGAGATGGTTGTTGTTGTGAAACTTAGCTGTAGCAATTGTTGGAAATTGAAATTAAGACAATTGCGGGGGAACCAAAAACTTCTTCTCTCAATGCGGTAGAACTCACTTTGGTCGCAGTCGATAAATCGCTATAATGATAAATCTGAAAATAGATAAATCTCCTTCTGTCCACAATGTTTATATGTCTTTTTTAAAGATTTCTGGTTACTTACTATCTTAAAGCAATGTATGAAAATAAAGCATGCTAGTTGCAATGTATAACAGAGCAGACTAGTTGCAATGTATAGCAACAGAGCACGTTAGTTGCAAATCAAGAATTTGGAATTATGTAAGAATAAGCACCAAAAATTTGAATTATGTGAGAGTAAGCATCAAAAATTTGGAATTATGTTATTGGTTTATAAAAGTATGGTGACGGGCAAAAAAAGTTTGGGCGAAAAAACACACGGAAGGCTGTACAAATTCTATTAGACCAAGATGGAGCGCTAATTCTATTAGACCAAGATGTCGATTAATAAATATTGCATATGCACACAAACAAATTCTATTAGACCAAGATGGGTGTGGCAAATAAATAGAAAATCATTATTATTATTTTTTTTTTTTATATAAAAAATTATATACGTTTTTACTAGAAATTAAAGAAATTGCCATTAAAGTAAAGCAATATTAACAATAATAACATTTAAATATGAGTATCGCAAGACATATAGCTCACGACTCATCAACTTAATATTGCATTTGTGGAAAATAATAATATTACATTATTTTGGTCTTATTATTATGGTTAGTAAGTGCATGAAAGGTAAACTGGCGCCATTGCTTTACTTTTTCTTTCGCATTAGTGTTTTCAGATTTTTGACGAAATTCCCTTCACAAAGCAAACAAGCGACAACAATGAGAAATATTCTAAAAATTAGTTATTAGTGTTTTCCGTCCAGATGTATTTAATCTCTTTGGATGCTGCACAAGTCAAAAAAAAAGGAATTTCATATTTCCATGGTTACTTCTGATTTGAAATGTGCCCCAAATATATGTACGCAATAATGTATGTAAAGTTTGTGCTTTCTCAATTATTTTTATTATGCTATTTACATGTTCTGTTATTTCGCTCTTCTACAAATTCTGTTATTCTTCTTATCCCTTTATTTTGTTGTTTCATCAAGCAAGTCGAAGTTAACCATTCTTAACCATTGTTAACCATCTCAAAATTAAGCAATGTTTTCATTTCCTTTAATATAAATTCTATTCTTGTACCGTTGCATTCATTTGAGTCGAACAAGTTGTATGGAAATCAACTCAACCATCACATTTTTATAACCTATTCCAACACCCCAACACAGACAAGAAAAACCCCTTATTTGTTCAAGAGAGCATACATATGTGTACCGTTTGATTTTTGAATGTGTTGGAAAGGACGTGCATCGAAAGTTGTGGAGTTTAGTTTTACAGAAATGCAATAATGGAATGGAACATGTTTGAAAATCGCAATTAAAAAGCAAAAGCGAATTGTTACGTAGTCTTCAGCACAGATATTTTAGTTTCAATTTCATTTCATTGGTATTCGTTTCCTGTTGCAAAGACTTTGTTAGTTGTTTTTTACAACTGCTCCGACTTATTTTGAGCGCTTTTCTCCTATGGAATGAAAATCATTAAATTTCTGTAAAACTAATGCTGTTAATATGCTGTTAATAAATACTCATATTAACATTTTTGTCGCATCTCGGACCAGAATGTTGTTCAAACCAAATTATTCGACAGATTTTTGCTGGATGTTGGTTTAAGACAGCTGTCATCCAAAGTTAAAAACGAAAACATTTTGCGTAAAGTAAATTTGACGCTCAGAATAGAGTATTATTATTCTCAGCATTTATTTTGGGACTCGATAAGAAATGCACAGCAAAGTAAATTTTACGCTCAGAATAGAATTTTATTATTCTTGGCATTTATTTTAGACCCCGATAAGAAATGCACAGCAAAGTAAGTTTTACGCTCAGAAATTGCATTTTATTCTCAGTCAAAGCCAAAAAGCAAATTTTGCTCTGAGAGGAGATTGTTTTACTTGTGTCTGAAAGAGAGAGAAAGAAATAGAGCTACCATCAATATAAACCCAAACAATTTTCTATTTTTTTCAGTTGAATTTCAAGGAATCAAGGGAGGAGATAGATATTGTTTTTTTAACTTAAAAAGTTTTAATTTTTTCCAATAAAAAAAAAAAAGTAAAAACATATTTCTTACCACTGATTTTTTTTTAATTTTTTTATATACGCTTTGATGTTAAACAATTCTAGTAAACTATTAATTGTGCGAAAGTGAAAAAAACAAAGTTCTAAGTACTTTCTTGCAAAAATTAAGAAAAATTTTACAACGTACAAATACAATTAATGTCCAAAAAAAAAAAAATAAATAAAAAAACGACAAAAATCATAAAAAACAAATGTGGTATCATTTCAATTAAATTTAAATCTTGCCCGTGGTTATTAAAATAAAAAGGAAAGACAGCAAATTTTCAAGTTTTTACCGTTAATATGTGTATTTGTTTTTCGTAAACATACAAACACTTTCAGTCTTATTGTCCTTCTAAAACAAAAATTTACATATACTCTACACAAATTGACGGTGTTAGGACTAAGACAAGTAAGAAGATTACAGTCGGGCAAAACCGACTTTCATCACTTTCGTGCAACGGAAAGTTTTGCTAAATTATCATAATTATGTTGAAAAGTTTATTTCTATTTAATCGTTAGAGATGTTTTTGTTGTCTCCCAAATATGAAACCAAACGAACATTTGCTTGCAAATGTAATTAGAACCTAATTTCATCCTATTTGTAAGGAAGTTTTGTTCTTTACATTCATTGAAATTCGCGCGTAAAAAATTTCTAAAAAAAATTACTTAATATTTACTCGACTCGTCCCTGTTCCCCGTTTTGTGCGTTTGAATAACGCGAAAGGAAACAGAAAAACTTTACGGTAATTAAATGTTTGCGCCGCAATTGGTTGTTGTACAAAAAAAAAAAAATTATGTAAAATGTAAAGAAAAGCAGGAGGAAAATATGAAAAAGTAGAACGGAAAAAGACAGTGCCAACGTAATAAAGATAGATTTTAATTGCATATTCCTTGGAAAAGTATGGCGCAGTGCTAGAATGCATGAATGTCCTTAAGAAAGGGCGGTGAAGAAGAAACATTTTGTTTTATTAAAAGTTTATATTCTGCGTATCGCGTGTGCGTATGTGTGCGTGCAGTGTTTACTATAATTTACACAAATTTTTCATTTCATTACAAGCAGTGTTGGTTCTCCTCTCAAAAAAGAAAAAAATCATTCAAATATTTTGCTGTTGTTGTATAATAGTAGCTGTACATGTATATATACGGGTAGTAGCTGTTAAAGCGGGTGTTAAACAGCTTCTTAAATCGTAAAGAGCCGAAGGTCTTTATCTCGTCCAAAATTTCGCCAGTGTAAACATTTCCAACATTTTGTATGTAATGTGTGTACATGTGTTTTCATTTGCACGAAACATTTCATTGTATTGTGCCTCACTTCCTGCTCTCGCCAACCAATTGTTTGCAAATTTCCTGCGAAAAAAACAAAAAAAAACACTTATTGTTTGTCTTTCATTCGTGTAATTGTGATGGACGTTTATCTACGTAAGCGTAGAATGTATTCCAACAAATACAAATAGTATATCCGTTTATGTGTTTATTTATGCCTATGTATTCCTCATTATAAATATAAGAAAGCGATGAATGATGATGGTCCTCTAAAAATACTTGAACTATGATGCTTTCGTTTACATTCCTTGTTCAAAATGCTTCTGTGAACGAGCTAAGCGTGTACATAATTCTCTGATCGACTTCTGACTGAAAATGGTGGTACTAATAACAACATCAAATGCGTTTTCCTTTTTGCTTGCTTTGCATCGTAAAGTGTGTAAAAGCGAATAGCGTAGACATTTTCTCGATTAATGACTCGAAATTAACAAGCTTTTTAGATGCCGTTTAATTCAAGGACTGCAGAGCAATTTTCTCAATTTTTAAGATGTAATGCTTTGCATAACTTTTCATGTGTGTAACACTGTTGTAAAACGTTGAGGTCAGGGTCAGTATGAATTTCGGGAACAGGAAATAATCACACGGAGATAAATAAAGTACACGTGAAAGATGTGAAAATGTCCGGTCTGTTTATTTTTTTCATTTGGCTTACAATTTTCACTAGCACTGACCTTTATTTAGGATATGGGGATCAAATCGGGCACAGATTATGCTTTCGCTTAAATCGTTTGCCAAAACTTTATGCACCATACCAATGACCCGCTGTTATATAATAGTTACATTCGGATGCCGAGTGATTATTTGGCGAACTTGTTCCATTCAATCACCGTCTTTTTTAATTTTTCTCCCTTATGCGATATTTGCAGATATGCTATTATTATATAATATTGTTACAAATTTCCACTAATCTCGATACGGTCCGTATCACTAGATCGTGGATATTATTTTCAAGAGAAATGCCCTTCAGAATTCTTTTAACTCCAAGCTTCTTTATTTACAGTCTATTCTTTAAGGCTAGGATTATTTACATTTTACTTTGGCAATACTCTCGACTGCTCAAATTTAGTATTCTTTTTCATTACGGCAGATGAGACTTAAGTCTATGTATACGACTCGGAAAGAGCCGATCAATCGAGCGAATATCGTGCAAAAGGTGAGCCAAGTCCAAAAAAGCCGCGCTAAAGCCCATCGAAAATGAAAGTGATGTTAAGAGGTTTATTCAATTATCGTGGTACACTATTGAACACTACGAATTCCTCCCGCCGGACCACTCTGTTAACAAGGAATATTACTTGAGTTTGAGGATTACTTTGAAGGCGGCATGAACGTGGAATGATAAATAGATTTGAAAAAAAAAGAAAAGTGAATTGACCTTACTTTTCGGAGACAGTAGTATGTTGTTTCAGAAGGTGACATTAGTAGTTTTCTGCATGAAAAAGCTTTCTTTGATTTTTGTACGTATTTTGTACAACGCGTTCTATCGCGTATACTAAGTAGTCCAAGAAGAGTATGTGCTCTATTAAGAGAGATAGAGAGAGAGAGAGAAAGGGCAAGTGGTAATAATACTCATTTATGTATCGTTAAATTTTACTTCACTTGACGCACTATCATAATCTAGTATCTGATACTGAAGCTCGAATCTCCTTGATGACAGTAATCTCGGATAATACTTACGAATGGAATTCTTGATAGTTTTCATATAATCAGCCGTAAATGTTAGTAATTTTTGTCTTTTCGACTTATTTTGGTGTTCTAGACTCTTTACGAACCCTCCCCCGCCAGTAAAATGCCAGGTGACCGGCGTAGATTCACATTGACCAAAGGGATAATAAATTTTTCATCCTAACCCACTTTTGATACAAGGTTTTTATTAAGTACTTAGACGGACTTTAGTTGTCGTGATATTATACTAAACTTGTCTATCCGTCGGTTCGTCCGCCTTATACGCAATCTCCAGCTTTTTACACGGACCTGTTTCAGACGAACGCTATTGCAAATGTTTCGGATCGGACCACTTTTTCATTCACTTCCCATTTGTCGTTGTATAAACAACTGTGTTAACCGAAATGACGTAGGGTTGTTAATGATGAGCCGCTGGCCTCACTGCAATATTCTCACTTGTTTATTGCAAGGAGGAACGGCAAGTGAATGCAATAAAGTGCAGCAAATGAAAACGTAATCCCCTTGCGGCTTATCTTGTGTATTCACCCGATGAACCTCATTTATTAAGATCACACATATATGTCTTTTTTTCTCTTTGTTAACTTGATATATTTTAGTCTTAAAAAAGTTACCTATTGTCGTTGGTGTTGAGAGTGAAAATGTAGAGTAAATAAAAAAACATACGTAGATATGTACTTTTGAGGAGCAATCGAGGAAAGATTTTCTGTTGTTGGCACTTAATTTTCATATCCAACATCTGCAGCCATAAAAGCGAACACAGTATATGATGTGGTTGTTCTATACAGTTAACCTGAATGCTTTGAATATGTCATTTATTGAGTTTATTTATTGAGTTTCTGAGGTACGAACATTTATAATACACAATGTACGCTCAAAATCCTAAGGATACGGTGTACACGAGAAGTGTTGTTATGCAGTTCAAATTGAAAATACAATTAGATTATGACGTCGAGAGCTATAAGTTGACGATGACTTTATGGTGTGATTGAAACGAAAGGAGGAAATCGATCTATCAATCAACCGTAATCTACCTTAAGCGAACAAGACAACTTAAATATGCCTCAGTGAAACTGAAAGGCTAAAATATAAGGGAAACTGCATTCATTTCCAAGGACAAAAAAAATCTTCAACGACTTGGGCATCAGCGTGCCACTAAACTTCATTTTTTATGCAAGTTTTAAGCAATTTACGTTTAAGCTTCAAATGGAAAGTAGATGCATTAGGGGTAAAGTTGTACGGTTCCTTGAATCGGCGGCGGTTGCACCACGCAGCACTTTGTGCGTCTCTAGAGGCGTGTGTCCGTGCCGCATGCCAGATTAATCCCAACGGAGCGGGAAAACGTGGTGGCAGATATACTCAGACAAACTCAGTACTTCATATGCTACATGCTGGCCAAGAAACACCGCCTCAATCCTCGCTCCAGGGTGTTTGTGAATTTCCTTTGAACTCACTTTTCTGTGTCTGGCTGCTTGTCTAATGCGCGATTACCATTCTGAAAATCAATAATAAATCTAGAATTATGTTCCTCGTTTTCCCACTTAATCGGCTCGACACAATACCTAACAAAGTTCGCGAAGCATTGTCCGCTTTGAGTGTGGCAAGTAATCGTGTGCATATATATGCATATATCTATATATTATTCCCTTGTTCTGGACGTGTCAGTGGATCGGTCACACCTTTTATTTTAACATTCATCTTAGGAAACACCTGCACTAAGTTTTATTTTAACATATTTTTTAAGGATCGTAAGTCAAAGTTTTTTTCTGTTATTAGGGAGTCTGTACAGTATCCCATGAAGGATTTAAGGTAGACCTACCTTCTGTTATACCGATCGATCGAAGCTTGTCTGTCCATGATGTCTGTCAATTTTTTGAACTCCTCTCATATAATCGTACCCGGGAATACCGAATCTTTACATAGTAAAAAGATATAGTTTTTAATATTTCTTGGTGAAAATTGGTTTATGGCAGAGAAATGAATTTCACCGGATTTGACCAGACATTTTTATAAGGATTCTTAGCGAATGTAGAGCCTTTTATGTCAAAAAAGCTTAATTGTTAATTTTTTCTTGATCAAAAATAGTTCATAATAGTAAATTGAGAGAGAAGTCAACTTTGTTGGATTTGGCGCACGTAGGCTTATTTTTGAACAGCACCTTTCTCAAGAAACGCAAGTCTTCATATGTCAAAAAGACCTAACTGTTAAAGGTTTTTCATGAAAACATGTTCACGATAGTAACTTGGCAAGAGATTTAAGTGTACAAAATATGAAGCACATAAGTCTGTTGTCTGGACCCCATTCCATAAAAGCTTTCCCGAAAAATAGTTAGTAAGTCCTTCAGAAAAAGTTTTAATTTTTAATATTTTATTATGAAAATTGGTTCTTAGTAACAATTTAATAAAAAAATCAAAGGATGCGGAATTTGGATCACACACATTCATCTATTTTTTAGACCTCAACATATATAAGGATTGTAATGAAAAGCAAGCCCTTATACGGAGAGAAAGTCTTATTTCTAGGTTTTTTACAACGGAAACTGAAAAATAATAATTGTTTGGGAAGTAAGCTCTTCTAAGCTTGGATCAAGTCATGTGATGTTTTTAGCAGCCTCCCAAATGTGTGGCTTTACTGAAAAGTGTGCCTTTAAGCAATTGTTGCTGCATTATTAACGGTGCAGGGTACTTAAGAGTCCCCTTGCCCGGGTATAATGTTCTTTCTCGTTTTGCGTCGATGATGTTTTAAGGATTTTGGTAAACATTTCCTGAAAGTTTGCTTTTTAGTTTGAGGCTAAACACGAAATGCAGATACGACACATCTCGTTGGAAAATTGGTTTTATCTAAAAATCTTATCAGTTCGTCAATAGTGGCGACATGTGCAGGTCACCCATTGAACTTATTGAGCGATGTGTTGTGCCGAATATTGCTCTTTTATCGTAATCTTCGCAATCTTAAGGATTTTAGAAATAGACGATGTAGCGGCACGAGAGATAGAGTTTAATCGTTTCAGATTCTTAAGCTGATCAAGAATAGGTGCAAAGTGGATCCTTCCATAACGCGTGCTTATATGCGACGGATTCGTATAACTGTATTCCAATAGTTGATATAATGACTATGTCCATACTATTGAATGCATTTCTTGTGAAGAAAAAAGCACATTTATTATCGAACGATCATAAAAAATGACGTTTGCAAAATTCAAGTGATTCGTATAAGACGGACTTATAGAAAACGAAGTGACTCGAGCGTGGTATAAAAGAATCCACTTTGCTTAAGATCTAACTCCATTTTTATTTTAAATATCTATATATATTTATTTATTATTTCATTCCTGACTGGAATTATACAGTTCCGCTATAAGCAGCAGCACTTGGAAAGCTAAAGGCTTAAATTATGCAATTATGACGAAGATTAAGATAAAGTACAGTAAGGTTAACGGTTTGCAATTTTAATTTCTCCGTCTTAGAATGTCAGTAAGAGAGCTTAAGTGTGAGTGGTATTATAGGGCAGAGAATATCAATCAGAAAGGCCGTCAACAATACTGGAGGCTTAAAGTGTTAAAGGCGAACATAAGTCCAAGTAAAACTATAGTATGTAGCTATTTATAAGGTATGTGGTCTACCGAATTAAGATTCCAACCCGCGCTGCCTAACTTGGCAGTCGGAACTCTTGTCCTGAGGATTATGTGCTGGCCTGATTAACAAAAAAAAAAAAAAGAAAAGGAAAACAAAGACAGACGGACACAAGCATTAAGCTTATCAAAAAATCTAAGCTTACGTCGTCTCAAGATGTTACAAATCAAAGCACTAACCTTCTATGTGTCCTTATTACATTAAAAAATCATGTCCGATAAATGAGCTCACAGACTATACGGACTACTAGTTTCATAGAATTATCGTGTATTTCAACAAAATTCTTCTGTTAAGGAATGTGAATGAAAAACAATCCGGTTCAAGAGCATAGCTGGCCTCCTGTTGACACACAGACACACACACACACACACAAACTTTTACTGAATTTGTAAATTTTCGCATAACTTTTATTGTGAAAGAATTTTTGCGTCATATATTTTGTAATCAGAGAAAAAAAAAATATCATAAATTTTTTATAAAAAATATTCAAAGTTCTTCTTAAAGTCCTTATTATATTATATTTTGTAAAAGCAAAAAAAAAAACATTCCTTAAATGCGTCCAGAAACTACTTAACTATTACACGTGAGCAAACATTGAGTTGAGTGAATGCGTTTGCCTGGTGGGGCTTTGCTGTTATATGGGGAAGCAGAAGAGAAGGACAAAGGAAAAAGAAAAAAAAACAAATCTCGAAAAATAAGTGATATTAAATATGAGAGAATTGTGTGCATGTGTGTGCATGCAGCACTCACGATTGCAATGCAGTTCTACGTTTAACACGTTGTCGGTTTCGGATAAGTTCGATATTGAATGAAAACTTTTGACGCACCGGATAAAACCTGATGGCGCCAATCGACCAGACTACGTTTTGCTTTTGTGTTAGTTATGTACGCTCGATTGTTATTTCCCTTCAACAATAATATAAATGAATTTTACATGAGTGAGGAATTATTCCGAATCGGTCATACAAAGGCATATGCGTACACACATACGCAAGCACAGGTAGTGCAATATGTGCATATGCACATGGAACGTAATTATACCTATGTGGGAGATTATATATAAAATAATTTTGGATTTGGTTTCAAGAACACAACGATTATGTTCGGTTTAGGCTGAACTTTTCCATTAAAAAAAACAGATGTAGAAAATGTATTAGGAATTATTCAATGAATGCAGTGTTTGCTAAAGTATTCCACGTCAGGGATGGGAACGACATTGAAGCCTCATATCCGTTATCTACTTCGGCGAATTTTTTCTTGTTACTACGTAAATTTCTCTATGGAGATGAAAGTGATTTTTCAAGTTCCTTTTCGATGAGGAAAACTTATTTGTTCACGTAAAGAGAAAAACACCTTTTTTAGACGATGGACGCAATGCCTATGTTTTTATGACTAAGTTTGCGAGATTTGGTGAAGAAAGTTTTCTACGAAATAATTCATTAAAACCGTTGTTACCATTGCCTGTTTTTATATTGCATACCTGAAAACATTATGGGGGGCCTAGGCGCACCACTAAATATCCTACACCACTACTCCTAATACAGTTGTGCATGAACCGATTTTTCAAAGTAATGCGTTACGTAACCGGAAGTGTTCGAATAAGTCAAAGCATCTTCTGTAGGCAGGCAACTTTCTTCACCTACGGATCAATTGTAATTCTCTTATCACGGGAGGAGCGAGAGCAATGCCCAACTGTTATCCAAAATGCTGCCTTAAAACAAATCCATTTTGAAAATAATAGGCGTTAGAATGTGTGCCATGGGAAGAAATATCGGAATTGGATACCGTAGAGCACGACTTCCAGATGACTGGGCGTCAAAATGACCGTTTCAAGGTGAAAGGTACCAATTATGAGCAAAAAGAAAGAAAACAAGAAAGATTTGCTTTTTTGCCTAAATTAAAATTTTTTATAAAAATCTCAACTCTTTTTATATTTAGCTTTTTGTTTCATTTTCTCGGACGTATTTTTGCTTTGGGCTTTAGGTTACAAATAGTTGACGCAAGTTTTGCGGTCCTTGAGGCGACACAAGCATACGTTCCCATCTCTACATGTGCATTTTGAATGAAGCGAACTAAAACATAGACTGCGTTATATGTATATGTATATGTATATGTGTATATGTATATATCAAAACTAAAAATACTGGGATCATTGCCAAGCCAACACGTACACTGTTTTTCTTAAAGCAGTAATAACACTACAAATTTGTCATTATTGTTGTTGTTAGTGACCAAAATCCGCACTAATGTGGTATTGTCATCATAAACACGAACTTCCATAGGAAACAATCTTCTGAAGGATGTAAATCAATTAAAAATATTTTATATATTCATGGAAGCATATTAATAAACTAAAGCGTATATGTACATGTGCATGTTATCTGTCAGTATGTATGTGCGTGCGTTATTAGAATCAAAAAACAAAAAAAAAAAAGAACTAAATTTCTAAGTTTGTTCGTTCAACATTTAAAGGAAAGAATTTAAATTCTCCTTCGGAACTTAAGAAGAAGACTTGAAGAAAGTTACTTGAAACGTTGTTCGACCTCATAATACAAGTTACAGTAAATAGGTGTTTTACGTTACCAACTACGTGGCCTGCCGTGATCATGGATGGCTTCAATTTTACTGATTATACGTTTTTCCCAGCGACCTAAGATTGTGGAAAAATAAATCACAAAATAGGCCTCGAAAGCGTGCAAATGAAATGCGGGTAGAGTCTCATCGCAATTTATATGGGAAGAGAAAAGGAGGCTCGAACCATAATATGCATGTCTCGCAAAGAGCACGTAAGGAGGAATGATGCCCTACAACATACAGTAAATAAGTGACGAATTTATTTGTTTTACTGTCTATGCTCAATCACTCGATTTTCTTTGGAGTAGAGGGACTGTTGTCCCGTGTTTAACCGCATAAATTTCGAATATCAAGATTTCTTCGCCGTTCTTATTGTTATTTTCCTTTTATACTCTCTTCTACTCTGTCGCAATCTTCCGATCTAATTCTTTGGAGATTTGTAGAGAGTCTAAAATGGACTCTTGTTTATCAAGGCTTAATCCAATAATGCCTGCATGGCCACGCAGTTGTCCGCCACTTGCTTAGAGTAAGGACGTGTTAACCTCCTTCCCCCTAACCTTCCTCTTCGCTAACATAATATGAAGCAATCCTTATGTACTAGGGTCTGTCAGTTTTTCTTGGTCAAGGAAAGATTTACATAAAATTAAGCGCTTGCTTAGGCTGTGACTTCTCCTACGAGGCAAAGGTCTGCAAAGGCCCGCGTTTTGTAAGACTTATTTTGCCACAGAGTTTCCGTCCGTAGAGGCCGTAGGGAAAACATCAATATGACACCAGTAGATAATATCGCCCAGTATGCTCTCTAGCCCATCTATCACTTCTCTAATACGCAAACTTGTTTGTCAGTGCGACTATGACAAAGGCGCCTTTCGTTTCTGCGGCGATTCTTCATCGCGGAGGCATTACTATACAGTTAGTAAACGCCATTTTGCTTTAACTTTCTAAATTTGTCGCTGGTTACAGCTGAAGTAGTTAGTGTCCCATTATTTACTAAATAGAATACAAAGTGAACACATTTCTGCGAACTTCCGAAAATCCTGGTATATGCCGTTTGTGTCGTGTTTAAATTTTCGTATCTTTTAACTGCCAAATATCATGTAAACAAGTGCACCACTGTCCACAATTAACTACCCTACACCACTCCGTTTAATATGGTTAGTCATACAACGACTTTTTAAAATAACGTGTTGTATAGGAAGAAATCGGAGCTGTAGGCCGATCGAAACCATTTTCAATAACGTCCATCCAAGACACGTCGGTGCATTAAATTTCATCAAAATAACTCAGCAGTTGGTTCCTGGCGATTAAACACAAGAATACGAACGGACAGACAGACAGACAAGTATAAATCTATTAAGAAAGTGATTCAAAGAGTCCTTTGTATGGTAAATGGCTGAAAAAGCGATCCAATCTCAACCCTTTTCAATAGCATTCACCTAAGGCACACCGTTGTACTAAATTTCATCAAAATATCTTAAAAATTGCAACCTGTACGTTGAACACAAGGGCGCGGACGGACAAATAGACAGACAAGTTCTGAATCGATCGGTATAATAAAAGGCGAATTCCATCTCAAGTGCTTCTGTCTATTGCATGCATCCGCACAAGCTTAATATACCCTTGGAGCATAAGTCGTGCAGGGCATAAAAATGTTGCAATTTTGAGAAATTCAGTTAACTTTATAACAATAATAATAATTTCGATAGTATTTTTTTTAATAACTTTCACGATTAATCGGATAGATATTACGGCAATAGTAAGTATAATTATCGAGCACTAAAAAAAAGGACGAAAGTACCACTAAAGCAACACGACTTGTGCTTAATGATTGGCGTACGCTTTATTAAATAAATATGCAAATATTTCACTTTCACAAACACTCGGCGATATTTAAAAAAGTTCTTTCATGACCTTAATTAATTTTCATTTCCAACCTGTCTTTTATGCTCTAGTATGCCGTATGCACAAACAAGAGCTAAATTAAAGCCACGGACGATGGTTGTTGAATAATAAACAAAAAACACTTGTAAAATTTAAGGAGATTTTTTTCTGAATAAAGATAATTTATCCCTGTTCGGATCTATTTTCATAAATAACAGTTTATTAAGAAAAGTCTTTGAAAATATAATTCTCATTGCGATTTTTTAAAGCACATCGTTTCAATCTTCTCTTAATTGTGACAACTTTTTCCGTCCCTCGACGAATTTCTCCTCATAATCGGTGAAAATTAGTTGATACTATGCGTATATATGTAACAAAGTCTCACTTTTCATTTCAGCTTTTCAACTTTGACAATTTCACCGCCCAGCAAAAGCTATAGCGCACCATCCTACAGTTATCCATATATTGACTTTTCAAAATGACACGTTGTATGGAAAATGTTCGAAAAGGTATCCCGATCCGAACAAGTTATCAAGAGCGATTGTCCTTGACCCAAATCCAAATAGGGCGGTATCCCAACAAGGCAGACAGACATATGGACAGACAAGCTTAGAAAAAAGCGAGGCGTATCACATGTCCTTCCGCAGAGATTTGTACCACCAGTTGTGTAGAATATAAAAAATGACTATAGATTAAGGCAAGATCAAGATCCACCAACAAACGGCCCCAAACGATAACTTACTGTAGTTTGTAACCGATATTGATCTAAAGTCTAACATAAATTTTCCTTAGAGGTAAATGTTTAGGAGGTAATTAACTGATGGGAAAGTTCTTCCGATCGCCCAACTGATACGCCCACATTTCAAGACATCTTTTGGAATTCCGCATTGTTGCCTTGAGATGGACTAGTACTTTTTAGTATTGGACGCAATAAGCCCAAGCATTTTTAGCATTCATTTTTTAGAGGCTTAGTTGTTTATTTTGCAACAGCAACAGCAACAGCAACAGCAACAACTACATATTAAAAAAAAAGAAAAAAACTGAATTTAAAATTCTTGAATTTGTGTTAGAAAAAACAGAAACGAGAACGCTTTCAAATATTCTCAACGTTAATGAGTGATATGAATTACTTACTACTACTACTACTTGCACGCATACGTCCCCGCGTACACACATGTACGTTCTATGCATGGATATGCTATCATTTTTTTATATGAATATCTTATGCGTCATTTGCTTTGTTTGTTTGTTTGTTTGTTTGTTTGTTTGTTTATTTTGAAACCTAAAAAACATCTCCATGCTCGTTAAGTATGTACAGAAGATACAAAAGATGAGTGTGGTTACATATAACTAAGAGTCTCTGGAGTGAATGAATGAACGCCTCTTTCCATTTAACTAAAGAGTGTTTCAACCTTTCTTATCTAAGGCAACAAAGGGAAACCTGTAATTAAGCTCTTGCAACACATCTAACAGTAATTTTAATGATTTCAAAAACTACTTGTGTTTCCTGATCTTGAGAACAACTTAAGGAAATTGTTAAAAAAAGAGAAACGTTTTTCAAGTCATAGGCTATTTTTTCATGCAATATTTATGGAAAGTTTTTATTTAAATTTCTTGAACAAAATTTTTCAATCTCTTTTAATTACAGCTGCTCGTCCCACTTTAATTGAAGAATTTGTCTCTCTGTCTGTCTGTCTATATGCCCGCCCTTCTTGTTTCCTTATGTTCAACCTAGAGACGAGTTATTTTGATGAAATTTGATCAACCGACGCTATCGAAAATGGCTCAGATCGAAGAAAGGATAGTTTAGTTATTAGAAAAGAATTTTCAAACCTTCTCGTGAAAAATATGTTTGCTTGTTTTTCAAATTAACAAAATCTCTATAAATTTTAATATTATTTTAATTAAGAAAAACTTCCATTAAATAATTTCTTATAAGGATAACATCTGACGGCATGCAGGTTGGGAAGCTCTGATCCTTTTACACACGAATACTTAAATTTTATATTCCTATAAAAACTTACATAAAGGTAGAATGAAAACAAACAAACATATCTCTATGACTTTTTATCTATGACGCTTTCAAATAAACTTTAGATTTCGCTATAAAACGACCCGGAATAAAATAAAAATCTCACTATCTAAATGAAAAATCTGATTTCAGTGTAAAGCATCTGGCATTTGGCATCTGTATGCGTGGGCAATAACCAGCCCGTTTCGCGAGCACAAGACTGAAAACAGTGTAAACCAAAAACTAGTCAGCTGACAACTCATAGAAAAAAGAAACAAACAAATCAAAATTTAAGGGACGACGCGTAAGCAGTCGCCTAGTTTTCTTTCACTAGGTCACTAAAAATCAAAAAAAAAATGGTCCAACGTCTGAGATCCTTTAAGGAATTAAATGAAAACAAAAAACCATAACCACAACGCTTCTCTTCTGTCCCTGACAGAGGATTTATTTAGCCTATGCTGTCCTGCTACGTAAGTATTTACAAAGGCTGTAAAGATAACTTTGACAAAGACACTTATCATATGTCTTAACAGAGCTTTGTACATGCCGTAGCAGTGCTCTGTGGAATAGTTAGAGGTAAGATATAGTTTGACTTGGAAGCCTACATCTCATGAATCTACACAAATATTTTCCAACGGCAATTAGGAAATCACGAGAGCGTGCCACATGTGGGACAGGGTTATATTAAGTTTGTGCGGAAAGACTTGAGCGAGAGTCACCTTTTTATACCAATCGGTTTCGAACCATTTTCTGAATCGATTTAACCTTGTCTGTCCGTTTGTCCATCTAGCTGTTTTGCTTGTCCACAGGCCGCACTTTTTGCCAGTGAATCATCATTCCTTGCCACTGTAAAAAGCTGGCATAGTGCCGGTCGCTCGTCAGCGAAAGTCGCGAAGGTCGCCCAAAGTCATTGTACCAGGAACCATTGACGCTGAACGTGCATAGAGTGAGACTGAAGTAGACTTAGACAACCACCATACATAAAATACTACCAAACCATTTATTTTATTTACACATGGACTTCAACTAACATGGACTAATAAGCCGGCTCTTAATTGGCTCTTAGAAGCAAATCTTATGCTAAGTGTTATCAATAACGGGTAAAAAGTATTTAAAGAAAATTCATGCATAAACAAACAAAGAAAAAAAGACGCATTCTAGCACAGAGGCACACTCATAACCGGCGCAAATCCTTGTGAGAGGTGAAGCCGCAAGCCATTGCACACATGCAAAATGCATAAATAAAAATAAACGTAGCTGTGCATGTGGCACAGAGGCACGCCAGCAGCTATCAGAAGCTAGAGTTGGGAGTGAACTCGCGAAAAAATGTTGATTAGAAACTAATCGAGAAGCTAATCTAGATAAGACATAGGCAAAGCGCGCGATTTCATACTTTTTAATGAATCCGATAAGGGGATTAAACTAAAGGAATCACTTAGATTTTTGCAAAGGAGTGCAACAGGATTGAAAAGCTCGTAATTATACCTACATTGACTAAGCTTTCAGAAAGTAAAGTTCGTAGGGAAAGGGTTCGGGACATTCAAGTTTATCCCTCCAGGCAACGTCGGCGAATCGATAATGCCAATTATTAGCTTAATTAAAAAGGACCCGTCGAAGATAAATCTATGGCTTTTATCCCACGTAATTTGACAAAAGCTCGAAATGACTCCAGTGTTGATTGTGTGCTGCCAACAAATGCTTAAGAGAATCAAAAGACGTAGATTGACTCATAATGCATGCCCAGTCACGGATCTATGCGCATAAGTCAGAAACTAAGCAGCGTGAAACGGTTAAGTGCTATGCTGCACAAGCATTTCGGTGCCGGAACTCTTTGATGAAATAAGAAAAACGGAACAAACGCCGTCGTATGACAGTGCGAGTTCTCAAACATCTTCTCTAAGAACCGATTACTTCTCATAATGCAAAGAATCGAATTAGTCAGTCATCCGCCGTGCTGTTTCTATCCGACAGCCAAAGATTCGCTTTTGTAGCCGAACATCAAAGACGTTCCTCGCAAAGAGAAGTGTTGCCATTTTCAAAAACCATGTTTCGAAACTATCTTAAATGGAACGCACAAGGGAACATGCCCACCGCAGGCAAAGAATATTTCCAAATATTGACAAAAGAACAAACCTACAAGACAAACAAATTCCAAAAATTGCACTCACATGTGCGCACCTGGTTCAGCTCTTGCAACAAGCCTTTTTCAAACGCGGACATTCCACCCTTAGCACTATCAACTCGCACCGTACTGCAGCGAAACCGTGTTATACGAAACTTTTTTTCGATTTTCTTATTTAAAGTGAAGCATCATATAGATTAGCTTTAGATATAAACCGAATCAATGCAATGTGCACCGGGTTATACGGAAACCTTATTCCCCGACGACCAAGTCTTAAAATGTCAAATTTTATGATGAAAATGTCATTATGAGATTTCTGACGAGTACAAAATTAATTTTTATTTAAAATTATAGCTAATCTGTTTCCATACCTTACGCCATTTTTGGTGTGGAGTATACTGAGCTTGCCCGGATGTGTCCAGAACGGCTTCAGATAGATTCACCGATTCATTCAGAATGATTTTGTGAATTCGATTCAAGTCTGTCTGTCCGCCGGTCGGCGAATTTTTGTAGTGAACACGCAATCACTACGGTCGCAATTTTTGGAATATTTTGATGGCAATTCGAAATCGAATTCGGATCTAACCACTTCCTATATAACGGCGTACTTTTAAAAGTTGAAATTTTCAAAATTTCTCGAAAAAACTCGCTATGCAATAATACCTCGTCTGTCTACACTGGTACGAAAACTTTGCTTCGCCCGGATCAATTTCTCGAATCCCCATGTCATATAACCTTTCCTACGAAAAGTGAATCTTTATATAAAGGACATAATTTTTAATATTTCGTGGGAAAATAGGTTTATTCTAGGAGATGGACAAAAATGTCAACCTCATCGAATTTGGGCCACGTGGGCATTGTTTTTTAAGATACCGCCGTGTTCTCGGGAAATGTAGGACCTACTTTTTAATATTTTAACATAGAAATTGGCCCTTTGTAGCAATTTAGCAAAAAAATGTACGGTAGGGAGCTTGGATCAGATAGGTCTATTTTTTAAACCCCATCATATACATGGATTGTGATGAATGGAAGTCTTCATATGCAGAGAATATTTATTTGCTGCTTTTTTGGAGTAAATTAAATTTGTTAGGTTCAGACCATGCCGTGTGATGTTGCGCGCATCTTCCAAGATGCGGGCTTTCATGAAAAGTTTGCCTTTGCCTGAAAATAATTTCGAATTTTTGGTCCGTTATTATCAAAACGAGCGAATAACTGTATCAGACAAAGTGGTATGGAAAAGCATCTGTCGGTCGGTCTTTTCGGTTTTTTGAAACCGTGTTGTATCGAAACCGCAAATTTTGCGAAGTGTTGCGTTGAAAGCGTCTCTTGCAAGTACCGTGTTAGGCGAGGGATACCTGTATATATGCATTCTTGATCTTTTTGAATTGCATTATGTCTGCCAAGAAAAGAGAAAAAACAAAATTGACCTAAGAAATTAGAAATCGATATCCATATGATTTCCACAAATCATTTGAATACAGGCTCACGTTATCTAAAAATATGCCACCGTTTGCCAAAAAAGTGTTTGAGACGAAAGCATAAAAAAGAAAAATATGTTTACAAGAAAATTGTTGTGTACAATCCGTGTATTTGTTAGAGAAAGCATGATTTTCGTGTTGCGTAGGGCAAGCTGGGCAAAGGCATTCATTCATTCATTCATTCATTCATTCATTCATCCATTCATTCAACGATAATGTGAAACCAATTGAAATTTACATTGAAAAGTTTTTATGTGCTTTCTAAGTACACGGATGATTGGTTCGATAATGTGCACTGACTTATTCTCTCGGTATTTTAACGCAACTTATACCGTGCATCTCTTCTTTCCTCCCCCTCTGCAACAATGCCCGATAAAATAAAAGTAAAACGACATTCGATGATACAAACAAATAAAGGAACAAACTAAACTATAATTCCTTATCTGTACAATACAATGAACACACACATATACTTGCATGCACTTGCATATATATCGTTTTGTTTTGCATCTTATTGTTCGGCCAGACATGTGATAAATGAAACACTGACGTCCCTACTGATGATGAGCATGATGATGAGCAACATTTTTGTTAAGCAACAAAGACAAACACTTTGCTTGCAATGCACTGCAGTCGTTCATAGCAAGACTGATGTATTTAAGTTACCTTTTTCCTCACTTTTTCTATTTAATGTCAAAATTAAAAAATCTGAAAAATAAGCATTTCACTGCTTAAAGTCTAACAATGACAGTAAATCGTTTACTGTGCCAGGATATATTACGTCTGTCAAGTTTTCTCGGTGATTCGAAAGAATACGATTCTTAAATATTTGAAAGGTGTGTGTTTGTTTTCTAAACTAATTTACTGTTTATTATAAAGACACTCCGCTTAGTGCTTAGTCGACCACACAGATCAAGTTGACAAAAGAAAGAAAAAGAAGAAAACAAAAAAGCGAAATAAAAGCAGAGTTTAAACCGAAACGTAGTGCTTCTCGTGCCATCTCAGCTCGCTGTACGGTAGTGCCAGCTGGCGACAAACCAATTTTTCAAATGGAGCATTCATTTAGACTATGTCCAGGCGTTAGTATCATTCATTACAACGTATCAGTAGTTGTAGCTTTCAGCACGAACTTCAGATATTGCCGCTTGCAGACTTTCAGTGTGGAAACTGAGGAGGCTGGCAGCCTGGCGAACCTGGTGGTGAAGCCTTCGTCTGTTTATGTTATCTTTTTCAAGATTTCAATTTCCAGACTTCTTTGTTTACTCTTGGCGTGAAAGCCGATCAGAGATATATCACAATTTTGATACTGAGGGCGCATTCGCACGCAACAGCAATATCGTTATAACATCTCCGTCCCCTTCTTTGATTTTTATGAACTGGAAAACTTTTTCAAAATTTAGTCTAATGAGAGGTATAACAGCTGAGTGTTCTGAGACCGACTTGCACCACAAGTAGTGTACGGTATAAAAAAGGCAAAGTAATGTACCGTCTATTGAATATTTGCACAATGCACAAGAAATCGTTTTAATTGCTGCGAACTATCACAGGACCACATCATAACATAATATTCTTAGCAACGATTATTGCACCCTACACTACCTGCGCTACAAGGATATGTTAAGTTTGTTGGAGCTTGAGATACACCCAGCTTTTGTTATGCCGATCGATTTAGAATCTCAGCTTGTTTGTCTGTCTGTCCATGTAGTTTTGTGTTCACCCTAAAGGTCGCAATATTTGAGATATTTTGATGAAATGTGTCACACCGATGTATTTCGGCATAAGGACGAGCGCTATTTAAAATAGTGTGGATACGACCATTACCTCGACCGCGTGCCATATAATGCTTTGTACTTTGAAAAGTTTTCATTTATTTATTTGTTTATTTCCACATGAAGTTCAGCTAAAATAAATTAGGAGCCGAATCCAATTGACTCTGAGGAATAAATCGTATACTTAGTAAAAAGAAAAAAAAAGTAGGAGAAACTAAAACAAATGAAAACACTATGCTCGGCTATAGTCCACCGTTAAACACCCAACTTTACTTCGTTTATTACGGTTATCCATGTAACGACCTTTCAGAATAAGGTTTTATATGGGGAGTAGTGTAAAAAGCAGTTCAATTTGAAACGTTTTGAATACGAAGACGAAGAGACAAGCCTAGACAAGGTTCCGAAAATGATTCTGAATCAATCTATTTTCATAAGAAAGCAAAAGAGACTAGTGGGTGCCAATCCAAATTCCTAAGGACGAAGAGCAAGTATTGATTCTATGTAATCTACACAGTATCTATAAGAAGGAGATCACACAACGGAAGCACATTTAACCATTGCTCTCACTAAGCTCCTCTATAGCCTTTTCTGAGGTAATGACCATTGCCCCTGTTTAGGACATCGTCTTGTAAAATCTAGCGGTGGCCTTTTGCTGAGGTAATTCTTGTTGACCTCTTTAGGACGTTGTTTAGCATAAGCTAGCGGTGGCCTAGTTTTACCTAAGGAGAACTCGATGTGCAGATTATATGCAAAAATATACGGTGTTGTATGAATAACTTTATTACGCAAAATGGCGGGCGATGCAACTTGAAAGTTTTCGAAAACACTGCTCAATTTCTCAGATCTCGCTTTGCTTTCCGGATATGTTATCATTTAATTTGATGTAATCTTTTATGTTGCAGATGTTCAAAATCATTATCATTTGGTTTTGGCGCCGGAAAATATCGATTTCATTACTCGCTTCAGGTATTATATTAGTGGGTCTGTGGTCTTGGGCATACTTGGAAACAAGCCAAAAATATCCTCAAAGTTATAAGTCGGTAAATGTACGTATAAAACTTAAAGGTTCGATCTTTGAATTTCTGATAAGTAATTTTGTATGCCATCGCCTTAGAGTGTCAATGAAGCAGTAGAAGATAGCAATCAAAGTTATCGAAATCTGTTCGTGTTACAAAAACTTATTTCGGATGCTAATCGTGTTCTGAGCTCACATCAGAACAGAGTCAGATCGGTGAAAAATAATTTATTGTCTCCTTCCACGCGCACAAACATCGCCACGAAGGACTCCTCTGGGTCGGCCATTGTTGTTAAGGAGGCCTCGGCTCAGACTTTATCTCTAGTAGCGCGACGGAAAAAGGCACCAGTAGTGGGTGAGAGCTTATTTTTTGAAGAGGAGCGTTTGAGGATTTTAGAAAATCAACAGCGCGCTAAAAACTCGGCCATGGAAGACATTCAAATGATAGATGAAGAGGCGCGCACGTTAACCTCAGAAGAGCGTCAAATACAATACGAGCATGAGCTACAACGCATGGGCGTGCCAGTAATAGCCGGAATAGGACCAGAGACGGGAAAAGCGCCTAAAGAACGATTGGTGCATTTGGATTTGAAAGGAGCGCCAGCCAAGGTATTTTCGATTTCATTTCCTTTCCCGCTATAGCTGCCCATAACACTTTTATCATTCATACAGATATCGTTTTTAAAGCAACTCTTGACGATGTTGAAAACTCTAGGGGCAACTGGCCTACTAATTGAATACGAGGACATGTTTCCTTTCGAGGGTCCTTTAGCTAATCTATCAGCTGCAAATGCTTACAAAAAGGAGGAGCTAAAAGTAATTAATCGTCTTAAGAAAAAAAAAAAATGGAGGTAAAAGAACATGTTTTTTTTTTGTTTTATTTATGAATAGGATTTTTTGGAAACATGCGCTTTACATGGTTTCACTATTATGCCTTTGGTTCAGACTTTTGGACATCTGGAGTATGCTCTAAAATTGCAAGAATTTGCCGCCATGCGAGAAATACCGGAAAGCCCTCAGTCGATATGTCCGAGTCGAAAGCAATCCATGGATTTTTTGGAAGAACTTTTAAGGCAAGTTATCGAATTCCATCTGCAATTTGTTAATGAATCGACTACTACTTTGAAAATGACTCATATCCACATTGGCTGTGATGAAGTATATCGTATAGCGGAATGCTCGTTGTGTCGTGTAAAACTAAAAGATCAGATATTTCTCGATCATGTTATGGCGATGGCTCATTTCATTCGCAGTCATTGGCAGCAATTGAATGTATTGATTTGGGACGACATGCTACGACTGATGTCGTTAACAAAACTTCAAACTTCATTAATTGGCA
Source organism: Glossina pallidipes (assembly GCA_000688715.1). Taxonomy (NCBI): domain Eukaryota; kingdom Metazoa; phylum Arthropoda; class Insecta; order Diptera; family Glossinidae; genus Glossina; species Glossina pallidipes. The sequence goes on from KK499822.1 coordinate 1,157,037, forward strand.
ATTACGTTCAGCCTATGATTTGGGTTTATACGACGGATATTTATGCTTCCATCTCTCCTACTTTATGGGAGCGTTATGCTCAAGTTTTCTCGACGGTTTGGGCAGCGTCAGCCTTCAAGGGAGCATGGGGAGAAAGCTTGATGATACCTCCTTTGCAACGTCATTTAGAAAATAATATACGTTGGCTGGCTGTGATGAATAAAGAGGGTGGTCGCTTCGCTAAAGGCTTCCAAGGTTTAGTTTTAACCGGTTGGCAGCGTTACGATCATTTTGCCATATTGTGCGAATTGCTGCCTGCCGCTATACCCAGCTTAATAACAACTTTGTCTACTGTGTCTAAAGGTTACTTCAGTACAAATCCTAAAGATAATGATTTATTGAAGGTGTTACAATGCTACTTTCATCCAGATAGCAGGTAGGTACAATGCAGGCAACAAAACAGATAATAAAAGGCAAAATATATATTCGTTTTGTATCGAATATTTTCTTAAAAAAAATTTTCAACGCAATGCGTCCATTCGTCCTAAAAGCTAATTGAAAGAGAATAAAAAATTTTCTTTTTAAAGAATTCAAATTAAAACAAGTGAAAACATTACAGTGGACCCTGGTCGAAGAGTGGTTCAAAAATCACGACCTGAAGACAAGACGGACAACACGGACAGACGAACAGACAAAATGATATTGCTTGGGAAACTGATTACGAATCGGTAGACATGAAGATGGGTCCATCTCAGGTCCTTCTCTATATATATTCTGGCACCACAAGTTGGGCAGGGTAGAAAAAGCGTTTGCGCCGTTTGTTGTATACAAAAACATCAAAAAACGGCATCATAGCATTGATAGCTAGCAAACAAATGTCGTTTGTTTATTACCCTTGAAATCACACGATTTCCCGTAATCTCAGAAGAAAGTACGTACAATAAGTCCTCAAGCTTATGTCACTGAATTTAGGGGAAACTTTCTTTTACCATCCTAATCTTCAATCAGTTCAATCGCACGAAATCCAATTTTTGTAGCTTTCTTCGACAATTTTGGTGCACCAATACCACTAGGCCTCCTAAAACTTTTTCTTGCGCAAACAATGGCGACTGCATACGTTTTTAATTAATTGTTCTCAGACAAAAGACGAGGCATAGTTACAATGTTTCACGGAAAGTACATGTATTCCAAAATTGCCTTCTCGACTACTCATCTATTCTGTACATAAGAACTAATTAAAAATATCGAACGCTGCTTATAAAAAAAAAAACTACATATGCGTTAACACACATATCTTTTGCTTTAAAGAATAATTTGAAATTTTCTAGGCGCTCTGGTCATCCGTGGATTGAATTACATAACAATTCCCATCACAGTCAATTGTTCTCTTCGTGCTCTTATCTGGGCAGTCAATTTTATCAATTTTCTCTCCGTCTATATGATAAACTCGCCGAAATACAAATGTATCTTCATCATGTGCAAGATAGAAGTGCTTGGATGTCTGCGTATAATTTAAGACATAATTTCAGTTCGATTTTAATTGTAAAAGCAAAAACTGAACAAACACAATTATTCCTACAAGAATTGATTACCTTGTCCAAAGAAGCCGAACAATTATTGTATCATATATATGATAAAGTAAGTGATCGTGAATGATTACTCTCTCGCCTAAATTAATAATAAAAACAAAATTTTTTTTTGTTTTGGCAGTACACAATAGGCGAATTTGTTGAACAACATATCTATCCTACTATTCTTGCATTGCAAACTAATTTGGCAAACGCTACGGCATTGTCGCAAGCACGCCATTGGCCACGACGTCCTTTACCTATTGCTCAAGCTATATACGATTTGCAGATGCTTGCGGATACTCCTAAAACTATTGTCCACGATACTACACATTAATTATCATTAAAGCTCTTTCTCTCTCTCCTCTATGTATACCCAAATCCTTTTTTACACGATGGTTACGTTCCTTGGTAAACCGTGTAAAAAAATACATGCGACATATGGTAAATTTAGGGATATGTTCCACACCTGTGAAAACACTCGATATATTTTCCAAAAAAACCGTGCAAAAAGAAATGGTAATAAAATCCGTATGACGCATTTATAAAACACAAATAATTCATTTTTATTACAAAAAGAATAGCGTACAGCGAAAATTCAGTCCATAAGCACAACAATTGAAATTAGAAATAAAAATCACTTTCGCATACACTGTGCACGTTTATTACGGACTGGATCATCAACAAGTGAACATCTCACGAACCGAACACTGTAACATAAAATAAATATTGAGTAACGTAATGCTGCGTTCAAGTTGAAGTGTCACAAGATGAAGACAAAAGTGTTCGGGTATTCTTCGTAGTTGACCAAGTCACTAATAAATTCACAATTAAAATTAAAAAATAATCTTTTTTAAGATTCGCGCCAGAACAAAAACTTGGTGTAAAAAAGTATATATATTCTTCTTGACGAACCGTGTTATTTCAAAAATCGGGTAAAAAAGATCGTGTAAAAAAAGAATTGAGTGTACAATATACATATACGATGTATGCAATAAATCACAAATGTTAACATAACAGATTTTATCAGAATTTAATTGTTTTTTTACATACTAAATAAATAAAAGCTTGAAACTACACAATAACTTTATATTAACAATTTATTAATTAAAAAGTATTTATAATAGTTACAAAAAGTAAATTGTTTAAATAAAAGTATGCGAAAAAGCATACTACAACACGTTAATAAAGAATAATTTTTTTAAACGAGAATAATTTGCTCATTATATTTACTTAGAATAGATCTTCAACAAAAATCTTTTTTAATAATTTTCGAATCTTTTAATTTTAATAAATAAAGGATATACAAAATATTTTTATAAATAAAGCAGAGGAAAGCAGAGGAGTTCTCAGTTTATATAGCTTTATAGGCATGTCTTTTGTGCGGGTTTGGGCAAGTTTTAAAACTCTTTTGCTAATTTGAGGGCGATATCCTCACTTTTGCGACCTGGATGATGCTTAACACACACGGAGATACCTCTGTACATTTGGGCATGTTCACGTTTATTTCAAATTTGACACTAGTATAAACTATATAATATATACTCCCTGCCCTGCAAATGAATATTTGAGACACTATAATATTGGGTAGGTGTGGCCAATTTTTTACATTTTTGTACATATACTATAGCATTGGCCATATATTATATGTCCAGATTTTTATAGAATTATCTACTGTAGTTTGTAAGCGGATAAGCAAAAAAACAATTTTTTATATCTTTTGGAAAACAAAAGTGTCCTTACTTTACTCGGTATTTTAAAGAGGGCCCTTTGAGCAATTTGACCCATTTTCACACGTGTGCCGGAAAATTCAATGTTTCTGGCAAATTTGAAGCTGATAGCTTAATTTTTGCGACTGGGAGAATGTTTTACAACGGACGGAAAGACGAAAATGCTTAAATTGATGCAGAATTTGAAGCTGACCAAAGACGTATATACTTTATGGGGTCTCTGAGGCGTCCTTCGTTTTGTTGATGGGCATAAAAATTATCTAGTAATCAAATTGGGTAAGTAAGGTTGTATGAATTCGCTTAAAACGAACGCGGCCCTGCTTTTGTTCTTTTTTTGTTATATAAGTTTATTGACTATTTCTCTGTAATATATGATAGAAAAAAAGGAAAAAAAACATTCTTAATAATCCGCCTTTGCTGTCCAAGTGCTTTTACAGGCAGGCATTTGCTTATCATAGTTATTACGCAGAAAACGCAAACCAGCTTCTATCGACTGCTCAAGATTTTCGGACGATTTAGTTTTCTTTGTTTTATAATGGAGTTCACCCTCGAGATTAGCTTTGCTAGACGTACTTGGACTATCCTCTGCTTCGTTCTCATCATTGATATAATTACGTTTCTTGAAATATTTTGGAGATTTTTTAGTGCTTTGGTAGTTAATGAAGGTCTCTATGTCTTCATTGTGTGGCGATATACTATTAGAGCTGAAAGATGGTGGAGGCCGTGGTGGCACTGTTGAGGACGTAGAAGAAAAGCTTTTCCGTTTGAGTGGGACCTCTATAGGTGGAGCAAATTCTTGTATCCGCTCAGACCTTTTGTATTCATTCCATTGTTCTTGCGTCATAGGCTCACGTTCAGGTTTATAAGACCATTTTTCATCCTGAGGCTGATTTATGACCAAGTTCTTAGGAACGCCATCTTTGTTCCGATCCCAAGGCCTAATATGGTGTTGTCTTTCATATTCTCGCTCCCGTTCCTCTTTTTCTTGTTTCTTCGCTAGCTTTTTGGCCTGTTTTCGCAATTTGCGTTCTTCTTTGGTTTCTTTAGGCTCGTTTTGCTCCTTCTCTAGTTCAGCATTTGCCTCCAAAGGTGGCAAGCCTAAACGTGCCCTTTGTCTGTTCTTTGCCGCAAAAACACGCTCAGCTATAATTTTTTCTCGTCGAGCACGTAAAGCCTCTCTTCTCTCCTGCTCTTCTATGGTTTGTTCGCGAGTCTTTTCTAATTCCTTTTGCTGACGTCGACGCTCTTCTTCGTCTGTAGAAAAAGCATAATAGCCAACACCATGTTGGCGAGCTTCATCAAAGAATACATCTTGATAATGAACGTCTTTTTTTTCTAAATTTTCTTGTTCTTTGCGCTCCCAATTGACTTTTTGTTCCTCGTGCTTGGACATCATCGAGCAGCCATCACCGAACACAGATTGCGGAGGTAATGGCCCAATTGTGCTCATGCCGCCGTCACTATCACCATCTTTAGTGGCATTTTCATTTGCCAAAGTATTAATCATCCAGTTAGCTTTGGTCTGATCTAATCTTTCGGGTATACTGGCTGCTAAATCAGCGTCTTGTTTTTTCGCATTCTCCAAGTCTTTGCATAAACATTTTCGTGTCCGCCCTAAACAATCTGTATACTCTACCCATTCGTTTTCTGAATCTACGGTTTCGTCATTATCTTCTTCACTTTCACTGCTCGTTGCATCAAGGATACCAAAGCTTTGCTGATCGTCTACATGTGCTTTGCTATCTTTCTCCTGCTTTTTCTTGTTAAACAAAACTAAACAATTATCATCGGAATTCAAGGTGCCACCTAGAAACAATAAAGTCAATAGATTATTGAATTTATTAGTCTAGAGTTAAATGATATTAAAACAACTTTGTAATTGCAATGAACGTAAACGTACGCTGAGCGTATTTAAGGAGATGAATTTGTGTTTACGTCGTGAGAAGTCGAGTTTGATTTCTTGCATTTGCAATTTGTTTTACTAACTTACCTGATGCGTTCATGCGTTCATAAAATTTGGCTTTGGCTTCTAAAACCTTTCGTGATTTTTCCAACAAAGCTGAATCTTCATGTTCAATAACTTTGGGGCTTCCTTTCTTATTTATCATTTTCTCAACTCTCGTTTTATTGCGTCTTCTTTGCGTCAAGCCATCGTCGTCGCAGACTTTCTCAACTCCCTTCCGTTTGCAATCATCCGTTTGCAATGCTTTGGCCTTATTAACCTCGGCTTGTTTACGTAATAATTCCACTTTTAGGCTTAGCAAAGACGAAAGATTAACATTTATTACTTTATTGGGATCATTCATTTTTAATATATTATTGAATTTTGCCAGATAGTATTATTCAGTTATTCCTGTTTTTATTTTTTCCTTCATCGCTTTATAAAATAGTATTGGAAAGTGAACGAAATTTTTTCAATCAGCTGTTTTTTATTTGCCTTCTAACTCTCAAATATACATAAATTAAAATTTATAAATATGTAAAACTCTTCGTAAATGAATTTTTAATTTACATGTGATATATAAAATTTTTGAAATCACTCCTTTCATTATTCATTCATTCATTCATACAAGAGATTTTTAAAAATAAGTGACGACAATTCTAATCAGCTGACTTAATTTCTCACTGACAACTCTGTTATAAAACAAGTTTTAGAGGATTACAAAAGAAAAAGAAAAATAACAGCAGACAGCTTCGTATTTTTTAGTACTTATACATTTTTTGGAGGGGCTGGTTTTTCTCTTTTTCTGATCAATTAGTTGATGAAAGAAAAAAAAACAACACGAAGCAGTTCATTCTAAATAAATCGTTAAATAATAAATAAGTAATAATATAGGAAACACAGTGCAAAAACAAAAGAATTGTGAAATCAAGAACAAAGAATACACAAGGAAATAAAATCAATAATCGTCAAAACAGAAAACTACGCGAAAACACATATAGAATTCGTGTGAAAAAGGGGAAGGAAAGGACGGAGAAGAGAACAGAATGTATTTGTGAAATATTAATTATAAGAATTTTCTTCTTGAAAAGCAAAGTGAAGAATAGGAAGAAATATGTCTAAATCTCAACCATTGGTACAACTGGAGAATGTAGATCTGCTTAATCATATTGAACAAAGTTCCGTAAATCAAATACAGCAACTACACACACACACAGTTGAGGTAAAAGGCTTTTTATACTTCTTAAAAAGATAAGACTAAAAAAACGTTCAGTGGAAATGTGTTTGAGTTCTTTTAATCATGTTTGGCATGCTTTCAGATAAATTCTGTCGGCCATAGTAAAAAAAGTCGTAAAAAACCAAAGAAACGTAAACGAAGTGAACAGATGCTCTTATCTCTAAAAGACGAAGACGAAGTCGCTGATGATGGCGAAGATGGAAATGATGATATTGATGATGATGACGATGACGATGATGGAGAAGTCTATAACGACATGGGTGAAACAACTTCAAAACCAACCGCTGTACACAATGGTCAGAATAATACAAAGACAACCACTAATTCGAATAATATTTTGTCATTCTCATCGAATACTTCCCCTACAATGAGCGATGAGAGAAGTGAAGTAGAAGATGATGAGAGTCATAATGTTAGCGGTAAAACATCAACTAGTAACCAGAGCAGTCCGGCACATTCGCCGCGACGCCAGCACTTCAGTAACAACATAATATCAGCGCACTTACGTCAGGATTCCCTTAATATACGCGACGGTAATGAGATTTGCTTAGTGCCTGAGATCGATTTTGAATGCACTATGGATAACAATACGGATAATCGTGAATCGCAGCCGTTATTAAGCGGTGTTGGACCAAATAATCGAGATCAATATGAAGCTGCCTTTAACACATTTGTGGGTAAGTTATAATTTTTTTTTGCTTGTGTATTAGACCATGTAACCGCAGAGTGACTTAGAAACCTTATAAACGTCAACGTTGCGAAAACTGATGTGAAAATTTTTTCGTGTGTGTGTGATAATTTTTCGTATTGAATAACAATGAAATTTTTATATTTACACAAACTATGAAATACTAACAAACAAATATGGGTTCCTTATTAAATGACTGCATAAATTTGAATTTTCCATTGTCAACAATATTAGTTTATGTGTTATTCGAAAACATCCACTGAAATTCAAATTCGCAACGGATATATCATAGATATTAATTCACGAATCGAAAGATATCTGATAAACATGACGCATCACACCGTCGGAACATCAATTTCTTATGCTGTGCTATTTGGATTTATGGAATGTATACAGAGGCATTCGACATTTCTTGATTGGGATTCCTAAAATGCGCCCGATTGCTTGTCCTTGTCAATGATCGAATTCCCTCCGAACCTATCTGATAATAATTGCTTGGGGCACATTTAAACCTTTTACTGCCACTTTACGAATTTCCGTGGATTTCCATTCAATACTTATTTCCTTTTAGAATTTTCTTTCCTTTTAGAATTTTTCTTTCTCTTCAATTTCAAAATTGAAATGTGATTTCAAAATGTTTCTCATTTGTGATTGGCGTATTTTGCTGATTCGGAACCATATACTATAAAAATCGAGAGAGTGGTATATAGACATTATTGTTATTATAATGTGTTGTAATAAAGTGAGCTTCAAATAGCGAAGAAATTAATTCATCTCGCGAATGATTGATTGGTTATCTATTTAAGCCACTGAAACCTATGTGCAATATTGGGGGAGTAACTAACGATAATCTAAAAGAAAAATAGATTAAAATATACATTTTTCACAAAGAAAATATAATTATCTTTTATATTTATTTATTCGCTACTTGAATCACAATTAATCGAATGCATTTAATGATATAAACCTATACTTATATACTTATTGTAACAGTTCAAAAAAGTGATTTTCGACATTGTTTTCTTGATAAGACAATGAGTTACGAATTGCAATCTAAAAAAGAAGAATCCTTTCGTTTTCCCTTTTATAACTTTGGAAAATGCTTTTATATGAGCATAAACACTTGCTAACGGCGATCCATATTAGGACAGTACAGTAAGACATTAAGACTGTGCCCTGCAAGCAGGAGTTTATTTGAAAAGGACGGTCTATTCAGCACACTGGACAGAGAGCTTGCCATATGTAGGCAATAAAGTTTTTTTTCTTCACATTCTAAAAGTTTCTATCATCTATTTAGCCACAAAAAAAAAATTTTTTTTTTATTTATTCTATGATTATTAATTTAAGAAAAATTGGTGAAAACTTTCAAAAATGAACGAATATACAAAATTTTCCCCGTCTAACAGGTGAAAAATAAATTTAAAAAATGTACGCCTGGGCTGGGACTTGAACCCGGAACCATTGGATTAAAAGTCCCATGTCCTACCGACTGAGCAAATACAAGTTAAAGAAGAACATTCTGTTAAAAATCCCCGTCCACTTTCTGTTAAAATGGCCAATCTGTTAAAAGAGTTCCAATATCTGTCACAGTAAAGTAAAGAAACAAACAAAAAGACGAAGAGAAATGTGAAAAAATGTAGAAGAAAAGCCAAAGCGCTCATTAGCATATGTGCAAATATTTATATGTGTAAATAAAAAAAATAAAAAATTTATTTTATAGCACACAACGGAGGATTTGCTTGACAATTTAGAATAACTGGCTGTCCTTTATGTGATAAAACCTATATAACCGAACAAAATGGGCAAAACATGGCACAACTGTTATGTTTTTAAAAGACTTCCCGAGCAAAAATTTTCAAAATACCATGTTGTACGTAAAGCAAATAAGGTAACTTTACTCGACTGTGGCCTAATCCTTTATAGCCATCATCTCTGTCTTAAAAACAAATACAAACAAACAATGCAATTTCAACATCACAATGTGGGGGTGGCTGTGTACAAGTGCTGTATGTTCGTCCACAAAATGTACTTGGGAATTTTTATCCATTCCAATTATTCCATTATTAGTAGCGACCAAAAAACGCAGAAAGTGGAGGTGTCTGTAGACACTTAGTCATGAACGGTAGTAATATATATAGTTATACGTAATAACTATGTTGTCAAGTTTTGGATGGATACACAGATGCAGGCCGCTTTAAAATGCATTGCATCTCTACCATTTTATAAAGTGGTGGCGGGATATGATGGATTGTTCACCCAAAATCATCTTGGATAGATATCCTGGTGTACAAGGGAGCTGATGAGCTTGTGCAAAAAGTTAGGTTTTCGACATTAAGGCATGCAAATTTCATTAAAATATCTCAAAAATTTCGACTTTTAAGTTGTACGCATGGAAACAATACAGATACAAAAGCTTATCGATTCAGAAAGTGATTCTGAATCAAGTGTACCGCAAAACCATAACTTAACCTTGCATCACAAGTGATTTAGGCCAAACACCATATAAAACAACCAAATTTTCGTGTAACTCTTATCAGTGGAACAATTTTCACAGTCTCCAGGCTAAGCACATTGTGAATTGCATACAATCTCTTAGTTTCGATTATGTTTGCTTAATTTCGCAGTATTCAATATCTCTTCTTGATCAAAAGAATTTAACCTCAAAAAATATTGAAAAGCAAAAAAAAATCTTAGAACAAATAATAAGATCCGACTGTATTCGCCTTTTATGAATGCGAAAACCAAGATATATATATAATAAGATAAAAAAGTTGTTGAATAGGCAAAAGGTATGTATGTCTTTTCATTCTATATTTGAAGCTTTTAAAGGGAAAACATTGGGGAAGATCTTTAGTTTTGTAAATTTCGATGTTCCCTGTCTTTCTTTTCTTTTTATAAATAAATCAATTTTTTCAATTATTATTATTTTGCTTCATTGTCAGATTTTTTTGTTGTTTTTTTTTTTTTTTTTTTTTTAGGGTTACATCCTAAATTTTGTTCTTGTGTTTTATTTTGTTTTGTTTTTATCTCGTTAATTGTTGTAATGTTTTATAAATTCTTTGTAAAACTAATTAAATTCCGGTATAAATTATTAAGAAGTCCGTAAATTTTAGGCCAGAAACAATTAGAAAAGAGGAGCGATAACCTAAAGACTATAAAGATTAAAACAAATAGAATTACTTAAAAAAGTCAATGAGCTATACTCCCTCGCATCAGGAATATTGTGAATGTGATGAAATGAAATGTGATCCCGATAAATATTTGTATGAGTCGGAAAGTGGTTCGGACGATGGAAAGACTAACAATGAAGAGGAGAAGGCGAGAAAAAGAGCCGATGCGGCCAAGAATGCATTGTCCTCGGAATATTCGCTTACCAGTACAATCTTAATGGAGGTTCTTCTAACGCAGTGTCATTGCATTAATTGTCCTCTAAAAAACGCGTGTAAGTTTACATTTCTACTTATCTATTGAAGAAAAGAAAAAACGAAAAAAAAAGAAAAACAATATCGGACCAAAATTTGTAGTTTTCGTATAGGTTTTTTTATCAGTTATATTAGCTTGGTTTACAAATAAATTTGCATTAATGAACTTAGGAGGAGGAGGAGGAGGAGGTAACAATGGCTTTTCCGAATTTTTTTTTTTTTTTTCTATTTTTAATCTGCTTTTTTCATTTTATTCCATTTAGTTCCCGAAATGCTTTTGACTAAAGCAGACAATTTAAAAGAAGCGAAAGTTTTTTACATTAATCCCTCATTCGGTGGCAGTAGTAAAAGTGAATTTGATTTTAATGAACGTTTTGAATTTAAAGGTATTCAAATTTTAAAATTTTTAACAAATTTTGAATCACAAGATTTTGCATATAAAAACCTTATTACAAAAATATAACATTTCATTAACATGTATACGCTTAACTCCCCCCAAGAAGCAAAGGAAAATATATTTGGCTGACTCGACTTTGGCTCGATCATTACTCACTTCGGTAAGACGGAAAGTCTGCGCTTATTTTTTTAATGCGATTCCTACTTTCGCTATAAGGGCAGGAACACGTAAGTGTCTAACGTCACTTGGGGTGGTTTAACTTCCTTAACCGATTACTTAAGAGGCGAAAGTTAAGCTATTGTCTTAAAACTTGAGTATAACCTTTATACATATACCTAAGGAAATTTTAGTATGCATAAACTTTCAACAGGCAGAATAAGGCAATCGACATAAGAAGATTGTAAGAGAATGTCTTCGTAGGCCATTAAACAGAAAATTAATGTGTCCGTTTCAAGGTACCTCATTCCATTACCGGAGAATAACTAAATCTTGTCACTCGATACATATTTAGCAATCGTTCAAGAGCACTTTTTCTATTCATGACAACGTAAGATTGTAAGGAGTATAAGGTAGAAGGTAACCACGAAGCACAAGTGAGGTGATAAAAACAAAAAAAAATGTTTACAAATATTAACGTATTACGAAGTCAAGAAAAGGGAAAGAGTCAATCAATCGAGGATCGTTAAACGGCTATGCTTTAAAAAAAATTTAACCTTAACTCGAAGCAGTTGATTCTACGCAATGGTTACTGTGTCCCTAAACAATCAGCCGAAGATCATATAAGCAAATTACAATAGCATCTTAATGTGTGTTTTTCCACAAATGAAAAATTATGTTTTCATTTTATTTTCTTCAATTGTGTCGATAGCCACATATTTCTTGAATGTAACGGTTTCATTCCTCAAGATCGGTGGCATATGTACATATACGCACGCAATTATGTTGATCCTTATGACGGCCTCTGAAGGCTGAAGGTGTTTTTCATTCTTTTGTGCCTCAATTCCGATCTCTTCCAATCTATAAATCAGCATTTACGCTTACGCACTTCGCTTGACATATATATAGAGCCACTGTTATCCTTTCCTTAAGAACATAATAACGCATACGCGTGTTTGCTTCTCTTAAAGACTATGTAATTGGCAATGTAACCTAATTTTGTACAAGATAGACACAAAAACCTAGACGGATAACAGCGAAGCATACCAACATACAAACGAATCACAGCGAAAAACACACACAAGTGCGCCAATAAAATAATAGCATCTGCTTTAAACAAAAATGCATAAAACAGAGAAAGGAAAGCATAATATACACGTTTGTAGCAAGAATCGAGACGACTCATACGCATAGGAAGCGAAAAATTTTCAGAGAAGGCAATGCATACAGAAAATGAAAAAAGTTTTTAAAAAATTAAAAAAAAAAGTGAATAATAATTTAAATTAATAATCCGACGAATAAATCAATAAAACCATATAAACTTGAAAAAACTAAAATTACACAAAAATGGATGGGACGACAGACGAATTAAATTCCACCAAATACCAACAAATGAAAAGCGACATCGTAGAGTGTGGTAAATACTTGCCCTAAACATATTTCTTCTTCTCCTTTACATCAATGACTTAACATTAAAAATGGAAAAGATAATCACATTGATACTAAAAAACCGTCTTAAAGTACAATTGAAAATAAAATTCACATCAACGATTAAAAGGCCATGTATGATGTAATGATGTGAAAAAGTGAATCTATTTTAACAAATGAAGTTATTTTGCAATTTACTCTCGTTTATATGTGTTATATGATTTGTCTCTTGTAGATGATCCTAGCTTTACGGACATGGTGGCCCAGGCGGAATATGCTATCGAGCATGGTGTAATGCCCGAGCGTATATATCAAGGCAGCAGCGGCTCTTATTTTGTTAAAAATAGAAATGGCGTAAGTAAATTCTAAGTTTATACCTTGTATAAGAAAATCGTTTTCAGGCTTGCTGATTAGGGCACACTGTGAAATTCCTTACAACACTTCATTTATATTATATTTTTAACTTTTTTTCTTCTTTTCTTTTTTTCTGCTTTGATTGCCTTATAAAAGCTTAATACTTTTAATGAGAAGCAAGTGAAAAAGCACTATACTGGGACATGGCCCACAATTAAATAGTCTACAGTTACGTGTCTTCAAAATAACATTTCGGAAAGGCGTTCCGATCCGAAGCATTTTCAATATCGTTCGTCCTGGGACTAAAACATATTGGTGCAGAGAAATGTCTGAAAAACTGCGTTCTATAGATTGAACACAAGGAAACAAGACGGACAGACAATTTTAGACAAGATTCAGAAAATAATAAATAAAAGGTGCTCCTATCTCAAATCCTTCAGGACGTTACGTACATCCGCACAAACGCAATATACCCAAAAGCCTTATAAGAGAGAGGATTCTGATTGCGTACTGTAGAGCAATTTTCATCATAAAATACTCAAAATTATATCTTCCTCCCGAATAAAGCCTTAGTTTGTTGAAAGCGTTTTTATGAGAGGGACTTGGGAAAATGGTTTTACCCTATCCACATTTTTCCCCGCCACTTTCGTGTATCAATTTTACAAATGCATAGTTTTTTCATGTGACAACTTTCTGAGTGCGGACGCAAAAACGGTTCGATAGTGTCTAAGAGCGTTCGTTAAAGTGCCTCGAAAGTTGCTCGAAGCATCTGGAAAATATTTGAATACCCAGACCGGCGTAAATGAATGCAAAATTAGTTAATATAATAAAAATTCGACTTTCGGGTGCAAGCCCAACATATTCTTACCAGAATTGAAGTATGATATATATAAACGAGAGCAAGTAAGCAATTAAACTTCCACTTTCTGTTATATAAAAATTTTTGTAATTTTCCTTTTTGGTAAAATTTTGAATAATTTGGATTTCGATATGCCAAATTTCCAAAAAAAAATTCACTGAAATAAGGGAGTTTTCTTTTAAAAAATGTGTGTAAAACTTTTTCAAATTTTAATGTTTTACTTATATTAGATAAGAGCTCCTAAAGCACTTAAAGAATGATCACATATGGGGAAATTTAACAATTGAGTTTGGATTTGTTAAATTATTGGTTGTCGATCGTACATAGAAAAAATACCATATGCCAGTATGCCTATGACTTAATACTAATAATATTCAATATTTTTTGAATGGAAACATCGTTTTTTTTTTTTTGTGATTTATTTTAGAAAACTTTAGCAGTTTTCAAGCCTAAAGATGAAGAGCCATACGGTCGTCTGAATCCCAAATGGACAAAGTTCCTTCACAAGGTGTGCTGTCCTTGCTGTTTTGGCCGTGCATGTCTGATACCGAATCAAGGGTAAATAAAAAAATTAATTATGGCAATTATAGAGAGCGCGCGCTTGTCTTACTAAAAATATTTGCCATCTATTATCATTTTTAGATACCTCTCTGAAGCTGGCGCAAGCTTAGTAGACAGTAAACTGAATCTGGATATAGTGCCAAAGACACGTATAGTGAAATTGGTGGCTGAAACGTTTCATTATGCACGTATTGACAGACAAAAAGCCAAACTAAAGAAACATATTAAGCACCATTACCCATCTGCAAAATTTAATCGCATGAGTTTACCGCTGAAGGTTAGTATAAACCAGTAAAAATTTCTTAGAAATTCATTGTTGGGAATGTTGCAATATCTTGTAGACTGGCTCCTTCCAATTGTTTGTAGAAGGGTACAAAGATGCTGATTACTGGCTAAGGCGCTTTGAACAAGAATCGTTGTCACCGGCTTTAGATAAAGCATTTCAAATACAATTCGAGCGCCTGGTAGTGCTTGATTATATCATTCGCAATACCGATCGCGGTAACGATAATTGGCTAATAAAATATGAGCAACCCACCATAGTAAAGCAGGTAACTACCGAAGCCGAATTGATTAGTATACCCACCACCGCTGTGACGTCAATTGGGAATGAGAGAAGTGTTCATACATCATCAGGAAAGCAGGAAGATAGAACCTCTGAACCAACTGACTGGAACGTTGTCGATTCGGCGACAATCAGGCTAGCCGCTATAGACAATGGCTTGGCATTTCCGTTTAAGCATCCAGATTCGTGGCGGGCTTATCCCTATCATTGGGCTTGGTTGCCGCAAGCAAAAGTGCCATTTAGTGATGAAACCAAAGATCACGTACTCCCCAAATTGGGAGACATGAATTACGTCGAAGGGATTTGCACAGATTTGTTCCATTTGTTTCAGCAGGATCGCGGTTTTGATAAACGCTTATTTGAACGACAAATGGCTGTGATGCGTGGGCAAATATTAAATTTGACACAAGCCCTCAAAGATGGTAAATCACCGGTGCAATTAGTGCAAATGCCAGCTGTTGTAGTAGAAAGGTAAGGCAGAAGAGTGCGTAAAATGTGTAGAATAACTTAGTAATTTCTTTCTTTATAGATCTCACGGTCATCGGACGCGGTGGTCATTTACCCAGCGCTTCCAAAACAAAAGTCCCTTTTTCTCTTGGTGCTAACAAGAATCATTCATTCATCCGAAATCAATCGAACACGTCTACGCATCTCCTCCTTTCAAACCTGACATTAGTTGTTTCTTTCGCATTATTCTAACTGTCTAACACTGTTGTGTAACAAAGACAGAAAAAAGTTGATTTAATAAGTTCCTTCTCTTCTGTGTGTAATTCTAAAGTCTTATTAAACGTGTACACATTTGATTTGTTTATGGTTATTTGTTATCCTTGGCGTAATTGTGTTTCAATGACTTTGTGATTTATTAGTCAACGAACATCTATCTGGCTTCTTGATTTCTTATTCTATTTTGATAGTGATATTTATTATGGCTTAATTAAAAACTAAAAAAAAAAACGTATATTTTGTTAAAAGAAAATTCAATTGAACATACATCGACCTGTACATCTGTGCATCTCTTATATAATTACTGTCTATATTTTGAAATCTGCCATTCCATATATATTTTGTTAACATTTTTATTTACTAATTTAATCATCTATTACAATAAAAAAGATTTGAAATTGTATTTGCAAAATCTTAATTTTAGTTTTGCGTAAAGTAAAAACGAATTCTTACACTAATATTTCCACAACATTATATCAGAAAAGGTTCATATCTTAACTTTCGACCATTGCATTACATTACATTAAAGCTGATATAATCAATCGACGTTCATATCCGTATTAACATCTCTCGATATATTTAACACAAAACTGAAATCAATATTTCCCAAATCTGTAAAAACTTGTCCATTATTGAATTATAAATCATTCATGCTGTTGCTATGGAGAAAACGTAAACCCCTAAGTAATTAAATTATTATTGTAATTGTATAGAAAAAAAATTAATAAATAAATAAACAAAAACGAATAAAATAATCTTGTATCATGAAAAAAAGGAAAATGATGGATTTTTTTTTTTTTTTTAAGAAAAGTATCTTAAATAATCTTAATTCTCTAAACTTACACGACTATGATTAAATTCTACTTTGCGTTTTATTCCATTCAACTGTGATATTCTTTTAAATCGCTTTTCAAGATCGAGAAAGAAAGAAAGAAGCAAATAATTCTTATGGGTGCGACAAGTACGTAAGACCATCTACTAAGAAACCTAACTTAAAGTTTGCAAAACTTTCATAATAATAAGATTCTTCTTTTTTTCTTTGTACCCATCGCCGAAGGATGAGAGATATATTCATTTTGTCAAAACGTTTGCAAAGTCCAGAAGCCAGCATCAGAAACCCCACAAATTGTAAATCGATTTACGCATGTCCGTCTGTACATCTATCTAATGTCCGTTGTAAACATTCCCCTGGCCGCAGAAATGAAGCTATCGACTTCAAATTTGGCAGAAACATTGGTTCTTGCACGCAGGTTGGTATTCAAAGCGAGTAAGATCGATCGAAGGACACCCCTATTCCAGTGCGTAAACTGAGAACACCTCCGTTTTTTAAAAGAAATCACAAACTACAACAGGTAAATACATAAAAATTCGCCCTTGTATTCTATGGGCTATGTTGTAAATCTATACAAAAATGGGAAAAATTGGAAGTTCTTGGATGAAGGTTGGTATTGAAAATGGATCAAATCGGGGGCGTAAACTGGAGGCAAGTCCGTTTTTCTTAATAAAAATATGTGGAGTTTTGCTCGTTATTCGGAAATTATTAAAACTAGAAGACTGAAATTTTGCCCAATTTCCTTACGAAACAGCGTACTCTTTACGCGCAAAAATGGAACCAATCGGCCGTGTCCGCACAAAGTTACGACCAAACACAAGCAAAACAGGATGTTTAAAACTATTTTCTACACTCCTCAAATGAAGATAATTATCTGCCTAAAAACGGCTTAATTTTAAAATGAATCTGGTAGACGCCGCGATCAATTTTTTCTTAATAATACCAGCGTTTTTGGTGTCGAATAAAAGAACGTGGAGAGTAGAGTGCGAAAAGCATAGTGGTGGGTATGCGAGAATCGGCACCCGTCGAATATAACTTTCTTACTTGTTTAAATTAACAGATTGATTGCATGAAGGAGAGATGGATGTGTGAATTAATGAACGAATGCGTGAATAAATAAATGAATGAAGGAATGAATGAGTGAATGTGTGAACGAGTAAGGGAGTGGATGTTTGAATGAAATATTGGATATAGGAATGAATGAAAGATTGAATAAAGGAAGGAATTAATAAATAAATGAGTGCATTAATGAACTACAGAGTGAATGATTGAATGCGTGAACGAATGAATGTATGCGTAAGCGAATGAATTAATTAATTAGTTAAATATTGAATGCATACCTATTATACACCTGCGTGATTCATATTGGCGGTCTTACAACGACAAGTGTGTGTACCGCCATATTAATTTATATGATATTTGCCATTGTTTCTTTTTTAAACTCTCTGAATGTATATATATTTACATCTGTAATTTAAAAAACTTTGCTTACGAGTGTGAATACGAGCATAATATCTTTGAAACAAAATAAAATAAGGATACGAAATGCACCTTTTTGCTGTTATACCCTGAACGGGTTGTATATATATATACTTACGTATTTATGTACATAACGTAAAAAGGGGCGGCAAGATTATTAATATTATGTCAGCTTACAAGCTTAACTTGTTGCGTTTCTTTCTAATGCACAACGAGGATGCAATAAAATCAAAGGCCCTTTGATGCATTGCATGTTATTAGAAAAATTGAAATTTTATTTTCATTTAGGAGAATATAAAATAAATGGAAATTAATATAAAAATTCCAGTGTGCGACATTCTTTGTGGAGCTTTTAAAAGCAGAGTGAATTTTGTATTTTGTTGGTTGTTATGTCTTTAATTGTGCTTTTGGTATCTGCTTAATGCGAAATGTTTTTAAATTTTGATATTTTTGTTGCGATAAATCAAAGAAAAGTAGGAGAAAAGGTTTCTAATCGATTAAAAATTTAGCTCTTATTGGAAAACAGTTGAAATTTTTAAGTTTGCATTTTCGAACGTCATTGGGTTGATGTGTGGAGAGGGGACGAGTAATTGGACTGGGTGCATGGTGCACAGTAAGCGTTTATAACGTAACAAATATGTATGACGGAAAGCTTTAGTTTAACGAAAGAATTTTATTATGATGGACAGACAGCATCGGCGCAGGCAGCACTCGCGTAAAAAAATCAGCGCCTCAAGGCGCAAGTGGAAGATTTGCGGGAGGAAGTTGAAAGGGCAACGGCCAGAAGTCGCAGAGAGTAGTGGAGGAAAAGAGGCGCTTCGAAAAGTCGTGGAGAAGCTGACTCTCCACGACAAAATCGTCCAGTTGAACTTCGACGAAGTGCACACAAACAGGACGATAGTGTACAATAGAGCGGGGGATAAAATTGAAGGATGCGGGTATAGCAACAGCAGCGCAACGAAGACCGAGGCACATCAAACTGTCCTCGTCGAAAAGTTGCAAAGAACCAGAGAGATTACTTGACCCTCACCAGCAAATAGTTGACATCGACCGTTCCAACACGACAGATCCACGAAGCATTGAACGAAGGCTACGACGTCTTCTATTCGGCTTTGCGGTAACATATGGTGGAGCGGAATATCGACAAGCGGGTGCAGGCAACAGTGGTGCCACGGCTCGCATTCTTCATGGCGGCAGGATCCTGCAGTAGCGGTAGTATCCACCGGATCAATTTGCTTGGATAGGTGCTGTTTACGCTAGTAACAGGAAGAAACTTCAGGAAGCCCTTGGACATCCAAAAGATGCAGGTCACCGCCCACCACCATATGCTGAACATCGAGTATCAATTGTGTATTATACACAGTAAAGTAAAGGTATATATATTAAACAATATTTTTATTATACATTACTTATTTATTTATTTCTATTTTGTCTTAGAATTAAAATGAAGTACAACTCTCCGCATCGCGTCATCGCAATATAAGATTCGGTGTATGTCATTGGTAAGTTTGTGTTTATCCTTACTTATTATTTATAATTTATTCATTTCTTCTTGTTTTATTTTAGATTAAAAGACAAACATACGCTTCCACGCATCGCTCCAGCAGCAATGGTAACTTTTTGTGGTCATCTTTATATATAAAATTCAGTCATCACAATACTATTCTTTTGCAGGTGTCAACGCACCTCCCCACAAGCAACGATCCTGATTTATTTGGATGCATTAATTATGTACTTATGTATTATGTATAAGCGGGGCTTATATTTATTTATTTTCATTGTTGTAAATATTATTATAGTTTTAAATTAAGGTAAACAATCGTGTAGGCCTACAGAGGACGCAGCCATCTAAAACATTTGGCAACGCGCTTATCACGATACTTCAAGATGGCGTGGAAAACCGTAAGAAGAATTTTGTGGTATATGGAACTAACAAGATGAGCGGTAATACACTTCCCCCGACATTTCCTCCCTCTTTTGCTTCCTCCCGTCGAAGCCTAGAAAATCGTCCGAATCTGTTTCCATTTCGATTTTTATTTTCCCGTCCGACATTAGTTGTTTAGTTAATCTCTTCGCATCGTGACTCAACCCTAACTTGTACGCGTACCACAAGTACGCGCACATTGTCGTTCGTCTAGTCCCCTGTATCTTATCTAACTTTCTAAGCCTCGCTTTAACAACTAATATCTTGTACCGGACATCTGCTATGGTTACAGACTTCTTCATTATATTACTAAGTCTATCCGCCAACTCCCTACCAGTTAACTCCCAACAAACTGGTCTCCTGTCAAGAGCCCACAAGTCAGGATACCTGTGCAGCAGTCTGCTAAAAATGTCGTTTGGGATAAACGCCATAATACAATAAATATGGAATATTATTATTATTATTATTATTATCTAAATTTAGCCAGAGAATAAATTCTACGACTAAAGTCTTAAAAGCACTAGCATGTAAGGCTTTCGGCTTTCGGCTTTTTTTTTTTTTTTTTTTTTTAAATATAATATATATGTAATATATATAATAATATTTTATTAATACAACCCGAAAAGAAAAAAAAAACAAAATAATAGGAATAAAATTAAAAAATTAGAACATTTGTTGAAATGTCACTTAAACATTTGAGAAAGAGTAATTAGTTAACCAATTTTTTTTAAATCTCTGAATCATCTCGCGGCCTGCCCGAAAGGCTGAGCAAAGTAATCGATAGTAAAAAGAAAAATTGATGAGCAAGTCGTTGTTACTGCTAATCTGGCAATGGATCGTTTTTAATTAATGCTGTTATGCAAGTCCTTAACCTAACTATAACCCGGCAAATCCACAATAGTTGTAAGATTGAGAATATCTAGCACTTAGGAAATGAAAGATAACAGCATTACATGAGGATTGTCACATACCATGTATCTTAGACGCTCCAACTCATTACTGACACATCTCGTATTACATTAAAAGAAATTTAACACCTTCTTCATAACCCAATATAAGAGGTACTGACTAAAACGGTTATCCCGTAAAGACAATAAGAGTTATCGTCTTTAAATTTAATTTTGAAAAACGATCATGACTGCAACCTATTCATTGCTAATATAGGTCATTTATAATTAAGAACGGCAGTCACACTCATATACATATATATACATATTCAATATGAACTCCTGTAGGCTGCCTGAAGTCGGATTTCATTCTTTTATGTTTATGAGCAAATTACTCCCGACTCTACAAACATATATATTGTGTTATTGTTGGTAGCCTCACATTCAATAATTCAGCGATGCACCAAAATAATATGGGCAAAAGGGAGAAAACGAATCACGAAAAATAAAGGTCTCCTAGGCAAAAAAATTAAATATATTAAATTATAGAATTTACTTACAATTTACAATGCTGCAGAACACAGAAACTTATTAGTATAATTTATAAATTTATTGGTATAATTATTAGAAACACAGAAACACCGAAAATTATTGGTATAATTTAGCAATTTATTGGTATATCAACCATCCTCGTGCGATCGCGCTATTGCTTTAGTGCAAAACGCTATGCTAAAAATCCGTTAACTGCAGATTCTTTATCGGCGAAATAAAAAAACATGTATGTGTGCAGAGCACAGAGTTGCTTGTAATATAAGAAAAACAGTCAAAAAAACTCCTGTTATATGAGAAAATGTGGCAACGTTGTTCAGGCTGCTCTGTTAAACAACAGAGCAAAAAGTGTGGCAAAGTGGCAAAGCAATTAAGAAGAAGAAGAAACTCTGGGAAATCAAAAACGAAATCATTCGTTCATCCAATTCGCTGATTTCTGTATGAGAACTCCACACTTTCTAATAATAATATTCTAATAAATAAAAGCTCTGATATCGAATATGGAAAAAAAGGGTCATTCTTGATGTAATCGCAATATTATTGCGATCCAATCTCCAAACTTGAATTGGAAATTTCTCTACGACTAGAATTAAAGTTCTGCAAAAAAATTGAAATGTACAATATTGGAAAAAAAACGAAGTTTTTTATATTCAGACCCATACATAACGTAGGTGGATGGCTCCAATTTTCCATAATTCACTGATAGCCTTGTGCTTTTTCGCTTTTTACATAATCACGAACTATTAAGGTTTTTTAATAAACGGATATCTGCAATAAAAGACTGTTATCTAAGAGCGCGGTCGCTTGCGAAACTCGAATTTCGCGGAATTCTTAAGTCATACGATAGTTAATCTTGAATATTCTCAAATTATGATTTGCCCTGAATAACTACGAACCGATTGAAGTTCTGTGGACGAAAGTTAATTCACCGCTATCGTCTCAAACAGCCATTTTGACGAGACCTTCGCTTACAACCAGATATAGGTCCGCTTTGAAAATTGATTTTTATCAAAAATGGGATAAGGCGTGAAAGCACTTGAGGACATATATAAATACGGTAACATCTAAAGCTGTTTTCTTTTTTTTTTTGTAAGGAATAGTTAACTCTTTTTTATTAACACACCGTAACTTTTTTTTGTGAGATCGTATAAAATATAGGCATATTGATTGACTGACTAGGTGAGTGAATGGTAGTGATCGTTTAGATAATCCCTCAAAATATTTATATCAATTTAGAGATTAATATATGCGTTAGCTCGTAAGCAAGAATTGCACGTTCTGTGGAAATTATGAAATTTTTTATACAAATCATTTTATAGACGGGAATAATAATTACAATATTTTATGATGGAGAATTGACAACAAATCCATTTCATTTACATATACATATACAAAAACGAAATTACAATTAAAAATATTTAAAATTAAAAAGTAAAAAATGCATATTTATAAACACTAATTCGAATTATTTTCTTTATCTTTACTATTGTTATTGTTATTGGCTGACAAAACTCGCCTATCGCTTGGTTCACAAACTCGATTTTGGGCCTTTATATAAGCTTCTCGCTTTATTTGTGCTACTTGGATATCATAATCACGCTTCAAGCGATCGTATTCCTTGAGCATGTGAGCTTCTTTATCTTCAGAATAGCGCTGAAATATAAAAGTTTTAAAAAAAAATTTCCTTTCTTTTCTATCTCACAATCACCTTATAATTGCGTGCTATTTTCTCTGCTGAACGATGCTTGCTCTTCCAACTCTCGATTATAGTTTGATGAGCCTCTTGCAGTTCCTTAAATTTATTTTTCCACTCTTGCTCTACGTCATCAACAATCTTGCGTTGTTCTTCCCATTGTTTCATGACTGCCTTCATTGATTGACGTTCTGCTTCAATCTGTGCTTGACGTTCTGTTGACTCCCTGAGTAAATCTTTGATTTTCTGCTTTTTTGCGTGCAATTCCTCCCGAAATTCTTGCAAAAGAATGCTTTGCTTTTCTAATATTTTATTACATTCGTCAGTCTTGTGTTTAAGAATTTCATTCATTTCCTGCCGTTCCGCTAATGCGGTTTGTTTCAACAAATCCACCTCAAGCTTTCGTTGCTGTAACTCAACATTCGTATATTCATACTCTCTCTGTAAAATTTGATTTTGTTCTAAAGTTTGTTGAATTTTAAATTGAAATTTCTTTAACTTAGTCACGAAGATTTTGGCCATTTCATCGCGTAATCGGGATTCGATTCGCTTGATTTCGCTGCGTTCTAGCTCCGGCGAAGTAACGACGCTTTTATCACTGAATTGACGTTGCGAACGATTAGTTTGGGGTGGGGGCGACTGCTCCGAAGAACTGCTTTGGCTTTTTATATATTCTTCGAATTGTGTGGCCTTAATTTTCAATTCTTTTATAAGTATTTCTTGTTGTTTGCTTAATTTTAATTGTTCATTAAGTTCCGCGATGTGGGCTTTAGAGGCTTCCAATTCTTGCGTGAGATCATCAATCTCTTTCTTCGACACAGAATTGACATTAATTAATTTAAGATTTTGGATTTCGAACTTTGTTATTTCAGCCACGTAATCCATACACTTGGCACAGTCATTGAATTCTTCATTCTGGGATTTCTTGATCTCAGAGTGAACTTTTTCCATTTTATCTCTCAACGTTGTTAGCTCACGTTCATGGCACAATTTTTCTGTCTCCAATATTTTGGCCAGTTCTGAAGTTTTCACTTCCATTAAATGTAATGACCTTTGTAGATTTGCCACCTTTTCTTTCTCCTCTTGTAGTTCTTTAGTTTGATCGGATTTTAAGAGTTTTTGTAATTCAAAGTTTAGAGCTCCCTTGGCATTTGATATTTCTACGTAGAGGTTCTTCAAACGATCACGTTCAGACTGCGCATCCTTTAAAAGTAATTTATGCTTTTCCAGCTCCATACACATTTTGTCGGAGGTTGAATTTTGCTGGAGATTTTTATTTTCGTTAAGCAACTGTTCATGGTTTCTTTTAAGACTCTCATGCTCCTGCCTCAACTCTTCGAGATCAACTTGTACATTTTTTAACGAAGCATCTAAACGTTTAAGTTCTGTTTCTTGTTGGGCTTTCTCTTCATTCAATAAATCTTTTTCAGTTTTTAAAGCTTCGTATTGCGTTTGTAAATTTTGTAAATCTTTTTTAAAACATTCCTTTTGATTGTCTTGCCGTTGGTGTTGAGCGTTCTTCAATGATTCATATTCCTCCTGTAATATTTTGAAACGATTTTCCATGCGTATATTTTCCTCTTTTAACGTATTAATCTGTACTAAGTTTTCATTTTCTTCCTGCCTCAAGCAATTTATCTCAGTGTGCTTCTCTTGTAGCGTCTGTTGTAGTTTGCGTACTTCGTCACGTTTTGCCTTTAAATTGGCCAACGCCCGATAAAGTTCCTCTTTCAGGCTACCAACACGTTCCACTGTGTTGAGAGGTGTACTGCCTATCAAAGCCTCCTGAACTTGACTAAGTGGTCGCGGGGTATCTTCCTGATTATGCTGATGGAGTAAACTGTCCATAACATCAAGTTCAGCTGTTGTAGCATCAAGGCGTTCTTTTAGTCCATTTATAGTTCTCTCCATACCCACTATTTGCTCTTCCAAACTAGTGACCAATTTTTGAAGGTTCACGTTTTCTTGATAATAGTCCGGTCTGGCTAGAAGGTCTTCATAACGCTTTTGAGCTGCGTCCAATGCTCTACTCAAGTCGTTAATTTTGCTGGCCTTATCGCAAATCATAATTTCGTGACTGCTTTGCAAAGCCTGATAACGAGCATTCATGCTTTCTAACTCATTTGCCTTTTTATCGAACTTATCAGCCGTTTGTTCCATTTGCTGCTTCAATAACTCGAGTTCAGCCCGATGACGATCTTCCATTTGTTTGCGTTTATATTCAGCATTACGTTCATTATGCTTATTTTGATCCCGCTCGACCATATCATATTTACGTTGGACGTCAGCCAGCAATGTCTGGCAAGTTTCTAATTTTCCCAACAGAGAATTATTTTCTGCCTCTAAAGTTTTACGTTCGGTACGCATTTTGTTAATAGTATTCTCCAGATTCGAACATTTTTCTTTACTTTCTACCAGTAGCTCATGTGTATTATTTTTAGTTGCCAAGGTGCGATCTAATTCTGCCTCTGCAATAGCTAAACGTTTTTTCAGTTCGTCAGTTTTCTTGTACTCTTCATTTAAAAGCTTCTGACAATGTTCAAATTCCCGAGAACGCGATTCTAGCGTTACTTTTAAACGATGAATCTCCGCTTCACAAGCGGCGTGATCTTGAGCTTGGTTCCCATTCCCAATATCATTACGTATGTGCACAGGTTGATCGATTAAATCGCTCTGGAAATTTGTGCTCGAATCTATTGTACTTTCATCGTCTTCTAAATCATCGAAAGCATTCTGAAGTAAGTTGCCCAACTGAAATAAGCTAAAATGTTGCAATTAATTTTATTTACAATTTCTTTATGCTCACTTCTTCATGGCGTCTCTTTTGATCTTCCAAAGCCTCTTCCTCCAAACGCTCTAAACTCGTGTTCACCTGTATAGCTCCCCCTCCTTGAAATATACTCAAGCCATTTGTACTCATTGCAGTTATTTTAATTTCTCATAATAAAATCAAAAGCTCATTTAACATTCTACATTAATTTCTTTTTCTTCTTCTTCAAATCAGCAAATCAACAATCGAAGATTTAGTGTTGTCTAAAAAAGTGACAATGTGAACACTGAGGCGGCGCACACAAGGAGGTGTCACTTTCGTTTTCGTGCTAAAAAGTCCCAACACACTGACCGGCCGTGCTACCTTATTGTTTAACAAGAAAATGTAAACAAAAACATATGGTATTAAGGCCAGAAATAGAGAAATCAGCGTAATTTTATGAAAAATTACAGTAGTTAATATAAAAGTCAACCAGCTTATTTATTGATTAATGATAAAAAAGATTGATCAGATATGTATAGATATGTATGTATCAGATATATTTTTGCGTATTAATTGAACCACAATGATTTTCCACCCACTTCGATGCCTCCATGAACACCATCGTGCCGTCCATTTGCCTTGACACCAGAGCAATAATTATAAACAGTAATTGCAATCATTCTTTGCAACGCAACAAGAACCTCTAGATCTTTCTAATAAGGCAGCACGTAATAGTGATGGAAATAAAGAAAGTGAGGTTAATATTGAAAGAGAGCTGACAATCAACAACGAGCAAGAACAATCGCTTGACGAAAAAATATATTTATTTGAAATCAGTAAACTATTTAATATGACTTTTTACAACTATCGCAAAGAGTAGGTTATATTGTAAAATATCCATTGTCCGTCCGCTTGAGTAATCGTCACGACTTCGAAGAAGATATTGGGTTTCCAATTGTGTCTCTTATGGCTCTTTCGTCTTTATTTTTCCTGAACGAATTTTTTCAATTGAATGAAAGAACCATTTTATAAGATGTGCAAAAACTATAAACAATGGCCTGTAATGAAAAAAATAAATTTAAATTAAAAAAAGAACAATTATTAATTAATTGCATTACATTCAATTTTAATTCATATGAATATTGCTATGACGACTTACGAACAAGTGCAAATTCAGACTCGCTCATTTAATTTTTCTCATTGTTTGTGTGCTTTTCACAACGATTCCCATTGTTTTTGTGTAGCTATTCAAGATTCTTCTCTTTTTGAATTTGCCATCTCTCACTTTTCTGAGAATGAATTGCTGTACAACTTTTAAGCAAAAGTCGCAACTTTTAAACAAACTTAGGAAGAGCAAATATAAATAACAACGAAGAGCACAATTTTCACTCTGTTGCTGCAAAGAGATATAGAATATGTAAAGAGAATGTTTTTCTGAATAAACAGAGTTACCAACTTTACGTATTTCTTTAGATATTGCCATCAACCCGACCAGAACGTACGGCCTAATTTTGCACTCATCCAACACAGTAAAAAAATTTACTACAGTTAGATTCACATTTATACCTACATCACCACACAGTTTCATATTATTTGATTAAAGCTGAGAAAATATTGAAAAAATGTGTTTACTTTTTATGTCTGTTTTAGCTGTGAATATATATATATATATATATATATATATATATATATATATATATATATATATATATATAAATATATATATAATGACGAATAAGTGTAATTACTATCTTGGTTTTTGTTTCATTTCATTTCGGTATTGCGTTTCCCAACTGTCTTTCTTTTCCTCTAATTTTATGTTGATGGCATTAATTTTGGCAACTTTATTAAGTCTCTATGCAGCTCTGGATCACGTACCGTTAACTTAATAAAACTCTCATTTTCAAGCGTCTAATCTAAGAACAATTCTTATGAATGCCCCGCAGAGAATAAAATTCAATTTCTCAGAGTGAAATTTGCTTTGCTGTACATTCCTTGTGGATGTCCCGAAGAAACGCTGAATAAGATACTGCTCGTCAGAATGAAGCCTCACCTATTTTCTTACATTTAATTAAAATATATATCTGGTTCTTCTATGTTTAATCGAAATATGTGCTTCTTCTTATTAACAATGTTGTTATTCACAATACAGCGGCAACTTTGGCCATATGGCAATTTTTTGGTGTAGATGTTCTTCTTCTTTTTTAGTTTTTTTGAGGCGCGCGCCATAATATTATAGAAACACGGAGATGTTAAATACTTAAAAATTTTGAATTATATTTGGAAATAGCAAATCCTTAGAAGCCAATGAAAATAAAAAATTGCAGATATTTTTGGGATTACTCTTACATTTACTTTGGCATTGTAGATGATGCTAAGATGAATACAATTCTTTCTTTATCGTAGGGAGCTGCTGTTTGCTTTTGTGCAATAAATATTTGCGCTGAGAATTACGTCAATAAGTTTTACATATTTTTCCTCTCGATGGACAATTCCCTGCAATTTTAAAAATTGGCTTGTAGCCCTTAATAAACCATATGTTTGTTAAATTTCAAGCTTTCTACTTAAATTCATACGAATGCGGACTTTATGTACGAACATATTGTAATTGGACGAAGAGACTTTTCCAGTAAAAAATATAATAATTAATTTCAAATTTTCTTGCACTTGGCCAATGTTACAATAATTTCTCCATTACACACGAATAAAGTTAAAATTTGCACGCAATTCTGTTAACAAGAAAAATCGAGCCGCACAAAATTACCTAATTGTACAAAATTAATAAAAAACAAATATTGCTTGCATATTCGTCGCGAGAGTCGAATTTGGTCTTTCAATGAATAAGGAGACATATTTTCCTGTGGACTAAAAGCCAAAGAGGATCTTTTCCTCACAAAAATATCTTAGAAAACATTTCCTAGAAAATATCTGCGAAAATGTAAGAAATTCAAGTCTAAACTTAAATGAAGCCTTTGTGATGCTACCAAAAGAGTTCTATTCAGAATCCGTTCACAACTCGACTTTAAATTTTCTATTATTTTAATAATTCAGGACGTTCCACAAAGATTGTCTACAAGTCGACGGAAGTCGATTCGAATACAGCCGCATCAGTTCGCACGGAATAAAATTATTGATATTTATAACAACTGGCAAATTGTCTAAAGTATACTTAAAATAGCAAAGTAAATGAATATTCACAAAGAAACCATTATTGGCTGGTGTCTACTGTAACGTTAAAACCGATGACGCCTCCGCCGATAAATCAGGCAAAAGTTTTTGAACCAATAAGAATTTTAACTGAGGAAAGGTGCACGTTTGATCGAACCTACTCGGATTTGGGCTTCTTAATAGATTTCAAAACTAGTGGGCAAGCTTGATGTGTAAAAAATGAACAACCAAAATTACGCAATAATGTTTTTTCTTTAAACAACACGTTTCTTTTTTAAAGCATTAGAAAAAAAAAATAATATTGGAAGTGAATTTCTAATTAATAAATGTTTTTGAATACTCTGTAACGTGGATGGAAATCTTCCTAAAAACACAAGTGATCACGTGAAACTACTTGCTTCCATGATGTAGGATGTATTTGCCTGATGGAAAGAGACTCGAGATCTTCCCCTTCATATTTTAAAGCAGGGATCTTCCTCTTTACAAATCATTATCACTTCAATCGTTCTGCGGCGACCTCTGCGGATGCTAGGCCGAGTTACGTTAATTTTACAAATAAACGATAAAAAGAGCTCTGTGGAAATTGTATTAAAGCAACTTAAACACTCAGCCAAAAGGCAAAGTTAAAAAATACGAATATAAAGAAAACAAATCAGCAAGCTATGGTTGCTCAACCATTGGATATTGTCTTTTTATCTCACCTCAGGAAGACGGCGGTATACTATATTCCTATTTCCGGCAAATCCGCAGGGTATATGTCTATGTATTCGTGATTAGCATAAGATTCCGAATCGGTAAATCCATTCGTATGTTGTATAGCTTAAGTATCCACTATCCACAGATTATAGATCGATTTATCACTGCGTTGATTACCATCAGATTCCCAAAATTTTCCTAGCCATCGTAGGCATATTTAATTTTCCTTTCGAATTTTAAAGAGGCCCGAAAGAATTTAATTTTAATAAAGAGAGCTACCTTGTTCGAAGATTAGATAAATAATTTGCTTTCATTTGCGACTTTGCGATTAAACTCCTTAGTGGGAATTATATGATTAAATGGTTATAACAATCTCCCTGTCCTTTGGTTTGGCTATCAATCTTACAATTAAACATTATCTGCCTGCTTGCAAATCCTCCCATTCTCGTCCCTCTCTCTTTCTCTCGCTATGTCTTATTATTACAAAAAACGTTAAATTTTGAAATTCACACTTCGAAGTTTACAGCCATTGCTTCAGCATAGATCGTTTTATAAAAAGAAGGTATGAAGTTGTATGAAAGCACTTTGTGCACTTTGTCCCCCCATCGTGTGTTTTTGCCCATAAATGTATACATATATACATATATTAAGCTAAAGAAAAGTATCTCCAAGTAAAGAAAAAGTAACTCTCAAGGTTGTCGAAGATCTTTCGGTCTTCTTGTAAACTCAAATGTTCAATGTATCTTTGTTTATTCCCAATGATCTTCTTGCCTTCGGGAAAGTTATTTGCAATGAAGTGTTGAAATTTTCGAGCCATTCAAACTTGTTTTAATTTGCAGCAAAACTCAACATAACTATTACCTTTCGAAAGTGATTAAGATGAATGTTAAATGTTAATATGCGTGATCCTTCAACATTTCAATATAAATATTAACTTTTTGTTAGAATTTTTTTAAAATTTAATCTACTTATTTTATTTCTTAATACACAAAAATAAGTGAACTTGGCTTTTTGTTGTTGTATTCCAAAAATGTGAACATTAATCTACATAATATTTATATTTCTTTTTTTAAAAGTTATTCCGTTGCTCTCTATTTAATTTTTACTTTCTCCTTAATTAATAAGTCAAATGAAGTAAAAGAAAATAAAAAAAAAATCAAAAAAAAAAATAAAAAAAACAATTAAAAAAACAAAAAGGGAAAGGAAGGCTTAATGCTTGTTTTAAAGATTTTTTGGATTTGTTTTTTAAGAATTTGTTGATTTTATTAATATTATACAGACTGTCCATTTATGTTCATAAACGCACTTAAATTGGGGCATTTATCTAATTTTTCAGGATCGATTTGGAAAACCTTAGACAAACGTTTCCAACTCTGGGCATCGAAATAATAGAAGGTGCCACGTTCTTTTGTACCATTTTTTTCGTATTGATTTAGGCCAGGAATTCGAGTTATCCAAATTTTTTCTTCTATATGATATCTCCACTCACGACTATGCCTAATATAAATTAAATGAAACATGTGCGCAAATTAATTTAATTCAATGTGCAAATTAAATTCAAATATAATTACAGTTCGGCAGCAGCCATAAGTTGCATGATATCGCCAATATTCGTATAGAATAAGAAAAATAATAGATCTTCTTGCAGCTTTTTTAGGAGAGGTGATGATAATTTATCTCTGATCGCAAAATTGATCAAATATTCGGGTGGCACATTGTATTCAACATCTTGTGCTCTAAATATGAAAAAAAAAAAAAGTTGAAAATATTAAAAAACTAAATAAATAAAGCAGAGTTATAACTTATACAAATGAAATACAAAAAAAAAATAAATAAATAAATAAATAAATAAATAAATAAAAAAGAAACGAAAAACTTGATAATCTGCTAATTATTATTATGATCAACTGACCTGCATGGATGGTCTGCAAACGGCCCGGCGAATGTTGGATGTAAACTTTCTTGAGAATTTAGATTTAAACCTAAACCCGTCAAATCAGTGCCTAACGCTAAAGTTACCAGATTTGGATCGGATTCTGCGGCTCGTATAAATGTTAACAAACCAACCATACCAAATTGATTGTTTACCATACTCGCTGGGATATTTGTGACTTTGCCTAGGAGACAGCAGAAAAAAAAAGATTAAAAATTATAATCAAGACGAGTACGCGTTATAACACGAACGAAGAGAAATCATTTCTGTCGTACCATCTGGGGATGTTTGCACACCGCTTTTAATAAGTTTATCATTGCTGGAATTATCGTTCGGATGCTTTTGTTGTTGTTGTTGCTGCTGCTGTTGTTGCTGTTCAATGATGTTACCACTACCGATTGAACCCCCACTACCACTACCGCTACTCACACCCGTTGCTCCAGAAACCAAACCGCCCCCGATCACACCACTATTACCAGGCGCTGCACTGCTCGACACACCGACGGCACCGCCACCACTGCTGCCACTTCCACTTGACGAACCGACTGTACCACTGCCCACCGCTCCTAACCCGCTATTCGCTACAATTGAATTCATCGTCTTTTCCGTGCCGTCCAGATTGTTCGTATCTGTTAGTGCCCCCGAGTTCGTTGTGCCATCTGAGTTTTGAGTGCCAGGTAGCGCAGGGAAATCTTCATTGGACATTGTAAACTCCGATTGCTCCGAAGTCGGTTGTTTCACCATGCCAACTATATGCGGAACAGCAGTAAATACAAATGGAAACGAGTAAGTAACGCATTTCATTATCCGAAAAAGTTCAACTTTACAAAATCATAACCCACAAGGTAGTCCAACAACTTGAAAATTATGAAGAAATGCATATGTGGAAATAATAAACTATGTATACGACATTGCCAACAATATTTAAGAATGTTGTAATAAGCAAAAATTTACGTAAATAAAAATTTGATGCTTTAGGCTTAAGGTGACGGAAAGGACGAGAACAGAGCATTCTTGGTCCTTTAAAAAAATAAAAAAAAAAAAAAAACAAAAATAATAATAATAATAATGATGATGATGAAGAATGAAAACTTATTTTAAATGTAAATGTTTTAACGGCAACAAATAAGTTGTACATGTTTTAGATGAATACTTGAATAATAAGAGCCAAATTAATTAACACTTCATTATTATAATTTTTTGTCTTTTATCGATCATAACAATTGAATTAATGAATTCAACATTTGGAAGACTATGACTGAATATCACTTTCAAAGTGGATCCGCGCGCATGCTTGCAGTATCGATATGACTTGGATGGATATCTTAGTTGCTCTTAGTACTTTGTAGCTATGAATATAAAAATAGAAACAAATTAAAGTTAAAGGTGTCCAAGCCCTTATATGGCAAATTTTTGTGATAAAAGGTGAACAAAGGGTAACATTCGTTATATCCTTTCCTAATCCCTGCTGAGTGATATTACTTTGGTAAGACTTTCACATAATTGTCCCTCCTTGATTAAATGTAGGGGGATACAACGGGATCAAATTATAAAAATGTATAAAAAAAGAGAAAGGGAGTAAAAACTCAATACTGCTTTTCAAACAAAAAACATCAAAAAAAAGTAATTTTTGCCATTTTGCCCTTTTTTTTGTTTATTTTGATTATTATTCAGTGATATATCCGAGTGTGTATGCACAACACAATATTGTCAATAACGCTAAACTATTATCGCGAGTCCTCACAGCAGCCCCTATCGGTTATGAAAAGGAAAAAGTCTAAAATACTGAATAAACACAATGAGAGAAATAAAGTGATGATGCATTTAAAAAAATGAAATAATTAAATAAAGCAATAAACAAATAATAATGATAATGAATAGATAGAAAAAAACAATAATAGAAAACGAAAATAAACAAAGAGAAAATTTATTTTGTTTATAAACTCACAAGAGGTAAAGAAATTACCATAAGGTTTGCTGCCCGGCGGCTGGAGGGGATTCGTCTGAGGCAGTGATTGATCATTCTGGCCGCGTGCATTCGTCAGAGATGGAAACTCCGAGGGATCGAGTAAGGCCGGCGTTGTTGTATCCCCGCTACCGCCAAATACATTATGGAAATTATTTATTGGACCAGCTGCGGAACCGCCACCACTGGTTGTTGTGCCGTAACCGCGACTCGCTTGCATAAAATTGCCCATATTCGACTAGAAAAATTCCATGAAACTAGAAAAAAATGTACTAAGAATTCGCAACAAAAAACAAAACATACCATAGGTCCCGCCCCTAACCCTTGCATACGTCTCTCGACGTATGGCCTTTGATTGAAAACTCCACGATTGCCACTTGATAATGCAGGACCGGCAACCGACAGTTGCGCATTTCGATTCGGTGATAATTGAGGTTGTTGCGTTTGACCATAACTCGCTCCCCCTAATTTTCCGTTTTTTTTTTATTTTTATTATTTTTTTTTTTTTAAATAATGCAAAAAAAACCCAATTTTTATATGACGTAATAATTGTGTACAATTAGAAATTATTTACATGTAGGATATTTACCGCTTGGAAACATGCCTGACGTAGGTGTTACATGACCAGATAACGAGCTACCACCAAAACCGCCTGTAGTTCTGCCCGTCAGAGAGGCATTTGATATGCTTCGTGGGGGTTGTTGAAAATTTAAATTCGCCATGATCTGTTGGAACAACAAGAATAATAAGACAAAATGAAGAACAAGAAAGATGCACAAAAGACACAAAATCAAAAAATAAGCTCTTTTTTCCATTTAGATTTTGTGTGCAGCAATCACACAGCATGTCCTTCTTCTATGGACGGATCATTGCATCATTCGCCCAAAAGAATCCCAAGCACGCCCTTACAATATATACAAAGAATTATGTACACATATAGAAAAGGGTGTCGAATTAAGCAGTAAGGGGCTACCTCCCACTCAATAAAAACGTTTAGTTCTGAGTTATACGGGAGTGCAAGTGTCTTTATAAATTCTGATTTTATACGAAAGATGAACGTGTAAAACCACAAAAGGCACTTCTTCCAAGGCTCTTCTCTCATGTTAACACTTGCCATTGAGCAATGTTGCGAAATGACTACAACCAAATGATTGATAATGGACACACTGCTATAAGTTTTTCGCTCCTTCTGCGACTTTTTACTTTAAACCCTACACCACTCGTGGTACAGCCCACAAGGGCTTAAGATACACACAACTTTTTTTATGCCGATCGATTCTGAATCATTTTTGTGAATGCTTTTGTGTTCAAGCTGCAGATCACAATCTTTGCGATATTTTGATGAAAATTGGATGCGGATTGGTACACTTTTTTGACAACTGCCCATATAACGTCCTATTCGTAAAACTCGTTATGTGGAAGGAAATTGCAATTTTCAAAATTCTAACTTTCCAATGACTTGGATTTGAATAGAAACTGATCGACTTCCTAAGATATCAAATCCAAGAAATGGTAAAGCCAAATACACATTCACGGCGCTTTACTTGCATCCCTCACGCAGATAGCGACTGTCGAAGAGATTAACAACAATTCAGAGAATATTTCGCGGAAGAAGGGATTAACATAAAAATGTCGAAATGAACTTCAGCACTGGTAACTTGCTTGTAAAACAATCTATAAGCAGGTCATTTGCGAAAGGCAAGCTCGTCGAGTCAAGAGACTTGAATTGTAATATTCGAACGGACATAATCATAGCGGGCATTCAAACCTTGTAAATACAACTTCCTCTAAATAGTTTGTGAACGGATCTCGTAAGCTATCCCAAAAACCATAATTCAGTGGCACGAACTTAACCGCAAAACGGGTTGAATAGAAACTAAGAGCAGTTTTGCGTTACAACATATTAAATAACATTTTGCTTTA
Source organism: Glossina pallidipes (assembly GCA_000688715.1). Lineage (NCBI taxonomy): Eukaryota > Metazoa > Arthropoda > Insecta > Diptera > Glossinidae > Glossina > Glossina pallidipes. The sequence continues at coordinate 1,192,448 of KK499822.1, forward strand.
TGCTACAAAACACAATCATATCCGTTTTGCAGGAGAGCAAAATTTCTTTCGATTATCGGAGTACGATGCGTTATGAATTCCTTTAAATGCGATTATTTTCACTCCTCATTATATCTCGTGAGCAGCCCGCTTTGCTGGCATGTATCTCTTTGAGGAATGCACCTTTCATGCTAAGAAATTGTTGAGTGTAGTAAGCAGCCATAGTTGCTGTTTCAAAAATGGGGGGTGCCAATGCCAATTTTTGAATACCAATTAAAGAATACCCCTTTCGTTCGGATTACGGGTCGTTAAGCCGAAACATATGCTATATTAAAGGCTTCTTCTATGATCTTTGATGTATGGCTAACTGCCGCCTTCCTTTCTGTGTTTGCATCCCGATGCACTTTGCATAACTTTCGCTTTTCATCGTACTTCAATATACACCTAACTTTTTCCACGAAATTTGATTTCATAAAAAGAAAAAGTTCCTTTTTTGCACGAATTGTTTGTTTTAACACGATTTTGAATGTGCCATGAATTGTTTGATGAATTTTTTCACTCTCACTCCTCACAAGTATGCATTGTAACTTCGCGTTATATTTTTCACAATTCAATTAAATTGTCTCGATTATATGCCTATATGAATGCCATCCTCCGACATATGCACAGAGTAAAGACATAATGCATTTTTTGGATCATTTATTTTGGCTTTTTTTTTTATAATATATTTAATGAATTAGAGTATGTAAGCACGAAATAAATTCTTGAGTGAAGTCTAATAAGAATCTTTTAATATTATTTATTGTGCTTATCACCTTCTTCGTCAGCTGTTTTCTCAGCTGCTTTCCATTTAGCTAAAATCTTTTTTACACGAACTTTTTTTACGCGAATTTTTTAAGAACGTATCTATCGTGTAAAAAGAGAATTATGTGTATACGAATTCTTACAGGTAAAAGGAAATCTTCATGCTCACAGAATCGGGAACATTCGCATATAATGTACACAGTTCGTAAGCTTTACAGGCAAGCCAGATCATGGGAAACATATTACATGTGCATATAATGCGAAAACCAAGGCACAGCCGACATGGAAAGTATCCTCGAAAATTGTCTATTCCGAAAACATCTCATCTCTTGTCATCTACTGTCCACGGCCAAAATTTGATTTCGAATTGAAGTTTAGTTTTTCATCTGTTTTTTTTCTTTATGACTTAAGCAGACATGCGGCTGATTTTAATTAAATCACAGGAAAGGATTCTGATTTCTTTAATCAATGGTTTTACGTTGTTACAAGTCGCTCACTTCTTTTTAATGTGTTAGGTGTTGTAAGAATTTTGATCAGCAACTTCTACAGGTAAAAATGCTAAAGAAATGGGAAATACCAGTAAACATAACGGTTGAATTCGATGGGTTTGACTTTCCACTACATAAAATAACAGTTTTCCATTTAATATGGTTGATATATTCAGCGTACGCCAACATTAATCGTGGAGCACTCAAAATTCTTCTTCTTTCAAATTCGTTACTTTTTCTGTTTATTTGAAAACATCTGCTATCAAACATGTTCAAAGCAAATGGGGATGCTGCTCTATCCTATCCCAATTGCCGGTTTTGGGTTCAACGGTTTAAGAGTGGCGACTCGAACGATTCCAAGAGTTGTCCGGGATACACTGTTGTAGCTCGAATAGGAAGCTCTGCCGGATCCAACGTACCAGCAGACATGGCGCTTCCTGGTTACCGCTTGCTTAGATCTGTGCAGATTCCGCAAAGTTGAAGAGGTACGAAAATGGGTCCATGGGTGGATCGCTGCCAAACCAATACAAGTTGCTTCCTCATGTTGCCAAAAATATTGTAAAATTTTATAGAAAATGTTGGAGAGTACTTTGATTAATACACATTGTACCAATCTTCCTTTATAAGGATACAAAAATGCATTAAAACTGTGCAAGGATAGAAGAGGAGAACCGAAAAGTGGGATCACAAAGTTTTGTTTGGTTTAATTCATTAACTAATAACAATAAGTATGCAATAATAATCACCAATAAGATAGATGTGGCAGTACCACAGTAATGTGCCAGAACCGCAGTAATATCAAATATAGACATAACAAGCGAAAGCACAATAGTGGGCCACAGCCGATCATTTCATACCTCACACTACTTAACACAGTTATTCATATAACGCAGTTATTACGGCACAGTTATTCACAGATGAATTCGTTATATGAGAAGTGGTCGAATAAGTGGTCCGATCCGAACCATTTTCAATAGCGTTCGGACTTGCGCCACACACGTCATTGTACTAAATTTTATCAAAATTTCTCAAAAATTGCGACATGTAAATTTAACACAAGAAAATAGGACGGCCGGACGGGCGGACAAGATTAAATCGATTTAGATAGTGTTACCGAATCGATTGGTATAATAGAAAGAGGTTCTATCTCAAACCCTTCTGGTTTTGCCTACATTTGTACCACAATTGTAAGGTAAGATAACGTAAGGTATAATAACTACATTGCACGATATAGGAGCTAAGCGTAGGTACAGACACAATTATAAAGTATAGAAGGCTATTTTAATCCTACATGATCTAACAATAATTTCAGCAATCATATTGAACGGTAGCGAGTTCCACAACTCAACAGCAAAACACAAAACAAAACAAAACATAGCCCTGGAGATGCTTGTAATCAGAGAAGATTAGATGCAAGATCTGCTCAGATTTAGTGAACAGAATCTTCTCATATCATTATTCTGGTATTCGTGGACGAATGAGCTTGTGAAGAAAAGGTAGGTGTGGCATCGAAAAGTAATATCAAAAATGCAATGGCTTCTACAAGTGGTCTCTAATTTTCGTTTTGTATCAAATTTCGGGTAAATTATCTTCGCGAGACTCACTTGGAAGCGCTAACTAACTATCAATTACAAGTGCTGCAGTTTTTTTTATCACATCGATGAACAGGGAGAATACTGAGGCAGAATGACAGTCTTTCTCAAATTTGGTTGACAGCCATTAACTAAATATTTAATGCTATAATCTGGAGGGACTACAAACTGATCAACCGCATTACACGTTTTGTCTACAATGCGAGATTCAGAGACCACATTTCCTCTTTTGTTCATGCTTTTTTGAAATTCCCTTTCTGTGACTACTTAATATTTAAGTTGTTAATCCATCTCCATCTTTTAAACGAACGACTGCAGTTTCCCAAGTAGGGTAGGAATTCTTTGGTATGAATTCAAAGTTTGCAGTTTTTGTTGTGTAGGTAGGCGTGTAGGGGTGTGGTAGGCGGGTCCTTGCCAAGTTCTCTTGCGTGCGTTTGTGAATGGGAACATGTCAGAAAGACAGATGGACAGATGAACGAACGAACATGCTTAAGTGCATTCCAAATTTGAAACTGACATAGAATTTGTATACTTTGCGGGGCTTTCGAAGCTTGCTTCTGTGCACTATAACGGTTTTAAAAACAATGAAATTATAGCAAACGATAAAATTTTTTTCCATTTTTATAAAGGCACTAGGAACGTGGTCCGTACAATATACGTTCAAATTTTTGTATAGTTATCTATTGCAGTTTATGAATAATGAGTAAAAAAAACAATTTTTTATTACTTTTAAAAAACGTAAGCGTGCTTAGCACTGTAGGCGTGTCCTCTGCCCGATTTTGCCCATTTTCAATAGCCGCTTGCATGCAAGAACTCCCAATGTTTCTGCCAAATTTGAGGTCGACCGCTTCATTTTTGCGACCAGCAGGATGTTTGCAAATGACTTTTTCAGACGGACAGACATTGCAAACGTTCTGACAAAATGAATACACCCCTCGTCTTTGATGATGAGTATAAAAATATGCATTTCTAGTTCATTATTCCTACAACGTCGTGCTAACAACTTGTTTAACAACTTGCAAGTGTCCTGGCAACATGTTTAGACACTTATACAATAAAAAAAAAAAAATGCAATATGAAGCTCGTACTCCACGTTTCTAAACGTTGGAAACGAAACGAGAAATTTAATTTTTTGATTAAAGAATTAATTCTATAAAAAGTATTCGTGAAATTTAGTTTAAAAAGGGATCGAAATCAAATATTCTCTGGCGGGCCTCTTATTTTCTATAACTCTTTCCTATTATTTATATTTACTTTCCCGTCCTTCTTGCGGTGCATTTTTTTAATTTTTGTTGTTTCACCCAAACATAATCGTAAGAAAAAGAAGGATTTGCTAATTCATCTACGCGCGCAAATGGACAGTTGTATGTAGAAGAACAGATACTGTCCTGTACAGTGTCTGTTAACGGAAAAAAGAGACCATGTATGCGTACATAATGTATATATAAATGTATATATGCGAGAGAGAACGAGAGAGAGAGAAAGCATTTTTCTTAATTTTTCTCCAAATTTTACTGTAATTAAAAAGTTTCGTAAAACAATTACTTTCTGTAAATAGTTTTAAAAAAATGCTTCAAATTTAATGTTTTCCTGCTGCAAAGGAAACAAACTCGTTGTTGACGCTCCTTTGTATGCTTATTAAAATAGGATGCTGTCGATTCACTCGTTGTATGAATATATCCCTATTTATATCCATATACATATCAATATGTATATGTATCCATATGTATATCCATATATATAAATATTTATATATATGTAAAAAAACATTTGTTTTCGATGGTTTATTTTTATATTCTGCTTACATACACACATTCAAACATCCAAACATTTCGTTACCTAAATAGATAAGGATACGAGGACATTTAGTATCATTTTTGCTGCTTTACTTAACCTTCCTTTTTATTTCTACACCTGAGCTATCGCTTTGCCGCACAGCCGAACTAACGAGATAGATCTACGGACAGATGAGATTACATTTCAGCGCTACTTTATTTAATTTTTTTACGGTCTTCCAAAATATAAAATAATATTATCCCGAAATATATATCCTTCTAAAAAAAACGTTCTCAAAAGCTACAAGAAATTAAAACTCAATACTTAAAGTTGTGCGAGATATAAAAGTGAACTAAGCTAAACACACTTTGCCATCTTCGCAGTTATGTGTGTTTCTGCAATCGGTTTTAGCGATATCTTCTGTTAATATTTTCACACATCGGAGATTTTCATCAAAAATTAGCGCAAATTCTTAAAGGAGCTCAAAGATGACCTCAACATTAATATACTAAAAGCTGTTTCTTTGCCTTGTGGGGTTCAGAGGCACCATGAATTAACCGTTGAATATTTACATGAAGTAATACAAGGAAATGCGTTACGTGTGTCGTTCTGACGCTATCGCAGACGTGAAATCATATTTAAAATTTTTATTTTTTTCAATTTTCCCCATTTTTCTTGGTTTTTAAATTCATTTAGCCAAATTGAATCAACATTGCAGGGATCACAGTTTGAAACTGCAATTCCAACCTCCCCCACCTTAAGTGTTGCATCAATGGACTGAAGTTGTTGTAGGAAAAAATATTACAATTTTCAGAATTTCGCAAAAAAAAACGGGAGATAGTAGTGTTTCGTTATTCTAAGCTTAAATTATGTGGGGCGATTTTTTAAACCCCCTGCCAACTAAAATAGGTCTTTGTATATATAGTAAAAGTATTTCTCGATGAAAATTTGTTCATAATAATAATTTGACACAAAAATCATTGTTATCGAGTATGGACAACGTAAATCTGTTTTTTCGATTCCTTCCCATATAAAAGTTCTAATTGAGAATAAGTCTTTATGTGGAGAAAATGTTCATCTGTTGATATTCTATGACGAAAATTGATTCATAAGAATAATTTGAGATCAAACTAAGCCCCATCAAATTTGGCGATCACTGCATCGCACATCGCACACACAAGTATTATTATAAAATATTAATTCCAATATGCCGAAAAAGAACGAATGACTATGCGAAATGACGTAGGTGGTATCGATCTAGTGGTCGACCTTGCTCGACTATAGTACCCTTGGTTATTTTTTTCTTTGCTAACGAAGTCATGCATCTTCGCGGAATCTCTGCACAAATAGTGCCAATTCGATAATTTCGCTACGAACTTTTAATTATCATCTTAAAACGTACTAAGTAGCTTGAGCAAGAAGTACAATTCAAGAATACGTTTATCCAAGAGTATTTCAATCCAATAATCCGGCTTTGTTTTAGTCATTCTAAGTGATGGCAAGTCCCCTACAATATCCGCAATTCATTTATTGTTCACCTTACGCCACTTGTAGTACAAGGATATATCAAATATATACAGATGTTAGACTTGAGAGTGAGCAACCTTTCGTTTTTGCGCTCTAAGATTGTCTGTCCGTCTATCTATCTTGTTTTCTTGTGCTCAACCTACAGGCCATAATTTTTGAAATTTTGCACATTGCCATATTTTGATCCAGGGACGAACGCTAATGCAAATAGCGTCGAATCAGACCACTTTTTTAACTATTGTTCATGTTCTACTTTGATAGGATAATTGTAGGATGGTATAGAATATTTGATGGTCGAACGTGCCCCACTGTAGTGTTTTTGCTTGTTTTTATTATCTTTTTAGGTGCGATTTATGAATTAATTCTTACTGAGTATATAGACAGAACGATTTATTACACGGAGATAATAAAAAAAAAAATATAGTCGGGCAAGCCCGATCGTAAAATCCCTTATACCTCTTCACCTAGTGAAATTCTTCATTTGTTTTTGCCATAAAACACCAGAAATTACATACTATTTTATGTAAGAGCGTACGATTCATGGGAGCCCTTATAGAGAATCGCGTTTTAAAAAGTGTACCTATATGGTCTAAATTGATTTCTTCTCGGTCAAGTTAATATGGTGGACAATTTTTAAAATTAAATTTTAAAAATTAAATTTTAAAAATTAAATTTTAAAAATTGGATATTTTTACCATACGGAGGCTTATTTATTCTTTGAATGGTTGTGTTTGAGGGGTTCCAAGAAATGTACTCGCTCAAATGCACACTTTGCATTTCCATTTGGTATTGCAAACGCTATTACTTAGCGAAAAATCTCAAAATTTATATCTCGAAAATTGCGAATTGGTTGAACGCAACAAAACAAGACGGACGGATAGACAAGCTTAAATCGATTTCAGAAAGTGTTTCCGAATCGATCGCCATAATAAGAGATGGATCCATCCCAAATAGTTCTGGGAATTACCCACGCACATCCGCACACAGTAAAGGCAAGACCACAACCTGTGTAGGGCATAGAGAAAGGAAACGAGATAAAGAAAAGTTAAAGTTTTATATGGAATATGCAACGCATGGTTGAAAGTTAAAAGAACTTTTCCATATCAAATTAGCAATCATCACAACGGTAGCAATCCAATTGAAAGCTTAAGGGCTAGAAATAAAATTAACGTTTAATGAGGTTTCTTCCTGCCTAGAAGACTGAGCTAGTTTGCTTATTCACGGAATCCTGCTAAGAAGGCCGTAAAGCACATTTATTGCAAATTATAAAAAGGTAAATACATAAATGCCTTATAAATATTTATATATATATATATATATATATATATAGCTATTCAATTTTAGGTACAGAGTGAAGTCAAAGTATTTATTATCTCTTCAACTTACCACAATATAGTATTAATCCTTGCTCTGAGTGCTCCTTCAAACGAGTACGAATACGAAAACTATTGCTGCTACCGCTGCTACTTCTGCTACGACCATAAACAGAACTCACCGCATTTAACATTCCAAAGCGACAATTGGAACGTTGGAATTTAGGCAGGCAACTGCGACTGCTAATGTTTATTAGCAGGCAGTATTTTCACCAAAATCCCGTTATAGTGCAATATTTTTCTATTAATATTATTGTTACAAAAAATGAAGTTTTTTTTTTATTATTGTTATAAACGGTTTCAGTGAGCAGGCGCAAAAATATTTTGTAAAGAAAAATGGCACAAAAATGTTTATTGTGGAAAATTTTCTTAAGTTAGCACGTTTTGTGCTTTTAATTTTTTTTTTTTGGTTTGTTGGATAGCGATGGACCAAGCCAGTAGATTTGCAGCTTATATGTCCAGATATTGAAATGCTTTTAATTTCGATCACTTCTGCTGTTAAGGATTCAGAGTTTTCTTGCTATAATAACATTAAAGTTGGTATTATGATGCTCTTGTTGTTTGTCAATCTATTGTATGTGTCAAAGATTGATCAGTCGGTTTTGTTGCTTTGCTTGTCCAATTGATTGCAACACACAAACGCAAGCAATTTTCGCCTCAATAACACACATTTACACTCATACACCAACACAATCTAGAATATATATTGATGATACCTTTGATTTATATTAATTGTTATCCGACGTATTAAAATTATTCGATTTTTTAGGAATTATGTCTGCGAAGTACTTGTGACAGATAAACAAATAATACACTGGTTTTTTTTTTAACAAAGATTTTTCACTTTTTTTGGATTAAAAAAATTGCTGATGCTTCTTCTTCACGTCGTCGTTATTGGCCATGTAGTTGTATTTCGTCCCAACGTTCGAACGTCTTTTGCCTTTGTTTTCTCAGTTCAATGAAATTTCACCCGAGCGCACAAAATATAAAAAAATAACAATTGGCTTTTCGCAAACTTACAGAGCGGCCTAATCACGGCGCCTGTTATTTACCGTAACTTTCTCCAATTTTCTTTAAGAAGTTTTTAAATTTATTGGTAACTTTTAAGTTGAAGTTGGCTGATATATTTAACACACAAAAAGCCTTCCGCAAAATTTTTTTTATGGCTCTAAGCACGAAACAAACACAGAAAACGAGACGTCGTTCGTTATACTTGTATGTAGTTGTTTGAACAGTGCTGCTGAGTTATTAAACATATCATCAGTCAATATTTTGAATTAAATATAGTTGTCTCTTTTTAACGACCAGTAATTCTAATTAAAACAATCTTATTTATGAAAGAATTGCCAGCGCAAACGAAAAATCGTAAATTCGCTCTATAATATTATCATATAAATTTCAAGTTTTGAAAATAATAAAAATGTTTGTTTGCTAAAAATCAAATTAACCAAAGATTTTACTTAAAAATTTTGTATATATTGCATTCAAAATTATATATTGCATTCATACAAAGAAAAAACAGGCATGTTAAAGTATTTGTGGCATTACTTGTGCTACATTGAAACGCAAAACGCAAAACGTGATGATTGATTCGTAAATTTTCTTACGGAAAGAGATAAAAAGCAAAAATAAGAAAAGTTGACATTCAGTAGCAATCAAAAGAATAAAAATTCGTGTGTATTCAGACGTTGAACGTAATTTTTATTGAATTATTAATAGATTTTTTTCTTTTTTAAACTTCGTAACACTTTTAACAAATTCTTTAATTTTGAAGTATATTGAAGGAGATTGAAAAAAATTATATAATTAGAAAGAATAGAAGTGACAATACTATTTGATAGAAGTTACAGACGAAAAACTTGGAAAAGCAAATAAAAAAATTTTCCAGAAGCCTTTAGAAGGGTTTTAATAGGAAAGCAAAACCACTGTAATTAAAAACATAAGCATTCTCAAGGAGATTTATAGCAGAAAGAGCAAAGTAGATTTGACAAAAAATTGTTAATTATTTTTTTTTTTTCTAAACCATAACGCCATTTCTATTTTATCGGTTTTTGTGCTATACATACTCCGTTTTAACGCTGACGCCGACGCCTCCAACTTCTGCTGCTGTGTTAATACACTTGAAATCTTTTTTTTTCGTTCGTTTATTTTATTCGTGCTCCTTGGTCGCGCTTGCTGTGCTGTTTTCATAAAATTTCTTTTTAAATAGTGATTTTTTTTTAAAGAAATACAATTAATACGATTAAACTAAAAATTCAGTGTAATATCAAAAAGAAAATAATAAGGCCGGAGTAGAAAATTAGGGAGAATTTCTCTTGAAATATTATAATTATTCAGTAACGGCAGTACTCACATAACACACAAAATGACGTCTCTTGAGCCAAATATGAATCGTTTGCAAAATTTCAAAAACAAAGGGAAGGATCAAGATGTAAGTACTATTTTTAAGTGGTAAAAAAAAAGCCACGCCCTGCAATTAAATGAATAATTTTATATAAATGCCCTTGGAAAGTGCACACGTTTTCTTTAAAACCGTAATGCGTGATTCTGCAAAAAAAGAATTCAAGAGGAAACATATTCACATTAATTTTACTAAGGCAGTCTGTTGTCATTAAATGAACATCATGTTGTTGTATGAATGCTACCTATATTAATCATAAAATTCAAGCATTTTATCAATATTCCTATTTTCCTTATCGATTCCGTTTTTATTATTTCCTCGTGGTTCAATAAATGGTGATTTTTCAGTTTTCCTTTTGTCTTCTTGTTTACTGTTTTCATTAACTAACACTATTACAACACAGAAAAACATTCGTGTGCGAGAGTAGACATGAAAAAGAAGACAAATGATCGCTGGACGATGAAGATACACATGACACCTTTTGTCCACCAATAGCAAATGTTAAAAACTAATTAAGTGCAAGAATATTTACTTTTCCATATTCATTAAAAAGACATTTTTTCATTTAATTTTAAACTTGTATGATAGGGGAATTTGAAGTAATTTTTGGTGAAAGACCATGTTTGTAGGGACGTACGTGCATGTAAAAAATATATAAACTGCTCTTGAATGCAGTTTTGTGATAAATAATAAAAAAAATATGGTTTGCAGGAAATGCGTCGTAGACGTAACGAAGTCACAGTTGAATTGCGTAAAAATAAACGCGATGAAACGATACTCAAACGTCGTAATGTCCCTAATATGGATTCCAATACAGATGAGGACGATCAGTTGCCGAATCAAATCAATTTGAAAAAACTTGCGGAAGCTGCCGCAGATTCCTCCAAGCCCGAACAGCAATTGGCAGCAGTCCAGGCTGCCCGTAAATTACTGTCTTCGGACAAGAATCCACCAATTAATGATTTGATTAAAAGCGACATATTGCCTATATTGGTGGACTGCCTAAAGCAACATGATCATACGATGTTGCAATTTGAAGCTGCCTGGGCTTTAACCAATATTGCTTCGGGTACATCAGAACAAACAAATCAGGTGGTGGCTGCTGGAGCTGTACCACTTTTCCTGCAACTGCTCTCTTCACCCGCTCCTAACGTTTGTGAACAAGCTGTTTGGGCTTTGGGCAACATTATCGGCGACGGGCCCGAGTTACGTGACTTCGTCATTCGATACGGAGTAGTGCAACCCTTATTATCGTTTATTAAACCAGATATACCAATATCGTTCTTGCGCAATGTCACCTGGGTGATTGTTAATTTGTGTCGTAACAAGGACCCCCCACCGCCGCCCGCCACTATACATGAAATTTTACCTGCTTTGAACGCATTAATCCATCACACAGATACAAACATATTAGTCGATACTGTATGGGCCATTAGCTATTTAACTGACGGCGGAAACGAACAAATTCAAATGGTAATAGAGAGTGGAGTGGTACCAAAATTGATTCCATTATTGGGCCATGCTGAGGTTAAGGTGCAGACAGCGGCATTACGTGCTGTTGGAAATATTGTGACTGGTTCGGATGAGCAAACGCAAGTGGTGCTCAATTATGACGCTTTATCATATTTTCCGGCCTTGTTATCGCATCAGAAAGAGAAAATACGAAAGGAAGCTGTTTGGTTCTTGTCCAATATTACCGCTGGCAATCAATCGCAAGTACAGGCGGTTATTGATTGCGGTTTATTACCCAAAATAATTGAGAATTTACGCAATGGCGAATTTCAAACGCAAAAAGAAGCGGCTTGGGCTATTAGCAATTTAACTATTAGCGGAAATCGCGATCAAGTGTTTACGCTCATTAAGGAGGGTGTCATACCCCCTTTCTGTGATCTTTTGTCTTGCCAAGATACACAAGTAATCAATGTAAGTTATAAAAGTAATTTATTAAAGTGTTTGCAATATTTTGATCTATAATTTTACTTATATCCGTGAAGGTGGTTCTCGATGGCCTGAATAACATGCTCAAGACGGCCGAAGGTCACAGCCAAGAAGTGGCAAATCTCATTGAAGAATGCGATGGACTAGAGAAAATCGAAAGACTACAAACTCACGAAAACGTTGAAATCTATAAATTAGCTTACGAAATAATAGAACAACATTTCTCCGACGAGGTATTGAAATTTGATTCAATATTTTTCTTTAATGATTTCTTATAAATTGTCAACTTTCAGTCTGAGCAGGCTAACATGGCTCCTACCTCGGATGGAACTCAATACCAATTTGACCCCAATGCCGAAAAATTAACGATGAATACTTTCAATTTTTAACGAAATTATCCACCATGCGACCATGATTATTACGTTGGTTTGTAAACAAACCAACTAAAATTGTTTTATGATTCGTTATTCTCTTTTCGTATTCAGTTCATTTTTTTTTTTTTTTCATCTCTCAGAAAGAATCAAAAATTCAAAGCAAAATTCAAATGCAATCAAACACTCCCATACAAATAAGACATTGATTTTACACCAACAATGAGATCAACAATCAACAGAGTCCATGATATTCTAATGTAATTAATACTTTATATACGTATATACCATAAACAAGAAAAAACACACAACGCAAGAAGATATATATATATATATATATATATATATATATTTGTATACATGTATATATATACATATATGTATATACATATACATAGCAGCAACAAGAGGATTTCTTAAATTTTGAGTTTTATATGCACTGGAAAGCAGCACGATGAATCAGGACGTATCTTTATGCTTTGTACTGTTTTGCCATTTAAAAATTATGTTATTAAAATAAATTTAAAAAGGGAAAAAAACACTCAATACAAAACTCTGCTTTTCATCTCTAACTACACATATTTAACGTATATTCTTAACACACTTTATTTTTTAAACCTAATAAAATAGAAGAAACATAAATTTATTTAAATGACTTTTTCAATCAAACAAACGGAAAAAAAGAAACAATAAACGTCATGAACATATTTAAATAATATGTGTAATTTTCGTAAATTTATTTCATTTTTTTCGATTGAAAATAGAACACAAAAGTCTAAATTGCAATAATTCTTGGTGTTTCAATTTTGGTTTTGTTCTTCCATAAAATTTCAGAAAAAAAAAAAAATATTTGCGAAATCTAACATATAACACAACAAATAAAAAAGAAATAATTAGAAAAAGGGAAAAGAATAATAGGAAAAGAACTGCATAGTGGAAAAAAAAAAGAAAAACTAAATTTTCCGTTGAAAAATGTCCAAGAAGAATTGAAGTGCGCTTGATCTTTAACATTTAACGATTGATAACGTGTAAGTATCAATGGAACTCAGTGACCGAACTATTTAATATTTCAAACATTTTGTGTGTTTATGTTCGCCGGCTACGACATATCCTTGCTAATAGTTTAGGTATTCGAGTTGGGACGAGACTATTATCAGTAATCAGTGAGGGATACGCTGAAACTGCGTTGGGTTTGCACGAAAGGCAAAGAGAAAGGTCTCTGAAGAATTGCTCGTGGAAAAAGTTAGCAGCCGATAAGATATACTGTGTTGCAATTGCGATCTTAAAAAGGGAGAAAAAAGAAGACCTCGGCGAAAAACTGATCACGATTTACGCTTCAGGCGTAATTGATAATAAAATACTTTCTATTGTTACGTGTTCTGTGAGAATATCTCTTTTATATGATGGTTGACGAAGGAAAACCTCCTACTAAACTTTACACTGCTATCATCAATACGGTGGATAAATTTGTGCCAAATTTTTTACGTCCAGCGTGGAATAGCCCTGCGGGTAAAAAAAAGCTAAGCTAATCATTTAAATATGCGGTATTCATTTATAACAATCGCTTTTGCAGGACCAAAGTATGTATTCTTTTGGGCTCCAGCTTTGAAATGGGTATAAAAATTTCAAATAGTTTACAATGATTTCGCATTCTATTACCTTACTCTGCACACAGCTTCTTGTCATAGCCGGTATAAATGATTTAAAACGCCCTGCGGAGAAAGTATCACTTAATCAATCAACTGTGTTAGCGCTTACCGGTGTAGTTTGGTCCCGTTATGCAGTGATAGTAATCCCGAAGAATTATACAATGCTTTCGGTGAATCTCTTCGTGCTGGCAACTCAAGGAATACAAGTGATACGTCGTCTCAGATATGATCTCGAACAACGGCAAAGCAACTGACAATGCGTGAATCTATTTCAACAGAAGAAATCGAATTTTAAGTGCAAATAGGGAAATAATAATTAATTGCTATAATGGAAGCAAGGAATTAAGTTTAGTAAGTACAATAGCATAGTTGTGTTTGTCAGGAGAGAGTTCGGATAACGAATGGTCGCGCTATCACCCGCACTCGAAACAAACTCTTTCGTTTCTTTTACTATTTTCCTTCTGTGCGACTTTGATTATGCTTCTAGTTTCCTCCATTTAATACTTGCTTGGCGAGGTGCAGCAAGTCCTTCTTTTGTTCCCAACCTCATCCAAACAATAAATCGCACCGTAGATCTTTACCTGTTAAAAAGTAACGTGATTTGTTTAGAAGACTTCTCCATTACTTTTATATTTTGAGCTAAACAATATTGTTTGTCTTATTTTGAATTGTAATAGAAGATTGATTAAATGTAAACGAAACCTTGCAAAATAAGAAATTGTAACTGTGTGCATACATAAAAATTTATTAAAAACTGAATTTCGGAAATTTCTTTATTATATAATGAAGACACTATTGCTTATCTAACACGGGATGCAAAACGTTTGAAGGCTTAGTTTATTAAGATACAAAAAATAATAAAAATAAAACACATACATGTTTATAGGAATGAAGTAATAATTAACAATTTATGCGAAAAGATATTGAGAGTTAAGCTGTAAAGTGGTTTTCATGTATTTGCATAAATCATTCATTTCGCTTTTAATCAATTAATTATACATGAAGAACCTTTACGCCATGATCCGTTCATCCGTTCATCCTTTTTCATTGGATTTTCCCATAAGATTTTATCATTAAGAACGTGAATTTGTTATAGTAATGTAATGTATGTGAATTTGTTATAGTAATATATATGTAATGTATATATTTTAGAAAATAATTTTGCGATTTTCCCAATTCGTTTCGTTACAACCTAATTTCATATTACACATACTCCGAAGAGTAATTGAAAAGTTGGCAAAGCGGATATAATTAATAATGTCTCGAATTGAAAATGTAACTTTATATTCTCCATTAAGTTCAATACATTTTTCCCAACGGTTCCCTAATTTATTAATTCCATCTTTGAAGTGACTTTTTGGAAGTTCATCAAAACAATCATTCACTCTCAAATCGGATGAGTAAGGTGAATACCGCAGCTGTTCATAATGTAACAATTTGTTCAATTTGTCTGTTACAAGAACACCACTAGCACCTGGAGCGTCAAAATAGATTTTTTTCTCTGTGCCTGATGCGGGTGTATTGCCGACGTTCATTTTGCAACCTATTTTGTTTAGCACTTTTATCAATGATTTGGTTGCTTGCAGCCGCAACTGTCACATACACTTATTCGCGGATGACGCTCAATCTATCTACCTATTGGTCCAGTGCATTAATGAAGATTTGGATCGCATTACTCTATATCTAAGTCTAACAACAAGTTGAATACCACTGTCGTTATTTCGCCGACCAGTTCTTTGCCATTTGCTAAGAATTAGGTGAACTGACTTTTTGGAAGTCCGTCAAAATAATAATTCACCCGCTTAGCTTAGCCATGACCCAGTACCCGACGACTACGGTACGCACAATGCTGAGCGAATACAAATTTCTCGAATGATTGCAATTCAATATAAATGTGCCGATTTCGGTGTTTGCCGAGTATAATTTCGATTTACGTGCACTGGCCGAAAGCCATAATAATATAAATAACATAAAGCCATAAATAAATAAATAATTCGAGTTTCGTAGCGTGGTCTGCAACCTTGCATCCTACGTAGGAAATTTCAAAATATGTTTCTTACGCTACTTACTGGAATAGACGCACTTTTTTTCATCCCTAGACACTGTGGATATTGGATCTTTTAAGAGTGTTCTCTCTTTGTATTCCTTAATAAATAGCTAATCAAATCAAAAAACCTCATTTAGTGCGTTGATATCAAATATTTTCGAACCAAAATTGAATACGACCTTTTCGACCTGTTTCAAAAGTCGACAAATATACTTTTTAGGATAAACCAAACAAGTTTCTCTCGTAAGGTACTGAAGCTGTTGACATACATATTTTGTTTGTTTAAAAACTTTTTCCCACCCCCTGATTCCTCATGCCAGATGGATACTACATACGATTGTTGCTAATTTCATTGGTGGTCTTATTGTGTATTTAGGCGCAGCTGTCATTCAAGCCGGAACAAGTGCCCCTGAAATTTAAGTGTAATTTTAACTATAGCACGCAGATGCGAATTTTGTATGCAGTCTTTGGTCTTACATGGTGTAATAAGGAGCGGATGGCTTTACAATATCTTCGTCAGTGCTGTAGAGTTCCAGTTGCTGTATCTTTATTTGGAATGATTCGACGGCCAATCGAATACTCAGGAGGCCTAGTAAAGTTTACATATGGAGATTTGTTCTAATCGTAATTTGCCGGAAGAAGCATACGCTACTCGACAAGCGGAAGTCGCTGAGAATTTACAGAGAGGTTTTATATTCAATAAATGTGTAAAAAGCACTTAAAAAATAAATAGTAAATGCATTTCTATCGGGTGTAAAAAGTCGAAATATCCTAATAAATTGTATCACTATAAATATCATTTCTTTTCTAATTCAAATTAAAAAGTACTCAAAGTGACTTCTTTGGGCAATCCAGTGTTAATAAGGGCCTACAATTATCGTCCCCTTCTTCTTGAATATTCAGCGAGTTAACTCGAGGGCACCGATTATGTATGGTGTTAAATAGGTTTCATTTTCGAATTTCGACCTTTTTAGCTATAAGTATGCATAAGAGCGGCAAAGACCGCTCTTTCAAAATTGTCAAAACTGGCGTAAGCAAAATTGCATTAGTTTAGTTGTTTAGAGTTGCATTTCTAAAAGAAAACAGCTGTAAATTGAAAGTGAAATAAATTACAAAAACACATCCCAGCGAATTTTCGGTAATTAATTTTCTGAATAACAGAAGAAGAAAAAGAAAATTGTTTATTTGCAAACAGCTGAATCAAAAAAAAATTTTACTTTTCACTCCAATTTTCCAAAGAACGCTTTTAATTCGGCAAAGTTTATAGTCAACTGGGTCTGTATCGTCAGTCTTTCCATACATCATCATATACGGTCGTTATCATTGATAAAGTACAAGGAAGCAACAAATAAAAGCTCATCACTCTGGATATGTTGGCCTTATCGCCAACAGATCTAATCTGTTTTACTAAACAAAAAAAATAGAAGGTAAGTGATTATTATTAAATGATCAAATAATGTTGAGAAATATATACACATCAGGCGGAATAGTTCCTTTCTTTATATTATGTCATTTGCCAGCATAGGAACATCGAGATTGGCGGAAAATAGATTTTAAAACATTCATTAAATAGGAATATTGCTTGACGATCACTCTAATATAAGCTCTCCAAGAAAGTTTTCAATACAGCGTAGAAAGTAGGAAGTTAAAAGTACCAACAGATGGTATATTGGATTCGTCGATGCAAAGTGGAGTAACAGCAGGACGAATGCGTGTTGTTTGGATAAGACTAACCATGCAAATAGACAGTGCAAGTTGAAGAGACGCTGAGTTGCTAAAAAATAGCGATTGTACAGTTTGCCTACTCGAATCTGTGTGAACTAAAGATAACGAGGTCGTCGGCGTATCTTAGTACGGAACCACTCTCAGCTAAAGAATTAAATACGTCATTTATGCATATGTTAAAACCAGTCGGACTTAAGACAGAACCTTGAGGGGCACCCGGCAAAAACCTTCTATATACAGTATTATTAACTAAGACCTTTTGCGTAAAGAAAAAGCTCTTACATTAAATTATAGACCATTATTGGCAGCCCCAACGAAAGAAGACTGGATCTTAGACTACTGATGTTAATTGAGTCGACAGCTTCAGAAATATCCAGAAGGCAAACGACAAGAGTTTGACTATTGGCAAAAGGTAGATTAATAGCGGACCAAAAAGCGATGATGTTACCATGAGCATAGTCAGAACTTCTGAAGCCACGTTGAAAATTACTGAAAATATTTCGAGAGTGTAGATGCCATTCTAAACGAGAATAAAGTATGTCCTCAAAAAGCTTTCTAAGGCGATGCTTCTATGTGAGCTAACGTTCATCGGTTCTTTTCTTTAAAGTAATGATTGCAAAATTAAACCAATTTGATGGAATGTGTTAAGAACCGCATTATATGCCTGTTTATTGTATTTTGGAAGTTTTTGAGAAACTAAGTGACGATGGGCTTGGCGGTAATTGAATGTTTGGCATCTAAATTGTCGTTAAAAATAATATCGGATATAGTCTCCCTGGGGCAAGTAATAGCTTTTCTGTTAGGTGTAGAGCAAAGTGCACTAGGACTTGGACGCTACGCTTTTTTTTGAATGCTTGAGACGGTTTGTGTAGGGATGGGAAATCAGAGCCATTAGTTGGCAAATTTGATTTGTTGTTAATCGGATGAACGTATGAACTATGTGAAAAAGAAGGCGGAGTTAATTACGAACCGTCCGCGTACTTGTTTGCTTTTAAAATCCTTTTGTAGCTTGGACATTGTTTAGAGCGTGATACATGATCACCCCTACAATGGACACATCTTTTCTCAGTTTGGCACTCATGAGAAAAATCACGAACTGTTAGATATTTTAAAGAAGTGGACGACAGACAGTCTTGTAAGTGCTTCTACACCTTTTTCTCTATTTCTTTATGTTTTGCACAAGAATATTCGTTGTATTTAAATTTTGATTGAAAGAAGCATTTCACTTTAAATAATTTTTTTGTTTCGAAATGAAGATCGCACAGATGTGGGCTAGATATAGATCAGAAAAGTAGTTCAACAATATTAACAAAGTAAATTGGCAATCCTTTCAATAAATTATTTAATTTTGATATGAATTGTTATCTCTTTCTTTCATACAACTTGAAATAAGAATATATGAACTTATAACAGATATTATGACTTGGAAAAATTTAGTTTTATTTCTAAAAATCGCTTTGAAGAATTTTGCATATTTTGCTTTTAAATTTTACGGGAATAAAGTTGTGACGACAATTCATATTATTAAAGAATTATTCTTTATTTGAGAATTAATAAAATGTTTTAGCGAATATTTAATTAAAATTTAACCGATATTTGATGAAATACACGCCATCGTATGATATTACGCAGGTTGCAAGTGAATAAAAATAAATTGTTTTATTTTAAAATTTTATAAAGTAAAAAACGTATTTAAAACTTGTTTGCATGTACGGAAATAAATTAAAGAGAGAAACAGCAAAATCACAAAGTAATTATTTGTTTTTCTTTGCATAAGAGAACGTCAAGTGTCAAGAGCAAGGTCAGTAAAGAGTCGGAAACACAGAGAGAAAGAGAGAAGATTCCAATTTCTACAGTGCAGAGTGAAAATAGTGGTTAAGCGGCAAACTAAATTAATATAACTACGAATCCTAAATTGAGACATTGGCTATAATATTTTTCCTTTTTGTTTACTATATTTTTTGAAACTAATGGTAATATAGCAAAATGCTTTTTTTTTCCTAAGGCTTCACATGTTTCCATAAAACTCAATATCCAAAAAAAAAAAAATCAATATATACATATATCTACTTGTATGTATATGTACAATAAAGATTTGTCTTCGTGTGTCGATGTATGTAAAGCCCAGAAGGACTTGAGATAGCCCCGCCTTTTGTTACACTAGTCGTTTCAGAATCACTTTAGTTTGTCTGCTTTGTTCTTTTGTGTTCAAGTTGCGGTTTATTTTGAAAAATAATTATAAGAACAACTATAGGGACATGTAGGCTACTTAATGGTGGCGAGTTATGGCCCATTATAGTGTGTTTAAGGTTCAATAACGTTATAAGATTACAAGTCCAGTTTTATGTGCAATGAAAATGGTACATATATGTAACAAATTGCATTCGAATATCTTTTTTGCTCTATATTGTAAATATAGAGTTGAGTAATTTTCTAACACTCTTTAAGTATGTGCTTAAGTGTATTCTGTGTTTATACTTCGCCTTATTTTTTAAATATACATTAGTGGCCAGTTTTTTCAATCATTACTTTAGGAGACTTTAGAAGAGTGAATAGAAGGTTAATATAAAAAATTTTCATAAATATATATGTGTATATACATACATATGCATATATTTTTATATAGCGCTATATAGTAAGGCATTTAGCAAAGTAATAAATGGCTTCATCTGCACCAAACAAGCTGCGTATCGCCACTAAGATTTATAATGGAATAATTGCCGTTGCTGATAAACATCTGATACCTGATAAACTCCGTCCTCTATGGAATCATTCGGCGGGTAAAAGCTCTATTTTTAATTGTATCCTGTGCATAAATACGTTGTCTTTCTTTTTCTCTTGTGAAACGTTCCTAGGACCAAAAACTGTGTTCTTTTGGGCGCCATGCGTTAAATGGGTGAGTGCCCTGTGGCCCTATAAAGTTCTGTTTACATAATAAATCAAGTATTTTTTAAATATTTTGTAATGAACCAGCAGTGAATATGTCATAATTGACTGCGTGTACTGTTACGATGCAATTGTTTTTACATTTTTGAGTGTGTATGTATGTGTAAACTTTGTTTTATAAAATTTGCGCATATTAATGCCATAGTCTAGACCTGTTGAATTGCCGCTGTGTCTAATAAACTGAATGTATAAAAAGTCGTACTCGACATATAAGCAAAAATGTCACTGTAAATATTATACAAAAAAATAAGCAAATCTAGGAATTTGATTCCCGACATATCAACTGTTAAACTTAAATTGCTCAGATAAAGTTAAATTAAACCGCGATTTTTAAGATTCAGTCAACTTATGACAAAATTTTTGATTGAAAAAAAGAATATGGAGGAAGAATCCAAATTCCTACAACTGGAGAAGTATGCGGAAGGATGCTTCAAGAAAAGAATATGGGAAAAAAATGTTGTATTAGTACCTAAAACTGAAAAGATATATAGAAGAGAATCTAAAGGATATCTGCCAGGAAAAAATATGAGGAAAAAATTTTCGGGCGATCGTTAGAACCCGAAAAACACCTAGACTTCTTAAATCGCCTCCGTATGTCAATTCGTTTCTTTTCTCTATTTCGAGAACTTATGGGTATTGCCACAACGAGGCTTTCTTCTTTCTGAAATCAGCCCAATTGAGACGTTGATATATTGACGCAAGACGTACACGTCATCGATGTCCATGGATTAAAAGTTCTAATACAAGAACGTTGACTTCCGTGTCCATAGTTTCACGTCCAGACGTAGTCAAATTGTTTGCTTGCGATCAGTGGAGATATCTTCACTTTTCGAATTCATTTAAATCAACAAAGGGCCTTTTTTTAATTTATTTTCGACGACGATCCTCGTGATTATGGATATTGATAACAATCTGCTGCAGTTTCCAAAAAATATTGATATTGAACCAAACATTTATTGCGAAATTTTCTTGTTAACTATGGATCTGTTTGTTGATCAATAGAAATAACTTTTGCATTTCTGGACTACGTTTCCAACTGATGCCTGGTTACCTGGCCAGGCTATCTCCAGGTCTCTACCTACTAGAATGCCAAATCAAATTTCGAAACATGTCTTGATAAGAGGAATATCTAAGTTCCAGTCGAATGCTAACAAGTTAGGTCGCGACTGTACGTTTTATATCTATCACCGCTATCCTGAAAAAGATTTAACAAAAAGGCAAAGTACTAAGTTTTCACACTCTATAATATTGATTTTTTCTAATTCAGAGTAGAAGTGCAAAAATTTATATGACATTTTAGGAGTAACAAGCAAAAAAAAAAAATTTCCCTTGCATAGGAGTGTGGGCTTTGTAGCCATGCCGTGTGAAAAGTTTGTGTCATTATCAAATTCTTTGGCAAATTTGTAGGCGATATCTTCACTTTTGCGGACGAGGGATTGTTTAGCACAGATATTGTACAGTTTGGCACATGGACAAACGAATACACGAACAGCGTAACTGGATTCCGAATATGAAAGCCACGAATTTATATACTTTATGGCGTTTTGAAGGTTGCCTCTTTGATACACTATAATATTGGATAGGCGTCGTCACTTTTTCCCATTTTTGCAGAGGTACTACAGCCCCCCCCATGCAACATACGCTCAAATTTTTGTAGATTTATCTGCTGTAGTTTAGGAGTAATGAGCAGAAAAACAATATCTTATTCCTGTTAAAGCTAATTTGGAGGTGTTCTCAGTGTGCACGGTCCTGTAAGCGTGTCCTTCGTCGAATTTTTAATACCAACCCGCGTGCAATAACTTCCAATGCGAAGTGTCGATACCTTCATTTCCGCGACCAGGGTGATGTTTATAAAAGACATCATATAGACGGGCAGACGGACATGCTTAAATCGTTTCACAATTTAATGCTGCAATGGGATCATTGAAGTTTCCTACATCACTGCAATGGTTTTTCGACTGTTCACTATAAAATGGATGGCTGCATCAATTTTGCATAGCAAATAAATATATACACAAAAAAAAAGTTTGAAAAACATTTTTAATTAAAAAATTGATCCATGTCGTCCATTCATGAATGTGTGTACAATATTTAATACACACACAATATTTATTATTAATAAATTTAAGATATTGCATTATTGCTTGAGAAGCTTTCCTTTATTTGATAACTTCTTAATTATCTTTCTTTTTTCCCCAAATCCGTTTCCGTTCAAGGGCTTAGTGATAGCTGGACTTGGTGATTTAACTAGGCCCGCTGATACGCTGTCGATACCCCAATGTGGCGCTTTGGCTGCTACCGGAATAATTTGGGCTCGTTATTCTCTAGTTATAATACCAAAAAACTGGGGATTATTTTCAGTTAACGTTTTCGTGGGAGGTGTCCAATGTGTGCAATTATTCAGAGCCTTTGTGCATCAGCAGGAGCAGAAAAAATTGGCAACGCATCCTTCGTAATATCAATTCCAAACAGGTGGACGTAAGCGCACGCGTAAATATTTTAAGTAATTTCAATTTTAGCCCCAAATTAATTAAATTCCATGGATTAGTTTATACAATTTGCCCAGATGTTTTTTTACTGTCTTAACGTGATATTCCATCTTTTGTAGATATCTATATGTGCATATATTTTTTCGATTACATAAATAAACTTGCGATTGTATATACATATAAACTATTGTAGACCTGTAACAAATATATATTTTTTTTACAATTTTCCTACACCACCTGTGGTCTCAATGTATATTAGGTCCCTTGTTTCCTTGTGTTCAACCTACTGACGGCGAGATTTGAGATAATTTGCTGAACTTTGATGCATCGAGGCCTCTTGGCCCAAGCACGAATGCTATTGAAAATGGTTCGGATCGGAATATATTTTTGACCACTTCTCATATAACCTCATATATATTTTGAGAAGTCGTTACATGAACAACTGTAAGATGGTGTAGGGCATGTAATATTGGCCCGGTGTTTTTCGTAAAACACTATTTAAATCTTGTTTTGACCTCTTCAGCTTTGTCCTTCTTCTCATCGCACAGCTATTATTAGTCTTAATTCGAAAGATCTGGCGGCAATTAGCATAGGAGACCTGATAAACATCGATTTCTTTGTCCGCGCAAGTTTTCAAGGCGATCAAGCTCAGTTTACTTAACTATTCTTCTATGGCCTTAACGGTCCTGTTGAAGATTCTGTTAACAAACGTTCGATATGTTGCGCAGCTGAAAGGCTGAATAATCATCATTGACAGAGGAGGTATATCCACAATTAGGCCCAACGATCAATCGAACGCACCATTCATTCATTACGCTTATGTCGTCAAGTGAATTATGGCCCATGAACGTTTACAAATTTGGATTTTCAGTCTCCTCACCACAGACAAATTGCAATCAATCAATCGGCTTTTGGTAACTTTGCAGTCTTACCAATTCTTTAGGATCGAGGTCTCGGAATCTCCATTTGACCATTTATTGCTTTTAATTAGTAAGAAAGTTGATTGCGTTGATTTCGATATTTAAAATTATATAAATTATTTGTTAGCAATTGAAACGGACGAAGGCTTTAAAAAAGAAAAAATTTAACAAAGTGTGCGCTTGCTTTTTTTATATATAGCTATACGCGAATTATGTTTATTGTGTCAACCATTTTCTTATAATGATTTTTATATAAATGAAAACATTCATATTAAATTAAAAAATACAAAAGCAGACAACCTGCGCAATTAGAAGACTGGATTAAAATGAATAAATCTTAAAACTATTACGAGAGAGTTCAATTAAAGTAATAATAAATTAAATTTCGAATAGGCTTTTAATCTATCAACTGATTCACAGATTGTCATTTCAATCAAAGTACGTTGGAAATAATTCATATTTTTTAGGGTTGTCATTTTACCAAAAACCTCCAGAGGTATGACCGCCTGGTGGTATACGTCCTTTTGGTCCAGCGTTATTATTAATGGCGTTTTCAGCCATTTGTTGAGAGTTATGTTCTTTGGTATCAAATCTCTTGGTTTGTTCTGCGTCAGCAACTTGTTTGGTTTGAGCGATTTCTTCGCGCAATTTCTCGACAGCTTCATTGGCGTCCGTGGATCCCAAGCAAGCGTTCAAGTTGGTGGAGTTTTGTTGATTGTATTTGGGTCGAGGGGCGTTCACACTTACTTCAGCCTCTGCAAAAATGTTGGAATGGCCGCCACCGGGAGGTTTCAGCACACGGCTAGAGGGGCGACCAGTAACAAGGCCAACCTTCAGTTCTGTTGAAGTCATTTTAATTGAAAGTTTTACCTTAAAGGAAAAAACAATCAAATAAAATTAAGAATGGCTTTGAAGCTTTTTATAATAACAAAAACAAAAAAAAAAAAACGCATATACACACACACACATTGTGCGCCACCACTCACCACTACGAATGAAATAAACCTAAAGACAAATTTCTTTTCCTTTTCTTTTTTATATTTCGACCAATTTTCCAGTCGATTAATGTCAAATTACAAATAGCCAAACAAACGAAACATTGATGACAGCCAAAAAGAGTCATCAACAGCAATAGGAACTTAAAAAACTTTCTCCTTTTAGTAGTTCTTTACTTTTATATTACATATATTTAAAACTTTCTTCTCTATCGTTCTATTAAAGTTTACAACGGAGAAAGCAATCTATGCGTGCAAATTTTTTGAGATTTCATTTTCTCTCTTCACAGTTTTTCCCGTACACTGTAAAAAATATTCAAAATTGATTCAATGAAAATTAAGGGTTAACTGTAGTTAACTATCACTGCGCGTAAACAACGATGCACGGAAAAGGCACTCAACTAAATATGAAAAACAAACTTTCGCTAACTTATTAGTAATAATTAAATAATAGAAATATTAAGGCAATTTATATAATAAAATAATATCTACTTCTCTTCTTCTTAAATACTCAGCAGGGCAACAACAAATGGTTCGTCGCGTTATAAAAAAAGGTCTTTGTCTGGGCCTTAATAAAGTTTAAAAAAATATATTAAGCAATTATTGATATATGTATAAAACAAGTAACTTAATAATAATAAAAAAAATATATATTTATTAATTTTAAATATTAGCAATGAATAGATAATTTTGTTTAATTAGCAAATTTTTACTATTCATATGTAGTTAAGACAACAGATAAAAGAATTTAATTAGTTAGAGAACAACCTATATTTTTAGCAGTGTAAGCAATGTAAACAGTAGAATTTTCTCCATTTTCGAAGGATAATGAATGACCAAAATCACACACGCAATTGATGACGTTGTTACAGCAGTATAATTATTTCACATTGCAACAACAAAAAATGAAGAGTTATGTTGCTGTCACCTCTTACGAGCGTACGCTTAATACACATCCCCGTCCGTGGACTGTGTTAACTTTTCTATCTGCTGGCATTTTTACGACTTTGCGAACTATAACAACATTTTTCCTAATACACCTAAATTTTTGTCTAGACTTTGATTTACTGCTAGAATGTCATATCCTTGTACGATTGTGATGCTGTTTCCATTGAAATGCACATTTTCTAAACATGCGCCAATAAATTCGAATTATTATTATAAATAAAACATTACATATATCTACATAAAATATTATTTCATTCGTCTTTCTCCTACAACCACATAACTTTTTTATCAAGTCATATATTTGTCTAAAAATGCAATAACTATTATAACCTTTTGAAAATAAAATGCTTCTCGAACTCTGAAATAACTATAGCCACAAATCTTGCAACATACCCTAAATTAACTGTATTGTTAATTCATACTGCATTTTTAATTTTTTAATCACAAAAAAAACATTGCAAATTTTTTGTAGATGAGAAAGCTTTGCAAACTTTTCTTGAGTTTATTGAAAAAATAAAAAATCTCAACACACATTATTGATTTTTAACACGAATAATCATTTTTACTTACGGACTTTAATAAATGCAATTACTGTATTTTTATATATTTTTTATGTATTTGTTTTTTGTGTGTTTCGCTTTTCCTCTTGTCTTGTCATCCGCAACACCTTAATTAATGAATGCCGAATACCGCCAACAAATAAGCGAACAAAAAAATTTTTCGATATTTTGAAAAGCCTCAACTGTTTTTGTATTATTTTTGTGTTCACCTACACTTATGCATAATAAAGCAACAAAACAACGATAGTTTCGATAGTTTATGGCCGGGGATATTTGGTTTTCCTTTGTTTTTGACATTTTATGTTTTCTTTACGTCATTTTCCAACACGACTAAAGCTGCATACGGTCTGTAAGAACTATACAGTTAACCTTAATTCAACGTGCGATCGAACTTAGAGGTATTTATAAAGCAAATTATAACAAAAGAAATTTTAAAGTGTGTTAGATAAGAATAAGAGGAGAGGGAACATACTATTACTTTTTGAGAATTAAAGAAAATAGGTCTACTAGACGAAAGGAAAATGAAATTCACTTTTGTTCTATTCCAATATTACATTTCTGTCCGTTTGTATCACTTAACATTGGAAAATCAAAATGCACATTGACAATACTGGCGTTCATATTGAAAGTAAAAATGTACATTTATTGAATTTACAGGATGTCAATTATGTATAATTATATCGTTTTACGATATTCGACACTGCAAGTGATTGAGTTAAAAACTGTTTCTTACTTTTTCTTGAATGCTATGTAATTTTCGTAAACAGTCTAGGGCGTCCACTCGCGATAACGCAAATTGTGAATCGAAGGCTTGAATTATTTTGACGCGATTAATTAATAAACGAAACTGTGTATGAGAATAATGTTTTAGACCATTTAAATAATTTAAATAATTTTTTTTATTAAACTTTTCGTGGCGTTGGCAACATTGGCAATAAAATTTCCAAGATGCAGACAAATCTCTTAGCTTCTATTGTTAAAAAATCAGAAGAAAATATGTGAGATAATAAAATTATAAAACTTACAATAAATAATTGGGATATATTAAGTAATATACATAAATACATAATTGTAAAAGCCACTTTTGTATTTGTGTGCTTAAAATTTGTATACCCGTTTTTTTCTTCTCATAATTGCCTTTATGGAAGTAAATTTTTCATTACACAAAAAGAAATATGCTCAAATATTCAGAAGTGTAGTGAATATTTAAACGTGTGGTCATAAAATATTAATTTGTGTAATTTGACTAGAAACTGATCTTTTATGTGGAAATAATATAATAATTTTTAAATTGGAATAGTAAATTAAGGATACATTCTTGTTGGTTCCTATATATCTCTCTTCCGTCGCTCTAATATTGACGGCTTTTGTTATGCTTTAGCAGCATTACTTCGTATTGACTGAATGGACTAAACATTGAATAATTAAGGTTTGTTAATTGTGGAGTATAAAAAAATGTCATTAATAAAATATGCACTTAAAAAGATATGTTTTTTAACTAGGATTTTGTGAGTCATTCGTATTTTTTCCTGTTGCAAATCGGGTGCAATTTGATGTGTTTCTAATTATGAGTTCTTCCTCCTTCAGCTGTCTGGTTTGGTATTTGTCTTCTTATTTACCCTCAACTTGTGATGTTTATTAACTGAGGCTCGTTTTTAAGTAGAGCTGCCAGAGTTTATTTGTTAAATGCGAATTTTGAAAAGTATGTTATCCTTCATTTATACAATTACTTTTCCTCAACTAATGCAATTTGCATATAGAAAAATTTGACATAAAATAAAATAAATCTTTTTTCAACGTATTTATTTAGCAGATAACATTAATTTTACACTTTTGTAGCATTCCGTTACATATTTGCATTTTCAAGCAAGAGAATGTGTTCATTAAATTTTTCATATCACTGGTAGATATACTCACATAGTTATGGACAATGAACCTGAAAACATAGATCAACAATCGAGAGCACTCCAAAGAAATATTTTAGATTCTGACGATGTAGTGGCATCATCTTCGACGGGACCCTCATCACTGATGTCTCAAACAGCAGGACAACAGCATCAATGCGATCAACTTCGGCATGCACATCAACATCATCACCATCATCAGCATCAACACGTTTATCCTCAATATAATGCTTTGATTATTGATTCCCCAAATTGGTCTGGAGGAACTAATGAGGACCTAACGCAGCTGAACGAGTTTCTTGAGGAGCCCCAATTAAGTCGTCTCTGCTTACGGCCCTATCAACAACATCCATCACAACAACCCCACACTCAACCACCTCCTTCGCCTTCACTCCACCATTTACATCAGCATCACTATGAGCAGCATATGGTAAGCCGAAATTTTTTAACTCTAAATCTTTAAACCATTGTCATAAAAAGAAGAGCAAAATTATTCATGTGTTCATAGTTTCCGTTAAAAGTTGTCTGGTTTCTGTTAAAAGTTGTTTGGTTTCTGTTAAAGTCTAGTTTCTGTTAACACGCATTTACATTAAACGAGGTCGAAAAATGATTTGCTCTCAAGACAATTTTATATGCAAAGATGTGTTAAGATTTTTTTATTGATCATATATCATATAATCATGTCATAAAATTAACTAATTAATAATAAAACTACTATTTCCTATACTATATATGGAGCATCATCAGTTTAGTGGTACACCTCAGCGTAGTTGTGCGTATTTAGCGCCAATCGCGCCACATTCTACTTATAATTCAAACCAATATCAAGCCTATCATGTTTATGAAGACGAATATGCTTCGCCGGTAGTTGCTACAGCGGCGGCGCCATCACTACCACCACCTCCTCCACCGTTGCCGTTAGCAACATCAACACCCGCAACTCCCCACATAGCTAATACAGACAATGATTCGGGCTTAGAAATTCCCGATGCTTCTTCTACTTTTGAAACGGAATCATTGCATCCTTTGGATACTGCCACATCCCATACTGCCAACGTTCGTCGTACCCCGTGTACTAATGTAATAGTCAGTGGCCATAGGGGAGAACTGCTAAGGCTACCACGCCGTGATTTGGATTGCCTAAGGGGAGCAAGTCGGCAACGAGCGCCCAATAACAGAGACCTCAGCGAGCAATCATCGTCGTTGTCATTTGTTTCGTTTAATGACCGTTTGGACGAAGTGGCATCAACTTCTTCAGTACAAACCACGCAATCCGAAAGTGACGTAGATTCATGCGTTGTGGAAGCGTCTAGTCCATTACCTGCTGCGTTACCGCACGACGATGTTTCTTCTGAAACCGAACATGTGCAATTCGCTCATACTCGTACCACCAACACGACAACTACCACTTCAGCAGCAACCTTAAAGAAACAAAAATCCACCACTACTAACGTTGTAGGATCTTCTCCAACATCGTCCTCTTCAGCTTCCGCTTCATCTAGCAGATCAGGCGGTGGTAACGGGAATAGTACCGAACATGTAATTGATTTAGTGGAATCTAGCTCAAACGGTTCCCAAGCACGTTGCTTGAGTGCTGACAATAACAGTAATTCACTCAATCATTGTGATGCGGAAGCAGAAACGGTTGCATGGAACCTACATAAGCCCACAGCTCAACATAATGATGATATCCCGTCGTGTTCTCAAAAGGCGGATCGCCGAACTGAAATGGAATCGAAACGTCGTTTTCTAGGCGCGGACGAAAATCGACTGTCAAAAGTTCAAAAAATTAACGATAATAGCTACAATCAGCAACAACGAGTACGTACACAAGGTTCTACTGAGGCTGGAGCTTCTACTTCGAATGGCTCGTATGTAATTACTTATGCGGGTCAACATCCACCTCCAACACGTCGACGGAGAATAGAAGCGTTGTATATGGCGGAAAATGGTCAGTCTAATACAGAAGAAGCACGTAATTACACAATGAATGTAGAAACAAGAGGAATGCAAAGTCCTGCTGGCATGGATGCGCAACCATCCACTTCAAAAGGATATGGCAAAGTTAGAGTGCATGAAGGTAGCAAGCAACCTGTTGTTTTAACAGCACCAGATTTACAATTAGACTGCCTTTCGGATACTACTACGACTACTACAGATGGTGAAGATGACGACGTAGTGTTTGTGCATTCGAATCGAGAACCTATACTCTCAATAGACTTAACGGCTGATGATGAAACTTCGTCTTCCACTTCTATAGCAGAAATGCTGGAAGCGCCAGCTGCACGCAGCCATCCTACATTTACAGAAAATGAAATTAATTCTCAAGAATGTACCGGTAATGGAGGGGAATTCGAGGGAGTTTATGGGATGGGCTTTGTAAGCGACCCTGAGTTATTCTCATCTACATCAGGTAATACAGAAACAAGTCGGGAATGTTGCTCTCAACAGATGATGCACACCAATTTTATTCAGTCACATCCTCATTGGCCAAATATGCGTTATGGTCGATCAGCGGCGGAGTCCTCTCCATACGTGCCAAGACGTTTTTTTCCCTCGTTGCAAATTATGTCTCGTTGGCCTACAACTAGTGCCGAATTAAATAGATCGTCAGCTTCGGTTTGTAATGCCGCTGTTGTATCTTGTCCGACAGTTACCAGTACTCAGGATTCGCCACTGTTGCCACAAAACCATAATTCGGACAGACTTAATAATTTAAGCCGAGTTCGCCCTGCTTGGCAACCTTTTAGAATAACGCAAACTGGTATATTAGCGAATGCAACAGCATCATCAGCATGCAATTCACTGCCATCTACGACCAACTTTACAGAACCTTCCGAATCGTATCGATCCCAGGAGCCTGGTAATTTGACAACCGCACAACCAACAACTATGACACTCCCACAGAGAACTCCATTTCCAGAACCAACTCGCCCGATCAGACAAAGTCAAGCACATTTTCTCTCTAGGGAACCCTTACCCGTGGCAACACTTCAACAGTCCCAGTCTGGTTTTCCTGAGCAAAACGCTTACGTGAGTCGTATAGAATCGACTTATTCACCATATTCAAATACCAACACAACGATGGCTTTAGCTCCTAATAGTGAACAATGGAATGGGAGCGGAGCAACAAATTTTGCTGCTGCCAATCACGCACTGCAGCTACCTTCTATTCATTTGTATCCAGACATGCATGCATCTTTAAATATACGTGGCTTGACGCGATCTATTTCCCCACCAACAATTGCGACGCTCTCATCGTCGCCAGGTACAAGTAATAATGGAAATCCGTATTGTGCACATTTTCTCAATCATACGCATGCTCACGCTCATACAGGGCATGCACATGATCCACTTGCTCATACGCACAACAATTATAGCGGGACAACTCATGGCCACAATCACTCGTGTCACCGAGCTGGTAATAGTCATGGTGGTCCACCACCCTATTTGGTGCATCACAATCTATGGGTGCGGCAACAAAGTGTCCAGGAATTACATCGTCGTCATATGACTCCCACACCCATAGACTTGTCATCAAATCCATTGAATTTAACCAGCAGTTTCCGATCCCGTTTCCAAATGCCAAACTTATGTTCATGCGTTCACGCCCGTAACGGTCCAGTTTCCAGTTTGGATCCGGTAAGTTTTTGTTCGAAAAGTAGATTATAGACAGAGTTGAACTAACCAAATTTATTCTTATGCCAAAGGCTTACTATCCCCATAATTCGCGGTCTCAACCTCAGCATAGACGTTCGGCTATACGACGTCCATCCATACATCACCACATGTTCCATCATTATTCTCCAGTGCATGTAGAAATTGACTTGTCAACGCCAAGAATATACATAGGTTCATCTCTTAGACATCCCGGAGGCGCAACACTGGTTTGCATAGCTATTATTTTTTTGGGTGCTTTTAAGATAATAAAATTTCTTTCTACTGCTCCGCAGGAAATGATTGAACGCAACACCTTGCCGCATAAATATCGTCGTGTGCGAAGGCCTAGTGAGACAGATGATGATGCTGAAAAGTGTGCCATTTGTTTGTCGCTCTTTGAGATAGGCAATGACGTCAGGTATTGTGTAAAATATAATGTATATTGGTTTTATTCTATATCCCACTAATTTATAGGCGCTTACCTTGCATGCATTTGTTCCACACCGACTGCGTAGACCAGTGGTTAGTGACTAATAAACATTGCCCCATATGTCGCGTGGACATAGAAACCCATTTGAATAAAGATGCATTGATTGCCACTACCAGCAGTACTAGTAGTTCCAGCGCAAACACATTATGATATTGCTAAAGTGCCAATATACGTATTGCGCAGGTTTGCATTTCCAATTCAATTCTTAAAAAGGCTTAAATACGTGGAATCTCTCGTTTCTTATTTTAATGTTGGCATTTTTCTCTTATCTTTGTTCTCTGCATAACCTATTAATAGCGTATAAATTGGAGTTCGCGATTCAGTTGTAAATTTTATTAAACTCTTTAAGTAAATGTTTTATTTTCATAATTGTTTTCGTTGTTATTTAATTCATTGCATTGTGTGCCATATAATTTAATTAAATTTTAAATATCTTTTTCGGAAACATCTATTCTTTCCTTCACTAAAATGAATTAGTATTCGAATTTCTGTACAATTATTAAGTTGCTACTTAAGCGTTAGAATTTATATTTATATTTGTATAAAATACATAAGCCTAAGTATATATATATATATAAATAAATATGCAAACAAATAATTTGCTGGATATTTGTCTGATCATTTTTGATAATTTTATCTTTGTCTCCTATCTCTCAACACATGAACTTTTTTTTGTATGTGTAATAGTTTTGTACTAATATTAAATAACCTCCAATATATATATATATATATATATATAAATGAATTATCAATATTTAATTAATAAACGTCTGGATGTGTGACGAATTCATTTGAAGAAGATCTTAATGTTACTTTCCGAGCAGGTGGTAAGAATTGTATTTTCATCATAACAAGAAATTTGATATTCTGTTTTCATTCTTTCACCATTTCAGGAGAATATTAGCCTAAGTGCAGAAAAACTTTATTAAATCTGCGCAGCCTTTTAACATTGCGTATACACTTATATTTTATAGGGCCACCGATGTTTATTTCCAGACGTTGGCGAGTACATATCGCTGATATTAAGATACCACTATCCAAATTTTTTAATTAAGCTATTTACGAAATGGACTTCGCTCAAATAACCCAATTAAAATAGCGTCCTGCACATTCTTCGACGCAATTGTTAACGACTCTTCGGTAATAGCGGTGTGTCTATAATTCTTCACGCATTTTAATGACAATTCCACCAATAGATAAATAGATCTTGGGCGTTTGCGAAAGTGGCTCAAGGCAAAAGTTTCTTTTGAACCATTATTTGCATCAAGTCAACATTCGACAACTTTTATAGCTCGCAACTACGTTTCTTCAGCATTGTACGTGCATTTATAGGCGGATCTTGACTTTTCTTGCATTCAATTTATTTATAAACAACTTGTACTCAATTATTGTGAAATGAATTTGATTTTTCGCTAAGAGCCGTTAGGTGGTTTCTTCCTTTACATGGTTTATAAAAAAAAGGTACCAAGTGTTGAGAATAGAAAGAAAACAGAGTTGCTTCCTACAAATGGTGGCAAAGCACCGTAGCAATTCTGTTAAATGAAAATAAGTGGTGGAAAAAACCACAATCAATTCTGTTAAATGAGAATTTGGTACATGTTTTAAGCTTCTATTCTGTAACTAAAGAGATATTCGAAAATAGTCGTTTTATGCCTTCCACCGGAGAAAAGCGAAGTTAGATTAAAATTGAATAAAGATGAAATTTTAATGACCCTTTTCTTAAGTTATAGCAACCGGGAGAAGCTACATGAAGCCCTTAAAAGATTATTTGCTTGCAAATCTTTAGACTAGTTTTCGTTTATTCTGTTCTCATCTGAATCTTTTTTCAAATATGCGTTGAGCTGGCAATTACATATGCCTAAGCTTTCTTCTTTTATTTTCCCTTTGTTTACGGAGTCGAATTGTCGTTTTCGGTTGTCTATCAAAATGTAATGGAATAATATAACATAAGTAATATCTTTCTATGGTGCTTAAAGTAATGCTTAAAATAATGTTTAATAATTTTTAACTTCAGTTTTCATGCTGTCGTTGGAGTGTTAACAACCAACCTCAGCATGTTGCTCATTTAAAAAAAAAAAAAAAAAAAAAAAAAAATAGAATTTCATCATAACTAAGAACGTCTGTATATTGGAATAATCGAGAAACAGGGCAAGCTTTTGCATATATTTTACTAAATATGATTAAGAAGAAATAGAATATGAGGAAATTGATATAACTGGATATATAAGCTACAAATCTACTGGCTTGGTCCATCTTTACTCAACAAACCAAAAAATAATTTTTAACTTGTTTACCACATGGTCCTTCATACGATTGGGTCGATAAACAGAAAATTTGAAGCAAATGAACAACGTGCCGAAGATATAGATATAGATGAGGAGATGAAGGTGTAAAAGTTATTTGAAGTGCAATGTTTATTTTTTTTGTATTTTGTTGCTTTGCTAAAAAAACTTGAAATACATGATTCATAAATTTTAGTTGTCGAGTCAATATGACTTGAGAAGGTGGAGAGTCCGCGTTGCGAGTTGATATCAAGTCGAGTTTAGAAGATAATGTATTTTCTCCAGGGTATTTATAGTTTACTTGGACTGAGAAGCGAAATCATCCCCATTATGAAGCCGTTAAAAAAGCTATAAAGCACATTTTAAAGTGGGACCGACATC
The DNA here is from genome assembly GCA_000688715.1 of Glossina pallidipes. Lineage (NCBI taxonomy): Eukaryota > Metazoa > Arthropoda > Insecta > Diptera > Glossinidae > Glossina > Glossina pallidipes. Next base: position 1,227,693 of record KK499822.1, read on the forward strand.
AATGGTCGATAGCCAAAAGTGCATTGAATCTTTCGGGCTCATTGCTGGAGTAATTCCTATTATCCGAAATACTTTTCGCCGCAGGTTCTAATGAACTGATATCGCTTCATAGTCCATGTATGTAAGATGAACAGAATATAGCTCCCCCTTTGTATCTATTTGAACGCCAACATTCGGCTTTAAAAAGTTCTGTCATTTTTTTTGGAAAGATTAATTAACGGAATCAAAAACGTTATTTTTAATTATATCCTAAATAGAGTTTTTATTATGTTTAACGTATAGTCTCCCCCCAAAAATCGCTAATGGATATCATATTAAACCTGATTAAGCCTGATTAAACATTTCAAAATAAAGCATAATTTCGCATGAAAATCATATTAAACCTGATTAAACCTGATGAAACGTCTCAAAATAAAGCATAATTTCGCATGGAAATCATATTAAACCTGATTAAACCTGATTAAGCATTTCGAAAAAAAACACAATTTACTTTACTTTATTGTAAGAAATTTAAATAAATCGTCCGTTTTTATTTTCAGCAAAATTCAAGTTCAGTTAAACGAGACTCGATTTATTCAAGATTTGTCAGGATTTATTTTGACGCCATTAACTAAGCTGTTTAAAGAGACACCACGACATCTATTTTTGAAAATTTAAAAGAACAAATGCAAATGATTAAATAACGGCGATCCCTTGAACGAATGACAAACCCACCTATATTAAAATGAAATCCCAACGGAATGTTATGGGTTCGATCGTCAAACTGTCCACTAAAAGTGTGTAAAAAATGCATTTGCGTTTTTTTTAATTCTTCGCATAAGTAACTGTCCCAATTTTTTTCGATATATAGGTAGATAGAGTTTCATCAGACGTCCACCGCTAAGAGCAAGAGACAATCCACAACTGATATTTGTAAAAATAGCTCTTTTTTCGGCATTAGTAAAGGGAAAAGCTTACGAAGGTTTCTGAAAACATTACGAAACGCTGAACCACTTTGTATGTTATCCGTGGTGTTTCTTTGCCTTTCTTCGTCCCAGTCCGGTTGAGAGTTGCAGGGGAAAGTGATACCTGGCGCTTTAAGACCTAGCACAAAAATTAGCAAAGCGATGAGATAACACGTCCTTAGGCTAAACCATGCCAGTGTGCCAAATTTTCTCGAAATATCTGGAAAGTTTTGGACTGTGCTTTGAATACAGAAATTCATGGGCAAACATCAAACCCACAAGCGGATATGCGAGCAGACGGACAGACAAGCTTAGCGTCATTTTCTAAATCGAGCGGTATAATAAAAAATGGGTCTGTCTTAAGCCATTCTGGGTGTTACGTGCTCCCGCACTAACTTTATATACCCCGTAACACAAGGGGTCTAGGGTACAAAAATTGAACCAGATCTCGGCAAAAGTAAAAAATTTCTCCCACAATACGCAATCAAAAGACGAGCCCATGCAAGGTATTCGTCTAACTCACAAGATACACATTAGAAAATTTACGAATAGAATGTACGAGTATATCAACCTTTTAAAATTTAGTTTCGACTTAGTTCCTCTTTCACATCCTATGGCTCGATTGTCCGCATCGGTCATTTTTACAATTTACTCGTAATGCAACAGTTAAGCCTTAGCTTAGTTCCATTGTCGTAAATGTAGTAACCGAGAAAGTAAAAGAGTTGATAGAGTCAAATATTTTATGAAAGCTTTAGATAGTCGTAACTTAATTTTCGATTATAAAAGACTCTCTATCAAAAACTTTGAAGCCATAATATAAGCGTATATAAGCGTATAAGATATATATCAATTTAGAACCTAACTCCGTAATGGGCAAATATGTTGGCAAAGTAGCAAGAGTGATAGTCTTTACGGTCCTCCTTTCTATTATTCTTAGTTTACTTTCGTATGACGTTACTTNGAATTTGGAGCTTTTATTTTTCCTGATATAGAAAGTGATACCTTGGGATCGGCGTTTGGCATTATTTTATGTGCCCCTGATGGTTCCAATGAGGATGAATTTCTTGATCATCAACAATTTTTTTTAGAGCTTTTGGAAGCGACTCTCAATGGAACGGTCGAAGAATTTACAGACCCCACTTTCTTCTGCCAAGGGCCAGCACCTGACGCTAGTCAAGAAGTATCACGACATGTTTTAACAGCTGCTAACTTTGTGGCTCGTAATTTGGTAAAAGGGACAGAAAACACAGGTGAATAATGACTAAACCACGCCGTATATTATCTCAAAAATGAGTCCAGCTCCTGAAAATGCGCCACGTGTATCATCTGGGGTTCAGACAACTGTTCAAGTTGCCAAACGTGTAACCAATGCCGCTGTAGGTGTTACTTCCTGGGTGGCTGAGAAGGTGGGGTCGGCTTCTATGGCGCTAGGACGTTTCCTTGCGCCTCATATTCAACAACATCCGTGTCTCGGTCATTTTTACATTTTACTCGTAATGCAACAGTTAAGAGCTCCATTGTCGTGAATGTAGTAACCGAGAATAGTAACCGAGAAAGTAAAAGAGTTGATAGAGTCAAATAGTTTATGAAAGCTTTAGATAGTCGTAACTTAATTTTCGATTATAAAAGACTCTCTATCAAAAATTTTGAAGCCATAATATAAGCGTATATAAGCGCATAAGATATATATCAATTTAGAACCTAACTTCGTAATGGGCAAATATGTTGGCAAAGTAGCAAGAGTGATAGTCTTTACGGTCCTCCTTTCTATTATTCTTAGTTTACTTTCGTATGACGTTACTTATACCCACAAGCCTTCTTGATTCCTTATATGTGTATTAAAATATCTATCAAATTTGAATTTTTCCAACTACGTTTTTTATGTTTTTTCGATTTCAACCTATAAATTACGTGATCATTTGATAAAATTCAGGAAACAATACATTTTACAAGACGCAATAATCATTGAATAATTTGTAGAATTCGTTGTAGATCGTCAGCGTCCTCGGCATTAGCTTCACCTTTTACCACTTTGGAGATGAACGCCTGCACTTTAAACGGTAGCCTTTGCTTCGTATTCATCCTTTCCCATACAATCAGCGAGTTCTCCTTTAGTTCCCTCATAGATGTGTTAGTGCTACGTGGCGCCTTCATAACATAGAATTGCTTAAAATTGTCTATAGGATCTTCCGATAAATTCTCATCGCAGAGCAAAGTCCAAAGGAGAGGTATTTTTTGTTGCAAGTTCAAATCACACCAATCGATATTTCTATCTTCTTCGCTACGCGTTTTTTCGAAAAGGCATTTTGCATTTTCTTCAACTTCGAGTTGTTCCTGCATTGACATATTATTATATTTCAAGATCTCATCCTTCATACTGTTGTAACATTTTAGCCAAGCTTTGTTAACACAATCACTTCGATTTGAATGGGACGACTTCGTATTAGTCACCGAGCCAGGTGTGCTTCTAACATTAGAATCGTCTTCATTACTTATGATATCATCGTCATCAGTGTCACTTTCGATAATTATATCGTCGGACCCAGCCTCCCCACCGTCTTTATTGTTGCAATTCCAAACGTTATTTGCTGTATCATTTGGTCCGTAATCATTATCGCAGATATCTTCCTCATTTTCATCAGATTGATGCTCTTCGCAGTCATTACCCATACTCTCCTCAATATTATTATCATCTTCTTTAAGACAGTTCGAGAACATTTTTGTATTAATTTTGGAAATTTTGCATAAAAGAAATTAAAAAAAAAAAAAAACTAATCAACTTTTAAGGGAAATTTTTCTTTCGGAATTGAACGGTTAACACAAGAAATTTTTGTAAATGAGTAAATGAAAAATTTTGTGATTTTATTTTTTGTCAAAGTCAACGAGTAAAAATGAAAAACTTTGTGATTTTATTTTTTGTCATAAGTCTTCAATTCTTTTTGATTAAATTTATACAAAATTTGAAAATTATTGAGTTTAATTTTATTCCAGTTTTGTCCATATTTTCCAAATATCTTTGTGCTCTTTCTATTGCAAACTTAAATTGGCAATCCTCCAATCCATCCTCATAAATTTGCAGTAATTGCAAATACACGCGAATGGCAAGACCGTAGCGCGATATTCAAAAAAAAAAATGAAAGCAAAAACAAATTCGACAATTCGATAAGCTTGGCTAGCCAAACTAAAGTTTTTTAAAATAATTATTCTTCTAAAAAGGATTTATATGAGTAAAAGAATAGATTATTAGAGGATTATAGAAGCCGAGAAATAAAT